>LUCH01000183.1:262927-273999 GCA_013368495.1 Paragonimus heterotremus | reverse complement strand
TTCCGTCTAAACTAAGTAAAAGGTGATATTCAGGGTGAAGCTTTCGTCGGTTCGAAGGATTTCGAAATGAGGCTTCTGCTAGGTAGTTTGTTGAGTGAGTATGCGAACAACATTGCCATTCTGCAGATACTATGCAGACCGTGCTAAACCGTTTACCCGGTACGCGTGTGGTACGCAGGCTATTTACTTTGGACCATGCAAATGTCAAATTTTGTTCCATAATTATGTTGGCCCCGAACTGGTTAATACTGTTAGTCGTCTTTTCATAAGTGTATACTAATGCTGACGAGATGTTATTGAGGATTACAAAGCGATATAGTGTATTCGTCATTTGCGATGTCGTAAAGATGTCCGATTGTCAATTAAATTGAGAGTTCACAGTGAAGATGTGTTCATTTTAATTGTACCTTTCGGTGACATAGTCCACTCGTATTGGCAATGCATATATACTCAAATCTGATTAAGAAACGGGAATGTTTTAAATCTGCTCACTGTCCATATGCGTACACTGTCACGGTCTGATTCCAAACCAAGATGGACTTATTGTTTCCCCGTTTTGGGTCTATTTTTAAAGCGGTCTATTTATAGCACATTGTCTATAACGTGAGTTTGCATGAGACTTGGATCTGAAATGAACTCAATGGCACATCTTGCCAGCAACGTTGCATAATATGAATACGTAATTCATTTGATATAATTTAGGCGACCCTGAAGTAAACCCAGTGGAAATTCAGACATTTTTGCCGGATGCAGGAGAATGAAATTATCCGGTATGTTCGTCTGAGCTGTGTTCATTTGAACACATCGCAGCGTGACGAGTTGAAGTTTGTAGCGTGTATGTTTAAAAGGTTGCGGAATGGATATTTTGTATGAAAATTCGCGAAACCTGAAGCGTGATTCGTCGTTGCAGTTATTTTGTTATAATGAGCAACTTACAGAAGACAATGTCGTGTTGAGGAGCAGTTTGCGATTAGGCATATTCTTCGTTGTGGCGGTTTTTGTTTTAGCGACGCTCTACACTCTGTTCACTTCATTCCAGGCTTACAGTCATATATGATGTAATCATCTTATAAACCTGTAACTGTTTAACACTTTTTCATACATTTAGGGCCAAATTTGTGCTCATGATCTAACTGAATGTTTCTGCTTCCCGGTTCCAGCTTTCTGCTAGTGATCGCTCAACTAGTGAGCCGTCTGGTTTGATCAGCGCCCAAAGTCCGGAGCAACGTGCTATTTTGGCTTACGTTGTTAACAAGAAAAATCAGACAAGCTCTCCAAAACCAGTCATATATCTCGATGGTCCTCGTTTTGTGTGGTATCAGAGATTGCAGGTAATTCTTTACTCATGAAGATATACTCTCGTATTTTTTCCATGATTGTGCTAATCTGTTAGTTTGCTATTACTCTGCATTACCGACACCGTTTTTATCCGAACATCCGTTACCGCAACTGACCTTGCTTAAGTTGGTAGTATCTAGCCCATTTGTGTCACTCGATTATTAGCCTCGTGTCGTGTGAAGGCTGGACACGGCACTTTAACACCAAACGGTGTGAAACACATGCCCCTGGAAGGGTGAAATTAGTCATTTTACTGAAATCTACTTACTCATCACGAAGTTGAGACTGAAAAAGTTGTGACAAATATCATTAGAATTTTCTTGCTATATTCCGGCGAGGAGTTATACGTTTACATTTAAAAGTGTGGCTGACTGTTCAGGAATACTTGACATCAGAAGTGAAAACGTGTTTTGGCGAACAGTCTGTTTTCGGTTATTCATCATCGGGCCAATTACATAACATTTTATATCACCATGGTTGTCAAGCGATTAGTTACATAATCACGTCACGGGATTGTGAATTGGAGGGCAGTTAGGTGGCAAAATTGACCACCGGGGATGTCGAGTCAGTCACGGGAGGCCATGGTAACCGTAGGGTCTGTACAAATTTCTTCTGAGCGCATAACGGTGGATTGCGCAACCGAATTCCGATCGCCTCCGCGGTGGCCAGAATACGAAATTTGACTCCTCTTGATTGACCACTGGGCAACCGGTAAATGGGCTGGAAAGCCATTTCTGGTGTGACTTGGTGCCCTGAGTCAACAAGGTGCGCCAGAACTGCACTCGAAATGGACTTCACCTCGCCTTTAATCAGCCACGCGGGGTGCTGTTCACGTATCCTCTGAGAAAGGCGCCTGGTTGTGCGACCGACGTAACCTGCTCCACAGGAGCATGTGAAAGAATAAACACAAAATGAGGTCACACATTTAGGCAACGTATCTTTGAGTTGTACGTGGACAACCGGGCCGGATCTGAACGAGATTCGTAGTTGTGCAGCACTGTAGGTCTTTTCAATTGTGTTACTTATTCTACGAGTTACTAGTTCAGCCAAGGCCTCGCCTTTGTAGTCTAGCGTCATGTAAACCAACTTCTTTTCCGCAAAAGGGAGCTTAACTTTCGGTTCTGTCAGTACCATATGTCTATCCACGAAATTCACAGGTTAGGCGTTCTATGCGAATATCCGTCGTAAAAACACCATTTCTGCCTCAATCATGTCATCAGTGCATATCCTCATAGCTCTGTGTGTTAAACTACGAACGAGGTTTCTCTTCTGTTTAAGGGGTACGTAACTGAAGAAGTGAGTATACTGGCCGTTCCAAGTTCCCTTCCTGTGAATACCCCTCTGAACTGAACCGTCTGCACGACGACTCAGTGCCACATCCAAGAAGGATATTCGTCCATCTTTCTCGGCCTCAAGTGTAAAGTTGAGATTAGGGTGTGCTGTGTTCGCTTCAGCAAGTAGGCTATCCAGATCCACAGTTTCGTCAACTACACAAATGATATCGTCTACGTATCTCTTATAGAGAGTGCTATTGTCAATTAGTCCACGAAGCGTAGTTCTTTCTAACATTGCCATAAAGATATCTGCCAACAGTGAGCCTAATGGTGACCCCATCGTAACGCCGTCCTTCTGACGGTACCTTTTCCCATCAATCTAAAATTGTACATTCTGCGTGCATGTTAATATCAGCTTTTTGAACTTGTCTTCGGGTAAGCCCACATTTAAACCTTTGGAGCGAATATACCCACAGAGGTAGTCAACGGTTTCCACAAGTGGTACATTCGTGAACAAAGAGCTTACATCAAGAGAAAACAACTTCTTGTTTTGTACATTCAGCAACCGGATGGAATCGACGAACTCAAACGTATCTTTGAGCGAATGCACTGTGATATCCTTCCGAACGGGTTCTAGCAATTCTGTTAGCCACTGTGCCATCGAATGATATGGAGAATTACACATATCAAGAATTGGGCGTAATGGCCATCCCTCCTTGTGAACCTTCGGTAAACCATACAGTCGGGGTATTATTGTTCCCGTTGGTCTAATTCGTTCAAATGTCGCGGAATCTATCAAGTTCTGTTGTTTTAAGTTTCTTACAATTCTAGGAATGCTTTTCTCGATCGCATCGGTCCTATCTTTTTCCTGTAAATGGTTGCTGAATTTAGACGAATTACTCAAGATATCAGTCATTTTCTGCAGGTAAGTCGACCTGTCCATCAAAACAATTCCTGCACCCTTGTCAGACTTCGACAACAGAATATCAGTATCTTTTCTCAAATCGTTCAGCTCTTGGATGTGCCGTTTTGTCAGAATACTGCTTAAGCGCGGTCTAGCGTTGGGGTACTGATAAGACGTGTTAACTAGGGTGGATTTGAAATGTTCTGCATTGAGTTCTGATGACGGAACCAGTGATTCGACCTGACTGTATAAATTCTCAAACTGAACTTCTAAATCAAGTTTCTTCGTCTTATTTCTGGGACAGCAAAACCTAGGACCAAGTGATAAAACTTCTAGCAACGGTTTCGATAGGTTCATCGTAGTAAAATTGTGCACGTACCTTTCTGGATTGCTCGGGAACTCTGATACCACACTCGCAGAATTCAGGCTGTTTTTCATTTTGTTAAACTTCAAACTCGCTTGCTTCCCGACAATGCGTTGAACATAGCCGTCAAATTGAACACGCTCCTCAGTCGTGAGTGATTCTATTGCTGTGACTCGTTAGTTTACATTTTGCGTCAGTTCATCGATCCTTGCAGAAGCCGATGATGAATAACCGAAAACAGACTGTTCGTCAAAACACCTTTTCACTTCTAATGTACTCATGGGGCTACTCGAATCGTTGAAACAATACTTGACATCCCGAGATATTTTCTGTTCAAATCCACATAAGTTCCATTCTTGTTTGCTGAATAAACTAGCATATCGACCACGGCGTATTGTCTCATAAAAACAACACACCAATTGAACCTGTATTAAAGTCGGCTCAAAATTCTGGGAACCATGTGTAGTTTTTTACACCGTTAGCCAAAAGATCGACTTTACTGGCACAGACTAGGTGTGACAGATGCGTGGTTTTCGTTTGCTGCCCACTGCACTTTTACACATGTGCACTCACTTGTTAATATCAGCCTGTTAAGGAACCCCATTTTTCCGTCAGAAAACGCCTTCCTTGAAAAAACGTTTTTGTCCGATCAGAATGAGCGGAAATTTTCAGGACAATCTACGAACAACCTTCGCTACCTCTACCCGCCCGATCTTTATTTCACCATGCATATATGTGACTATGTCACTATTTTCGGTAACTTTCCTTCAATCTTCTGGCTCAAGAATGCTCTTAGGTTATTATTCTTCATCTAACTACCCTGTATTTTCCTCCCTGTCACACACCTTTTGCAGCAGAACAAAGTGGCTCTTTTGACTCTTGGGAGAAATTAGCGGGGACAGTCGCGTTATTCTCGAGACTGAGGCTTTCCCTTTTTTATCTCGAGGCGGAAAATTCTAATTATGTCAAGGGCCTTTGTATACTGTGGTCGATCCAGCGTATCTCTTTGTCTTTTCGTCAAATACCCTTTGCTCTTCAATCTGTCTGCTGCCACACTTACAAAACTGTTCCTCACGGTTTTGGTTGACTTGGCAGAATATGTCGAGCATCGTTTGCGGTCGGACTAAAAGATTAAGGACGCAATATGATTTTACCCGGAAAAGAGTAGCGTTCTCAATCTGTCACGTATTTGGTAAGGATCATTGTAATGACCTTTCTGTGCTTTCCATTACCAAACCATAGCAGTACACTCTTTTGTGGTTTTATGCTTTCTAATTCACTGTGTATTTGGTTGTAATCCTCTGTATATTTTGGCACGAAAATTATACTCGTTCACTACTCTGTTTAGAGCACGGGTTGATACGTTTGAGACCTGGTGCCATAGCGTGAAGGTTCCAATGCCAGTGATTCTAGAGCCTCCGTTGGTTTCCTAGTCGGGTTTCCTCAATAATCTGCGTACGTCAGTGATGCACTGACGTTGCCATCGCTCAAGCGGATCGTGGTAACCTCTTCCCTATCACTTGTCAATTCCACCAAGCTACGATAGTGCAGCAACTCCACCCAGATTTGATATCCTCTTACCTGCTTCGTGATTGAAAAGACACAGCTGAACCACACCATAGGAATGACGCGTCTGTCACCTCATACGGTCTTCATCGTGTTAAGTGTGGCAATACATATGAAAGTGGGGCTGCGTTGCCTACATTCATCGCTCTACAGGTTATCCCTACAGTGTTGTTCCAACACGAAACAATGGAGTCAGAATCATCCTTGGCAGTCTCGAGTGCGACGGTCTGTTGTAGGTAAGTCGAGTTGAGGAACTACACCTCACATCACTGAAAGGTGTTGAACTCGACTGTACCACTTCATTGTGGTCCGGTTACCGTAATCCACCGTCGATGGCAGCAGGCCGTTGATAAATATATCGATTAGCAGACAACACGGGACTGAGAGCTAACGTACATCACCGAATCCACGCCAATACACTAACGAACAATAGTTCTCTGATTGTGAAAAGTGGTGTTTCGAGACGAGAAAGGTTTATTTACCGTATGTGGAGACATTTTATTTTTTTAGTTTACATTCACTGGTCCTGTTAGCTGTTAACAATGTACGTTCATCCTAGTGTTCCTCCTCGACGGTTGCTACACAGAGGTCGGCTACTCAAGTCCAGCCTGTCTTCCTCGTTGAGACCTCCAGTAACCCCGCGCTGTCTGTCGTCAGTGGCCATTCTGAGAGTTCAGCAACTGGACGTGCCTGCACATCGTGTACACAAGCAGCAGTCGATGCTCATGTTATCACTCTGTGATTAGTTGGTGTCACAGCATTGGCATTTGAGCGCATTGGTGATGTTACAGGTCTACAAGTCCAAACGACTAACTCATCTTGTGATACCGTAATCTGCTGAGGTAAGGTCGACAACGTGCGTGAACTTGTGAAATGTAAACGGCGAGGGCAGTTTGTCGTCAAGTTCAGGCATACGATCCTCGGCATTCCGGAGGCTAACTATCGATGACATGAACCTGTCAGTAGGAAGACCTGCACCGAATATACTAAATGTGAATCAAGCCTAAAACGAAAATATCAACTGGATATTCATTGTACCCATGACACTTGTACGCTGTTCGTCGACCACATGTTACTGACTATAAAAATCCAAAATTGTATGATAATTGGAAGATTTGCAACGTATCATAGTTAGAGTCGAACGCCTTTATTGGGCTTTGTGGGGAAAAAATTCACTGTTGTGTTTTTTTCGAGGTGCTAAATTTGGAGCAGCTTTTTTCGAGAATACCATGATTTCGAAGACGTTTTAGCAGGCATCGGAAATTGCGATTTGACGTTCTGAGAGGACCCCTGATCTTTTTACCCTCCGTGAGGAATATTTTTAAGGGGACATGATTTCGACTTTGCAATGTCCATTAACGAACAACTGATGTCCTTGAACACTCCTTACTGTGTGCCAAACGAATCCGATAAATACTGTGTCAAATTCTGGTGGGATTCCAACTTTACTTGGTGGCACGACTACAGTTTGTCATGCATGGGCTTTTGTGAAATCTCTTCAACATTTGGCTGCTATTCGTCTGATGACGTGAGGAGTATCATATAATGACAGTTTTTTCCCAGGTTCTCTGTTTACAGATTTGCCGTTGAATAACGGAGTTGCCGCATCGGGGATATTCTGTAGGCTTGCGGTGGAATAGCACATGAGATTCATACAAAATTACTCTCGCTGCAGGAGACTGGCTTCTATTGACATGGCGTCAGTTCGTAGTTATTACCACTTTGTCAGAGAAGTATCCAAATCCACTTGCCTCCCGTCTACTATGCATAGAATGTTAAACGTAAGACGTTGCCAAACGAAAGAATCCTTAGTTTTTCGGTTTCACAACAGTAGGAAGTGCGGATTTGAAATCCGGATTAATATGCTTTGAATACACAATTGTCGTCGCTCAGTGAGAAATCGGTCCATCAATGTTTGGGGCACATCCGGAATGTCATGGCTTGAACGTATTACCAGGGGGCGCCGGATTCAAAGGGTAGCAGGAATTGTTTGGTCGGTCAACTGTATAGAAACAACGTCCACCATTAGTAATTCCACCTGTCTGCCTTCTGCTGCTGCTGTCTATGACCAAATAGTAATGTTCGAGGCTACGAACTGTAAAAGTAAAGGTTGTTTTGTTTGCAGTTCCTGTAGTTGGTTATCATGATCAAAGGTTCGAGTCTTTCAGTGGGTTATGTGGTAGCCTTTGAATTAGTGCTGTTTTTATCATTCAGTAAACATAACTGGACTATTTTTTGTCAAGTATTAAACATGATTATATGTAAGGTTGTTATTATCCAAACTGTTTCATTTTGTTCTCAATGATCCGGCATTAGGACGATTGCGTTTTTACTGAATGCTTCGGAATCACTGGCACAATAACTCATTTTCTACTGAGAGCTGCAAGATATATGTAACGTTAAGAGCTTACTTTATTTGTCGAGGTCTAGTTAATCATATTTTAATCGTTTGCACACATTTTTTCAAATGGTAATTCGAATTGTGTGACAGTAGACTAAGTGACTACATGGATCATTCTATTCCTAATTGAACACAGTGATGGGAATCTACGGGTTGTTCACTTGTATTAGCCACATGTCTTGATGTTTCCAAGGTTGTTCATTTTGTTCATGGGCTGTTTCGTGAGATTACAAAGCCGTATCACACGCGTTATAAGTTACGTGTTGCATTTTTCAGCTTTATGGCCTTACAGTCGAATCATGTCGTTCTGTTTCCGGTCAGTATGATCCATTCTGTCAACTTAATACCTATAAAATGCTTCTCCGGTTATAACAAATTGTTGAGTATGACATCGCTTGAATCTGGTGGCGCTTAACGTGTGAGATCGGGTTCCTCAAAATCTCGTCACAGTGTTAAAATCACTTTCAGAAAAATGTCACAAAATATTATGATCCCAACTAATTTGGAGTAGGTGTTCTACCGAGTACAAACCGATAACTAGTCTACTCAGACTGCCTTTTAACCGGTCACTGGTTTCTTTATTTTAGTATATTCGAGCCCCAACTAGCTCTGAATTTTTGAAGTTGTTACTTGTCGGTTTTACTCTGACCGTCCTTCACTGCCATTGTTCTCATGTGCATAGGCTAATAGTTTTCGCCCTTCGGGACCCATCACACGAAAGGTAGCATCACCTCATACCTTTTGAGCCATGAGCTTAACCTGACTGGTTTTCTCACATTATTGCTCACTGTCTTTTTTTCCAAGTCTCTAATCGGAGTCTGTATTTCACATTTGATCGACAGAGACAAGAGGTCCCTCAGTGTCTCAGAAGGCGAAAAAATGAATAACTTGCTGTTTTCTGAGTGCAAATTAAAACCACAGTAGTTTCAGTTTCGCCGGGGGGGGGGTGACTGTTGAGCTCAATAGTGTTTCGTGTGTCGAAATGATCGATAAGTTCTACTGTGCTTGAGTACAGCGAACTGTGTTTTTTGACTCACAGAAGATCGGTGTTTATCCGTGCCCGTTAATCGATTACGAAACTTACTAATAATACTCACTTGCTTCGCGGTGTTTGCCGGTACATTTTGATCGCCAAACCTTCCAGAATATTCCACTCATCTCTGCATTCTCGCTGACTTCGGAAAAAAGATTTTTTGTTGGTAGTTTTTTTACCACTTCTCACCAAGTCTTTACAGTTACTCTAGACGTACGAATTATATATGAACAGGTCATGTAGGTTACTAAATGCCATGGGTATTCGACAGATTGCAGGAGGATAGGTTTTTGTGGTTCTACAAGAGTGGCACATGTGCTCGTTGATGTCAAGTGATTCAACTTTGCTCGGGTGTTTTGGGGGTAACTGGCCAAAAGAAGTGAATAGTTTATGCAGACTGTTTTTGCACATGCATCATAATCTAATGACAATAGGTTATGTCGTTGTGAAAGATCAGACTGTGTCAGCTGTGGTGCGGGTCTGGCAATTCAGATCCCATCTTTTGATTCTGCTTACTTGCCAGTGCCAATCAAATAGGAACAGAAATGGAATTTTGCGAACCGTTGCGTATCCATCCAGTAGCTGTTCCTTGGTCCTTTCCCCTCAACAATTTTATGGTTCTCTCAGCGTAATCGGTTTGATAAAATTAGTTGAGAAAATAAACGCAAGACGACAAAAAAC
The DNA here is from genome assembly GCA_013368495.1 of Paragonimus heterotremus. Lineage (NCBI taxonomy): Eukaryota > Metazoa > Platyhelminthes > Trematoda > Plagiorchiida > Troglotrematidae > Paragonimus > Paragonimus heterotremus. The sequence goes on along the minus strand of LUCH01000183.1, from coordinate 264,438 downwards.
TATCTTTGGGACGTGATATCACCACTGAACAGGTGTTGAACGATACGGTAATCAATGTCCCATTGTATGCACTGTCAAACATGTTTGAAGGCTGGCCCTCCAGTGTCTTCCACTTTAGCCTTCTGTTGTCAATCAGAGAGCAGCGTGTTTGCACGCCGAATATCCTACAGAACGAAGTACAGCAAATGTGACACACTCCTAATCAAAATAGTTTTACCAAAACGATAGCATCTGTTCAACAACAATGCATAGAATTCTCTAAACATTGAGTGGAAGTTCTTTTTTTTATCCGTCTATCATATTAAGAGTGTCTTTTTTGTATGTGAATGCTAACGGTAATTTTCTGGTCACAGTCAGTGCGTTTCTCAGTTGTAGAATTGTCGCATATTGACTGCATAGGATACACCTCGCACTGACACAGTGTTCGTTTTTTTTCCTCACAAATATTTAGCTCTTAAAATCTCAGCTCACTCTTTTTGAATGTCAAAATGTTATCAATCTGTGCAACCTCAGAAAGAACGGCACATCAGTGACTCACACAAATGCTAACCACCATACCACCCTGGTCAGAAGAACAAGTCTAGAAAGTGGAGTTCAAGAGATGGGAGAGTATCTAACTATCAGGCGATGCGTTGGGTATACACTGAATAGAGGTGCGTCTATCCTGCTGTTGTGCTTCACAGTAGAACAACCAATAACCTAAACGATGTTCTTCCTAACTACGTGGAATCATGATTGGCAACATGAAGACTGAACAACCTTAACTATGTAAACTCATCTCGCCGGGCTGTCACTTCGTTTGCATTTTCTACACCGCTTAAAAAAATGGGCATATATGTGAGGCTACTGCTTGGTTTGGTATTCGATTCAACATTGAAATCTGTCATGTATTTGTCTGAACAATCAAAATATCTGTAGGTACTCTAGATTGTAGTGTCACAAACGAAGCGAGAATTTTCGCGTCTTCTATGCTTTAGGTGGCAATAACCAGAATGAGCTTTAACTTCATCTCAAAACGTTTTCATTCGGTAGTGGCTAGGGTTAACTCTTCTATATTCCGCTTGAGAATTCCTGTACGATGTTCCAGCGATGAAGTCTAGTTCAGTTGACTTCAGACGACTCCAGTCTTGTATTGGGATAACCTTTAATTTAGCTCTAGAGAAATACGTTGTTTACTTTGTTTGTTTACTTGCCGTGAAAGCATGCTTCAGAAATCACTTCTGGCCTAATGGCCGGTTAGTCCAGCACGTGTAATCCGTGAAGATGAAGTCATTATCACCATTTTCAGCTTTGAGCCGTACCTATGGGTACTATGGTCAGGACTGCCTTCGGTCCTGACGGTGACATACGTTGTTGCTGAGAGTGTCTTCGATCAGCTGCGAAGACGACATTCCATAAGGAGCACTCGGTCGTTCCGAGGATCTCGGAATGGAGCTTCGGCAGGCAGTAAGCTGATTAGTTATATATATATATATATATATATATATATATATATATAACTAATCAGCTTA
>LUCH01000183.1:208233-225466 GCA_013368495.1 Paragonimus heterotremus | reverse complement strand
TGATTCAACATCAGCAAGGCTTCCATCCCGTTCAGGTCCGCTCGCCGCAGTACCTTAGTGTTCGGAACCATGTCCGGCCACCGAATACCCAAGATGCGTCTTAGACTTCGCTCGCATAACTAGCATCCAGCCGTTGAGGAAACCTCTAAGATGTTAACAGGTGCGTTCCAATTCTCTGACTGCAACTAGTATGAAACCGAAAGATCTAAAATCAGAACAAAACGTCTGGTTTTATTAATGTTCAGCATGGAACACGCATCATAAATACAGACATATTTTGGACCTGATAATTAAGTCACGTGGCATGATCTCACCACGGCTTCTAAAAGTCAAGATCGATTTTGATGTCAATACAGTTTGTACAGAAATTGAAAATGAACCCTAGGTTTTCCTATAGTGAAGTCTGGGCATACACCACATGTAAGGATAACATTTCACTAAACTGAGGTTAAGCAATTCAGACAAAGAGATTGCTAGCACTCTGAATAAAGAATACTGAAGCCTGCGTATCGCCACATTCTAGAAGACTTTCGGCACATGGAAAGCAAATGAATCATACTGTCGCAGTCTTTAGCATCACAAGATAAAGTCAGCGTCGAGAAGCTACCAGCCTAAAATCCGCCCGGCTCGGATTTGACACCCACTTCGAAATGGGCTAGTCGAAAGGCTTATCTGAATGCGAAGGCTTCGATCAAGTGTGGGTGGTGTTCAGTTTTGAAATAATCGAAGTCCCCAAACTTTTACTACTGAGATGGAATTCACAGAATGACACTCTTTTAAAATGTCAAAACGGTCAGTCTATTGTAACCTACATCAAGCGGCCAGAATGTGCAATTCTGCAACATTGTACTGATTATGTACAGTTAACGGAAACCTTGTTGCACATATCCAGAGCCATATGTAATGGAGGTCGAGAGATGGAAAAACGGGCTGACTAGAAAAATGCTATAATGTAAAGACTGGTCGAAAACACATGAAAATGTTCGCAGTAGGAAGAAGTTAGTGCGATTAAAAATGAAATGTTTTGCCAACACTATTCATGAGAGACAAAAACCTCAATGGACCAGACTTAAGTCACAAGCTGACAATGTTGTCTTAATATGCACCCACTTGCCCCTGCTTCCATGGTTGTAAAGTGGAACACATTCGTAAGCTTGTAGAGAGCAGTCAGAAAACGAAAACTGGTAGATGTAAGCATTTCGTATTGACTCATCGGTAGCAAATTTACAATAACATGAAACGGTTTTTTGTTATGTCGAGCAGTTACGGGAGTAGGGTGGATAGTCAGTAGGTGGGTGAAAAAAGGTCACTAAGTCCAGAGAAGGGTAAAGTTTACGAGCAATTTTTTCTGAACACACAGGGCCGGTTTCAGTCGATTGATTGCGACAGCCTCAGCAAACCGCAAAAATCTTGAATTGGGATGACGTAATAAGATTATGAATGCATAAACTGGGTCGATAACGTGACTAGTGGTCAGGATGTGTCTTGCGATTGCGGACACTGGTTGTTTGCCTGTTTCAACAACATTGCCGTTCTTCGATAATACTGAGTTCTGCACCCATTTAGGCAAATGTTCCTTCACGCTGGATATCAACACATCTCTCGGTTCTGCCTATGTAACTTTCTTTGCAGTTATGTATAAATTGGCTACAACACAATGTCAGGTGCTACCGAAAGTCTGATCTCTATTGATTGAAAGAACAGTCTCTGGTTCCGAGCTAATACACAGAGTTCCGCTGCGATAAACGTTCGTTTAGTCGAATTCACTAGTGTTTGAGTTGTTTCTTGTATGCTATACTCACCTAGTTATAATCCCTTACCTGACACGGTCAAGCTGTCCGGGACGTTAAGTCACAGGAAGCATGAAATACTAATCAGTTGAGCAACGGCAATGAAACAAAATCTGCCAGTTTCTGCTACACAAATGTTAAAGCTACTGTAAGTGGTCCGCTCACTATTTGTTGCTTGTATTTTATACAAAATGTTTTGGCTTTACATTGCTCGACTCATGGAAGTGAATCGAAACGTTAACATCACGTGACGTACGTTTTCTCTCCTGTTCTATCCTCATATGACGTAGGCGAACTCGATGTTCCATCTTTTTTCCGTAACTTGTTATCATCTGATGGTGAATCAATTTATGAAGTACAGATGAACCTTTAACCTCGTATCATCCTTTCCGACAAAATGATTACCGCAGGTTACTTTGGTCTGTGTAAGTATCAACCGTGGACACTTAGTTTCAAATGTTCGTCTCAAACACGACGCGGTTCGACTATCGAAACTGATGTTGTTATCCATTCATTCTGAAAATAAAGTCTCCGCCTATAGTTTTGAATGCAGTTGGCTATTTAATCACTCGATGTATCGCACCACTCTGAAAGATTATTTCCTCTAGCTCAAGAAGCTGCTGGATGAAACTAGCCGAGTCTTATTACTTATTTCATTGTCGATTCTTGACTCGTTATTAGAATGCTTTAACAGCCTGATTATTCCACTCCGCAATTTTCATGTGAAACAGCTACATTTCTTGATCGACGTCTCAACCTTCACCAAATCAGAAAATCAATGCTTTTTGACAATCCAAACCTTTGTTTTTTGTCGCATTATTTTGAGCTTATTTTGGACTGCTAGTTGTCAATTTCCAATGGTTACTAATTCACATACAATCTGAGGAAAACATAGAATGTTTTTTTATTTATTAATAGCCGAGAGCTGTTTTTGCAAACTGTACGTAGGTTTTTAAACAACAAGATGGTAATAAAAATAGGAGATTCAAATTTCGAATTTGTGACAGACAAATGACGATGTCCCAATGTGTTGCAATGTAAATTATGGTTTGCTGGTACATATGATTACTTTTGAATACGTGGTATATGGCGTACTGCGTGTCCAGTGAATAAAGTTGTATTTTATAATCTTTCCCCATTAGCGGAAACGTCGGATCACTTCGATTTTGATTCCTTTACGTGGGAAATTGCATTGTATACCGATAAACTCAGGCGATAACCATCAGCACTATAAATAATTGAATTTTATATGGAACGTTGAGAGTGTTCTGATGCAGCATTTTGAAGTTCAAATGTTTGACGAATTCGTCCGCTCGGTGTAGTTACCACAGTAGTACAGATGCAAACAACAGCATTCAACTCATAAGATAAATGCGTGGATTAGCTCGTATTAGTCCTGCCATAGTTGTGTTTACTGCATTGGGGCTTCTAGACGCAAATGTATTAGTTAATAAGCTTACGGAATACTTTTGTCGGCCATCAAAGTTATACGCTTTCGATAAAAAGCCACTGTTAACGTAAACACACAGTATAGGCTTCACTCTAACTCTGCTTACAGTAATTTCTTCTGTGCCAGTCGTGAGTAGTACGTAATGTTATTCGAGCGCATAAGATGAGGTCACTGTCACCCATATCTAAGCATGTTTTCTCACAAGCGGTTGTGCGTCAGACCTCTCATTTAATTTGCTACTGACTTAGGACAGATGAACGCGAGAAGGATAGGTAACATTCGGCTGGTGTTGTTCTGATAACTGACTTAACGAACTATTCTTAAAACTGCTGTACTTCTTCCAGGCCAGCATCTTGAAAGTAAATTAAAAATAACCTCTAATTATGCAAGTTGGTAATGTCTTTTTGAACAATGGTCTTTAACTTTAGTGGCTTGATACGTTGGCCTGTGGATTACAGCTGTACTGGTAGGTCAATGTCATGCTCAAGTGTACCTGGGTAAAGTTCAACACCGACAACTGTTAATACATAATGCTCCATAAAATGGTCTTCTACTGGAATACGACATCCATGCACTGCTGGTGCATATCTCTCCTTAGAGACAATCACTTCCATTAAATTGTTCATCGTCAACTAGACACTTTTAGTTCAGTTTCGAATCGCGCTAGCTCAAGCCTCGGCACAACAGTTTGACGTGAGCTGTAATGCGATTTTATCACGCTAGGCACTCGATTCTCTAGTACCTGTTCTACACATAACTTGGCAATATAAACCTGCAAATTCGATCTACTATTCGCCTGGCATCTTAGTATGACACTATGATTAATCTAACTAGTTTACGCTCGTGAAATGAATCTCCTTCCAAATTTTAATTTTATGTTCTGTATGACAGACTGGAAATCAGGATGAATAAAATGGAGTTCATTCCAAGCGAACAATAATCCAGGCATTTTTATTGCGCCTGTACAAGAATTTGGTTAATTAATGAAATTTACGGTCTAATAAGCACTATTACGGTATGAAGAATAACTTAGTGTTTGCTAAAGTCTGATGTATCCATGGTTACTGTGACAGATATGGTCTGAAAACCAATTCCGATAAGCTCATTTGATGACAGAAATGTTCTACCTCTGTGTGAGTAAAATGTCCCTAGTCCAATGAATTTATAGCGAAACGGGACCTACCAATTGTAGGCAGGACTTTGAAAACACCGTTTGCACACACCGACACCAAACCACCTCAATACGGTAGCAAATTTGAGGGTGAGTAGGCGGGATTATGGTGGTCATCCTATCGACGGTAGTTTTGAAATTACGGTAAGTTAAAATATATTTAACCAGGTGGACTGGAAGTTTATACTTCATGAACTACCCGTTTGGATTAAAATGGGGTTTCTGGCCCGAATCTTGTTGATGGTTTCCTCAGCAATTGGAGTGGCATGTTGCCTGGCAGCGATTATACAACTGAGGGAGACGATCCAGCGTAAGTTTCGAATAATCACAGTTTCAGTAAGTTGCAAGCGCGCTAGAATGTTATCAGCTGTTTATCTCTTAGATGAAGTCATTAACTGTTTACACGATATATATATGTTTCATTTCATTTTACGCGTCTGACATGGAATCGGGCTTAAGCCTTGCCATGCGTATTTTTCTGTGCAATTATACAAACTTACATGAGTTTGTCCACCATGGCACTTTATACAAAAAAATTTCCCAAGCGGCGCAAACAGCTGAGACCATGCAACTGAAAGTGAAAGATTCTCTATGAGGAATACTTTTTCTAACTTGTTCTTCCATATGTTTTATGTAGGACTCAGACACCATACAAATAGGCCTATGAAAGGCGATATTGTTTATCAGAAGTCAGCAACATGTTAAAAACTGTGGTTCAGCTGTTTTCCTCACTGGTAGAAATTATTGTCCAGTTGAGATACAAACATAATGTCTTTCGCGTTCATTTAATTCACGTGTAGACTTACCCGTGCAAATGATTGGATGTTCGAATTACTAGCATAGATTGAGCTTCGGCTGGTAAAGATTTTTACGAATAGTTATGTGCTATTCGTCTCGTTTTTACTGCAATTCTGCTCTTATAAAAACCATCAGTGTGCATATCAGCAATGCTCCCAATGTGAACTCCCAAAGGGAGCACAGGCGCATTCAGTAGATGTATTGTAAGTATCCGAAACCTAGTGTGCAGGGCACGCTTTTTATTAAACTTCTTCAGAAAAGCTGAACTGGCCAATAGCCAAAAGCTGGATGTAAACGATGACATACATTGTGCTTGAAGAACAGCACATTTAGGTGTCGGGGCAGTGGTCATTACCCCGGAAACATTATGTGACCACAAGTGACAGAGTTCATTTGTGAGTGACCTTTACCTCTGTCATGGTCGTGCGCTGCGCCTACGCCATTGTGACAACTATTGATGTCATCTCGACTACACACCTAGTATGTACTGTCTAAGCTTTTGTCTGGTCTATTCCCTTTGACCTTGCTTGTCGCTAGTCGCAAACCCTATAAATACGAACGGGTTTGTGATCATATGGTCTTCGGATTGAGTGACATAAAGTAGCTCTGTCCGGAGACCAGTCTTTTCTCTGTGTTCGTTCGTTAGTCTCAGGTGATTGGATTGGCCGGGAAGATACGTATTAATCGTGCATGTTTCGTAGTCAGTCGTTCAGAACCGTTGAATGTCGTTCCTTTGCCGGATGAATGATCAGGATGGACACACAACCAAAAGTAGTGGACAAGGGATAATTCCAGCCGCTGAAATGGCAACAACAAACAAGAATATCAGGCCAAATTGTATAATGAGTTAGAGTGACACTTGCTTTATGAAAGATGAAGTCGAAATGCGGCGTCCCCTGCTGGGACTGGGAGTTGCTCTCTGAATGTCATAGTGGAAATCATGTTGTTTTTATGCGAAAGGTTCCATACTAGAAAGTGTTTCCTGTTCAGCAGCTGGCTGAAGGTTGAAGTTTTATCATTATTCGTTAACTGTGTACTGTGAACTGTTCCACAGTATGTAGTTTAAAGAATTATTCTGGGACAGTATAATGTAGTAAGTTGTTCGGGCCTATTTTTACGATTGGTTACAGTCAATCACTCACACATTACTCTTTTGTAACTTAGTGGAAACTACCTTGAAATCTTCGACGTCAGTGGCTGTCATACATACTGGTCACCAAAAATGAATGTGAAACGTTTCGCTATAAAAAGCATTGTGTGATATAAGCCACTTTTTGCTTATCGGCTACCTAGTTCAGATCTATTCTCAAGACACGCTATTAGTTTTAATCCCATTGGGAAGCAAGCACTCGGCAGCTCAATGTCAATCTAGTCCGGTTTATCATTTCAGCAGAACTTTCTCAATTGGACGGAGGTAACCGTACAAATCAGCGAATCAGGCAATATTGTTTATCGTTGAAATTAATGTTCACTGGCTGTTTTTATAAAATGTTTCATCTTGTGTTTCCAGATTAGAACGTCTAAGTGAAAGATAATCACGATGGCAGCACAAACTTCATTTTTACTGAAGGAAACAAAAAGTGGAATAAGTGGGTACTTTTAATTGTTAGAAGATAGCATTTAAAGGCACATTTTATCCCACTTCACGTGATGCACACGTGGGTGAGAAATGAGGTGTGTTTGGTGTTTCTGATGCTACTATGTAAGTTATACTTCATGGGCCAAGTGGACTTTCCAGTACACATATCGTGAGTGATATTTGGTGCAATCGATTTTTCGATTAATTGAATGATACTAGTAAGTAATCCCGGTCAATCGACACAACACTATGCTCGTTTTCAAGCTGCCTACTCAAACTCCTATCGGAATTGTCTTCAGTTTCCAAAAAAATGTATGCGAAAGTGATACCACTTAATAACGTTTCACACCTGAGCACACAATCCTACTTGTTTGTTGTAAGTTTAATTCGTTCGAAAATACCCCGTGAAGTCATGAGAACGACAAAGTAACAAACAAAACTTGTTCGCTGTGTTTGATCATCAGGCTAATTACAACACAATAAATACGAGAACAGTAACTAGAGTGAGTCAGAAAAACGGTCAATAAAGGTTATGGGTGGCGTGTTTGTTATCAGTTACGCGAATACTGTTCCAAATCGTTGGCTTGATTGATTGTGGGCCAAAGGAGATGAAGTGTCCGTACGAACTTCTACGCGCAGAGGTCGGGGTAGCGGAGTCCGATACTAATGACCTCGGCAACGATCAACATTCAGACTCTCACCGGTTTTGCTCGATTCCTTGGCCCTTGGTAGACGATCTGGAAAGCGTCTTTCTTACTGACAGAACGAGTAGATTCAGTCAAATGAGTAACAGTCGCGCTTGTAACCGTTTTACTCAAACCACTATTCAACCACGCAGAATGATGTTCACGCACTATGTCAGACAGTTGCCTTGTAATAAGACCAATGTATGAGGCTCGACAAGAGCAAAAAAATGAGTACACTCAACAACTGGTTGTAGAACATGGAAGTTTGTCTTTGAGTTGTGACATGATAACGTGTGTTGAACGGAAACCGGCACACAACTGAGCTGCAAGGTAAGTTGTTTCCACCGACTTTTTAAGTTTTCTTGAGATGACTGTTTTAAGCGTCTTCTCGTGCTTGACTATTTTGCATCCACTTGTTAATTGCGTCCACACTTTTCATGCAAGTTTCCTTTTTTTCTTCTGCCAACAGTTGAAACGAAACCGGACTACATGAAAGGTGCAATCGCATGTCTGTTCATTGAGTTGCTCATTCTCAGTGGTATGCTGATATTACTGTTCATTACACTCTGTTGTGCCTGTAATGACGTCATAATGGGCATCATTATTGCTATCGGTGGAGGAGCTGTCGGTAAGATTAAAAGAGTCTTCTCGCCTAATTATATTTCATTAGTCCCAAAAGCATGTAGTTCGCAGAAAGTATATGCACTCCTTGTCAGAAAGTGATCTTTTGAATAAGTAGAGGAAGATGTAGTATAAAACAGGCTTGCGCGATATCTTAATATTTTTTCTGCCTGACCTCGCCGCTGATATCAAACTCAATTCTCGTGTATGTTGCTGGTCATTCGAGTTCAGCCAGTGGCGGCTGATATGAGACCAAACGTATTGAAATCTTGCTTTCGCACAGACTTTTCTTTCTGCTTCTCTTGAAAATGAGACAATGGACTCTAGTTCCCTTTCTTGTTAGAGCACATCATTAGTAAATAAGTTTGCCACAACTCAGATTAAAACCCCATCCACGCTTTTATGAGAAACCGTGTTGACCACGACATCATCAATCTCAGATCAGACGCAACCAACTTATCATAACTGAGTTTTCAACGACGTTCACGTGTGAATACTGTGTGTTAACAGTAGTAAAAATACCGCTCGACAACATTAAGGATTTCTGTGAGTTATGCTGGAACATATTTAGTAAGGATGGGGTCATCGATTGGACTTAACAAAGAATTTACTCCTCCTGAGCCCATCGGGCGATCTGATTATTATAGGTAACTGAGTCTGCGCATTCGATAGTTCAGTTATGCCTAATGTAAGGTTGTTAGAATATTGTTTAACATGGATTTCTCGCAAAAGCGCGGTCAAATTTAAAATCCGAGGGATGGGCGCTACTGACGAGGAACAATTAATGCGCAATTGGAATCAAAGTTCGTTTTCAAAAGAGGCTGTCTGGAAAGATTAACTGATAGTGAAATTGGAGGTTTCAGTTTATGTCCATATGATTCCCTGACAATTGCCAGTATCATTATTTTCCAGTTTGAAGCTTTGCTTAAAAAACTGTTAGTTGGGTGTATAGAAGAGTGCTGTTCAGGGAACCCGTCTTCTGATTCTTTTTGCTTTATGTTTTGAAGCAAGACGAATTATTCACATAGTATAAATGTCGTGGTATTGTATCCGATTGACTGGCTGAACTGACTGCCCTCTACTATGTAATTAGCTCTATTGCCCTTGAAATTACTGAACAATTTCCACATCAGTGTAATGCATTTCATCTGACAGGCTAGTTGTGATTACCGGTTGTCCTTAGTAGAGACTAGTGCAGGCTATGTGCTAATCGGCTATTTTAAGAGAGTTCACTACAGGCTAAAATAGTGCAAACGTGGTGGTGTTTAGTGTGTCATTTTCAATTAAAACGGTACATGATAAATAGGAAATCATTTGGCATTCTACGATTAAGTAGGTGCTAGTATGCTGCGAATTTTGTTTCTTTGAGAAGTGCGGACTCGGCTACTGTGATACTGTGCCGCATATTCGAAACATCTATTTGCTTACGCGAGTTAGGCTGTGGTAGAGGCACTGTGCTTGGTAAGTCGTTCTGAATACGATGTCCGGTTTGATTCTGCGATCAGGAGATTCTTCCCTTTTTCCCCATCGACGATCGAGCTAGGTAATATCTGATAACCCGCTGTGACATTCCCATCGCTGAGCAACTACTTAATGCATTGAGGGCTACCCAGTCTTACATGGCTTGGCAGTCATCTTTATATTTAATATTCCGTTTCCCACATAAACAGGACAACAAAAAACGAAAATATCCTGCACATTGCTTTGTCTGTCATTCATCACGCAATCTATCCGTTTGCTTTAATCCAGGGATCCAAGTACAAAATGCGGAAGCAGACATCGAAGTGCATCTGCTTGTCTAGTTTTCCAAATGTACGAATTTGTATTTGGGAATTCTCACCAACAGACTAAACAGTTAAGCGCTGGTTCATTGTCTAGTCTACTACCTTAATGATTTACTTGATCGGTCGACCTGAAGGATAGTGGAAACACTCCCTGTTTCGCACGTCCGAATGAGGAGTACATTACTCCAACTACAAGTTGCGAACCTCCCAGAAAAAAGAAATTCTGTTGAGTTAGTTCAGAAATACATTGAGAAAAACTTACTGGAATGATGCTTTTAAAGGCGAGCTAGAACGTCTTTCCAGTGCACTCAGCAAAAACACAATTTCTTAAATAATTCTTTAAATGAGTATGGAAACTGATATAACAGAATAGCAGATAGTGTCATTAGAAAGGTTTATTCGTAATGATCTCCATTGTATTGGATATTTGTGAAAAGGGCTGGTCACTCGCTGTTCATGTAACATACTTTGCTGAACATTCCCAGTATTCACGCATCGCTCGTGGCTTACTATTTTTCCAATTATGCCACTCCATCAAAAAAGACGAATTAACTGTACAAGATGAATCATTTTGCTTTACTCGCTTACCTATCGCTCAACAATTGAATAGATTATGCGCACGACCAACCAGTTGTAAAAAAATGATAAGTTAGCTTCATCTAGTCTGTTTAGAAATTGGAAGAAGTATAAAGGAAGCGTACTTATTGCTCACCTAAAGGATACGAGCCAAAAAGATAACTCGGTCGAGTGGGTCAACATACATCATTCTGATTAATTAACCTATGTAAGTGCGACAACAATGTATGAAAACTACCGAAGCGACCACAGTTCGATTACCTAGTCCAAAATGATCGCAAAGCGGATTCTAAATTCTTCGCAACCAGTCTACGATTTAACCCATGACCTTATGAACTAATCAAGGTGGTCTGTTAAATCAAAACCATAGTGTACATTTACTGACTGCCAGGAAATGAAATTATCACTGGTTTGGCTAATGGATATCTTCTGATCTGATAATGTGGTCTTGAAGAAATTCAGTGACTGTTTCTACCTTTTGGTGAGGCTGTGGAAGTTATGAAATACTTGTGTTATTGTCCGTAACAATTGATCTATCCATGGCAGTTTTCACTTCACAAATGTCTTCCACTCATAAAAAGCACTATGTGCGGTGAACTGCGCCATCTGTTTTGGCTCCGGGTATTCTACCCGACTGTTTTCCAAACAATCCGTTTTGCGCTTCCAACCACATGCTGGGAAGAAATGCATGTAACTTGGAAAGAACACATTAGTTTCAAGTATATGTCCACTCTATCAGATACCAGGATTTAGCCTGTTCACCTGTAAGTATTACACCGATCGTAAGGGCCTTCCATTTCTTTATCAGTTTTGTGACCGCAGTCCACGCAAGTATAAATAGATCATTAAATGAAAACCCTTATGGAACACTTCATATGGTGGTTATTGGAACCTTACAGGTCTGTATGATTGGGATCACCACATAAACTGTGTGACGTACGTAGAAGATGGTGGTACTCAAACTTAGGATTCTCTCATTCTGTACACTAAACGACCCGTCTTATATATATATATATATATATATATATATATATATAGGAATCTTCGAAAGGAGAAGTTGCAATTCGTTTTCGGATGAGTATGAACTTGAGCTTATCAACAACGGTCACGGAGTAACCATGGTTTGGACAAGTTATCCGGACGAATCATTGAAGCTTGTCAAGAGGTTTGAGGATAAGCATTTCCAACTCCTCGAATATACTGCAAAAAGCACTCACTCTTATGTTATAAATATTTAACTAATCCCTTACTTATTTATTTTCGCGTGATTTTACCTCAAATCAGAGTTGTGATATGTTTTCTGTGTGAATAGCTTAAAGACTTTGTTTTAATTTGTATAGAAAAAAGCTGCTTCGGTTTTGAACGACTTGCATACAACCACATGGACGATTTTGTTAGCAGTAGTCCGCAATATTCAAGATTATCGGACGACACTTTAGAAATGGTTAAGGTGCCAGTTCCATACGATACAGTGAACTCGTTACTGTAAAAACGATAATGTAATGTTACCATTCATTTTTGTTCGTGCTGCTCATTTTGGTTTGTTTTTAACCATCTCAGTTTTATTCATTTCTAAACCATCCTTAGCTCATGGAGTTAAATTGAATGGCATCTTGACATTTTAGGATACATTTATTACTAAGAGTGTCGCTGGCATTTTAAGGCGTACGGTTAATCGCAAAACAATACAGAGTGATCGATATGCTTGATTTTCTAGTTTTTCACTCATTGCATACTGTCGTGGTTTGCTCGAAACTCTGTTTCACAGAATCCGGTATAATTTTACTTCTGAAAAATTGCAGGCAAAACTTAAGATGACAAGAAAACATTTCATCAGCAAACGATTACTACGAGAAAATCATCGGTGTACATGATGAGGTGCACGAAAACAATGAACCCATCCAGACTGTCCAGAAGTGATATAGTCTTGTTTGGAGTTCGAATGGGACTGTCTAGCCAGTAATATCCCGCACAAATTACAGGTTGTTCCAGCTGGAACGAACTTGACTGCGTAGTTGCGCTTTGTTTAAACCATTAGGTAGTGGCCGAACACTACCTGAAATAGTGGATACAACTGACAGCACACCAGCCTCAACATGGCAAATCGGCTGATGAAATAATACATCATCAACTGCTGAACACCTCATGAGTGCAGGTCACCGAGTTGATTCAGTTAACTCATTCCAGATACCGTTGCGCAGTCAAAACCTGAAGTTACAGAGTTTTTGTGAAAAGGTGTTCAACGAAATTACCAGGCGGCGTTGTGTAAACGAAATTGGCTGGGACAGCTTGTAGGGTTGCCGTAGTTCTGGTCATAAGTGACCAATGTTTGTTCCTAAGTATATGATCACATTTTACGTTCACGACTGACGATAATAGCCGGCAGGTTGGTATGGTGCCAAGCATGTCTTCCTCTTGCTTTGATGAAGTAAGTGTTTTATTGAAAGTAAATATATTAAACACTCATCAGCAAGGCGCTGTTTTAGAAGATCATGGTTACGCACGATGCGTGTATAAGCCCACGTGGATGGAACCAAGAATTTGGTCTTTCACTATTTATGGAAAGGATCGTTATCCGTACAGACCAGTCTGTTTTGCGACTGAGAAGACACTACTGTAGAGGGTGGCCCGGAGACTGAAAAAAGAGTTATTTTATGTCAAACCACCAAGTACAAGCGGACTGCCCTGTGCTCTTACATGATACTGGTTAGAAAACAGTAATAACTATTTATTTTATCATTCTAACTATGTCGGCCCAATAACGGTCAACAAGCTTATGTCAGAGGCACCAAAAAAACCTTACCTGAACCAAAACAGAAACGATTGCCTGAACAGCTCTTGTATGAGCGAGACTGGAACGCGATACATTCAGTAGTAGTTAGGCCGGAAAGTTGATCGGACTGTGAACGATATCAATTGTTTCCAGTGGTAGTCATTTTGTGATAGTCGAAATTTTGTATTTAATCTTGAGCAGTTCAAATTTGCATAAGTATTGTGTTGTATGATTGAAGTAGAAGCATAGTCGGATATCTTGTAGACCCCAGTGAATGTACCAGTTCTACTGCAAGAACTGTATACCGCTAACTGCTGGTGCATCGACTCAAGAGATTCTATGATTTTGTTTTGGTGGCCTATCTGCCAGCGAGTTATTCAGCCAATAAACGGTTATCGAAATCTGAACGTTTAAAAAGGAATAAACACCTCAGAAGAACTCTTTTAAAGGTCATCTATGCCGCTCCGGTCACAGGGCGACGAATGAAAGTCAAACACGAAGACAATAAATGATGATGTATGTTGTACGGTGAACACAGCGGTTGGTTCAGGTTGTAGTATTATCACAACGTGAATGAATTAACCAGGATGTGAATACTGAAGTCTTGCATGTACATTATCAAACGTTGTTTAATAGTCGCGCAAAAGTTGTTATTAACTTCATTTCCTGCATGGGAGACGGCGGTTGCAGAAAAAATCTTCTTGTCGACAGGGTTTTTTATACGCCAGGTTAATAACGTTATTATTTCTTCCGGATGATCGTTCAAGTTATTTCTTCAGCATTTTAATTTCTGTGAACGGTTTCTTTGTCTGACCCGTCTGACTTTAACAGGTGGACCAGAGGTAAACCGTGTTTATACCTGTACATGAGTTTGTTTGACCGGTACGTTCGGCATATACTGAACATTGTCTCAAAGTTGTCTCCTATTATCATCTCATCATTCTACTCATCGCTGCATTTTATTCCAACTTTAATTCGCAATTTACCAGAGTTCACCAGTTCCTCAGGGTTTCAGAAAATTGGCATGACAAATAGCTTCATGTGAACGGGTTATTGTTACTGCATCACTTTAAGTAATTTGCCAGTATTTACCGGTCCAGTCGGGTTGCGAAATAGACCAAAACCAATGTACTTCAATTATATATACTTGCCTACTACCTGTGTTCCATACAGCTGTATTTGCGGTGATCTCGTTTGGATTACTGAACAAGCCATTGATCGACACTGGTATTGGCATTCCGCGAGCAAGCGAATGGACTTTTGCTGGAATCTTCATGGGAACGTCTGTTTTGCTGATAGCCCTGACGATGGCAGTCTCTTGAACAAAGAGCAGTCTCGTTCGTGGAAATCTCTTCTCGTTTGAACATCATTGCCTGTTTTGTTAAACTGCTGGTTTATGATAGCCTTCAATAAGCAGTTTCGGTAAATGAGCGCTCTTTATTACTTGGTTTAAATAGAATTCTCGTTCGAACTATGTTTTCCTTACACTATTAGACTAAACCTGTAATATCGACATTTGGGAAATATGTTACATTTTGCGTTACTAGCTGGAAGATTCAACATCCGAAAAGAAGTTTGCATTGTTATGTTTGCATCCGTTTTATCACCTAATTAGCTCTTTTTTCGCTTTTCCGAGTGACCCAAAGCAGATTTACAATACGTGGTTGATGATATACGTGAAAGTATAGCCGTTATTCAGGACTTATTTTGGTTTGTTCGAAACAGTCGTAGTTGATGTGTAAACAAGGTCATAGGTTGCACATTCTAAGTCATTCAAAGTGGATTTGTACAAGTTGGACGAGAACGTTGATAGCATGCTCTTGTAATATGCAGGTAAAATAATGCGATGTTTATTGTCTATAGCTGAAAAAGCGCGTCGTACCAAAGCGCGTCATCATTGATAAGTGGACTGAGAACAACACAACGTTATGAGCACGTTTCATCCACCTCGGATGGTCTTCCTCAGGAGTGTTCTAATCGAAATCACAAAAACAAGGAAATAAAGTCACGTGAGGTTTGCCGTGGCTACATCAGTCTGCGTTGTATCTGAACCGATTGGTCGAATCCTTTGCCCATTAAGTAGGGGTGATACTGTTGTTGCTTATCCACCCACGCCACAATACAGACAGGGGTTTGGTATCACTGCGATTAACGCAAGCGTGTTGCGTGTCAATAGTGAAAGCTTCAGCGCAGCATCGTTCCGTATGGGCAGGGAGGCGTTTGTGAATCACTTGGGTGTGATCAAAACCTAGTGAGCACAACACAAATAAGAAAATTTCAAGACTGAACACCACCCAGACTTGATCTCAGCCTTCGCATTCAGACAAAACTTTCGGCTAGCCCACTTCGAGAGAAAGCACTAGACTAGAGGTTCGCTCTTATTAGAGCTCATCAGCAGTGCATATCCTTGTCCAGATCAGAGTTTGCATTTTGACCCTCGTGCTTGTGAGACTAGCGTGTTAGGCATAGCTCCAGCAACCTCACAGTAGGCATGACCGAATAATCAAATCCAAACGCTCAATCGCAACCTTGTATGAATAGTGAGGTTGCTGGCGTTATGCCTAACACGCTAGACTCACGAGCACGAGGGTTAGAGTGTAAACTCTGATCTGGACAAGGATGTGCACTACTGATGAGCTCTAATAAGAGCGAAACTCTGGTCTAGTGCTTTCTGTCGAAGTGGGCTAGCCGAAAAGTTTGTCCGAATGCGAAGGCTGCGATCAAGTGTGGGTGACCAATTCTGAAATAATCTAAATCCCCGAACCTTCTCTACTGATCCAAAATTAAGAAGTTTCCTCACCACATAACGTCACGCGATCCAGTTTGTTAACAAAATCAAAAGAATCCTTAACAATGCTTACCAACGTGTTCCACAATGGTTTGATTATACGGCTGATGCACTTGGCTAGCTTGTAATTTGGACGGGCGGTGTAGCTAATAATAGGTCTTATAAGTATATTCCATTTTTACGCACTTCTGGAAGGTCACAGAAGCACGAAGGACGGTTACTCTTAGGGATGAGGATGAACCAAATAGACTGCGCAATTTTTTATGTCGCGGAGAAACTTGCTGGTCTGTGTTTTGACTTCACTGAAAATTTTGTTGGTCTTCTGCACACTGACCTTTGGGTATGGTTCAGTGTGCAACGCAGATTGACCTAACCACTTCAAATCCCACGTGACCTCTGTTCCTCTGTTTATGTGCTTTCGATTACAACGATCCTGAAGAAGACCACCCGAGGTGGTTGAAAGGTTGAGTATTACAACTTGCTTGTAACGTTGTTTTATTCACAATCTATTTATAACTAACACGTTAAACACGATGCCTTAACTTTTCGGTTTCAGTCGTACTAAATTTCGTGCGGATATCCTACAGAAGCGTGTAGTTATTTGTTATTACCTTTTCCCCAAAGATGCTTACAACAGCACATCTGTAGAGCAGGATACATCGTTGTAAACAGACAGAGTGGTTATTGAAACAAGCTTTCCTCGAAATGAACTTGAAAAGACAAGCTAGTAGTGATATATTGCACGATCTTTGTTCGAACTGATTTCGCTGCATCTTATCAAGTACATACTGCAGAAATGAAAGTTACAAAATGTATATAAAGTTGTCATTTAGGGAGATTGTTCTGTCCAGGTAAGAGGAAAGGATGAAGAACTCCAGTAGCATTACCAAGATAGTGCTAATTTAATAAACACCTCATTTTGTACACACAATGGCGGCTTCAATCGTTTGATAGGCATTAGCTTAGCAAAGCGAAGTCTCGTCGCATACATCTTGGTTGTATTGGTCATTATAGGCATGCTAGCAACGTGCTACTTGAAGAACTCTGCCAAAATACTCAACACAGTTAACTGACACACAAAAGAGGCCAACGCAATAAACGCTGTTGATTGACTGGTTAAAGTATGAAAGACTGAAACAGTTTATCTACTCTGTCTGTTTGCTGCACTCGTGCGCCCCTCGTATAAAGTTCTCTGGTTTCACATTAACGACTAGCGA
>LUCH01000183.1:148080-204099 GCA_013368495.1 Paragonimus heterotremus | reverse complement strand
GCATATGTTCAGCCATTCTTTGTCGTAGGCACCGATCTGTTCTGCCGATATAGACGTCACCGCAACTGTAAGTGAATTGATAGATTACATGTGAGACAGAACATTTTGGTAGGACACGATGGTGAATTAGTTGAGCGTTGTGAGCTAGGATGTACCCACAGATTTGTCTACAGATCTGAACCGGTTCTTACTAGAGTGCTACTGGTAACTTTCCTACATTGTAGTTGGTTTTATTAAAGAAATTGTACTCAAGTAATACACTGTTAAACAAGAATGACTATGACAGCCTACTCATTTCCAGTTCGAGTGAAAGGAATATTACTTAGCGACTGAGACAGCATGAAAAGTAGGGTTAGAATAGCAGACGTTTTATTTGGTTAGTTTCCACGAGAAATCGTGGTACACTTAAGGGACACAGACCATTCTCTAAACGTTCGCTTGTTAGTAATGATCAGGTTGCCCGATCACCTCGCGAGGAGACACGGTTACTGTCTGTTAATTCCAGTCGATAACCCCGCGATTAAGACTTCCTAAACAGGTCTAAATCTATCATCTCATTAAACCTCCTAGACGATATTTTAGATTACTGATGACCAGTCGGGGATCATTACACACAAGCGAAAGTGGTTGAGCGTTCAGATATCATAATTCGGTCGTGCCTAATATGAGATCAAAACTGTTGCCCCATGAAATCGTGACCGGAGTTCTAGCCCAAGCAGTGGCAAGGATATGCATTACTGACGAACCCTGACGAAGGCGAAACTCGAGTCTAGTACGTTTTTTCGAAATAGGCTGCCTGGAACGTCTACCTGAATGCGAAGGACGCTATCCTGTGTGAGTAATATTCAACTTGGCATTCTGTAAACGTTTTGTATTAAAAACAGCTTCACTACAACATAATAAAAACTCTGATTTGAGTAACTTTCCGCAATCAGTTGTGAAGACTTGGAACTGTTCACTGCCAGCAGTGAACGAGGTGAACATTCTATAGGGGCTTTGATGTCACTGTTTCTATTTCGAAACTTCACAAGTTATTTCTATCGTTACTTCTAATTACCTTCTATTTCTTCTCCATACAAGAGGACATTCAACAATATGTTTCCTATATTTGTATCTAGTATTACGTTGAACTGTACGATAGTTTCTTTTCGCTCAATATTGCAATTCATTGCCAGTGGTTATATTGTCCTCAGCAGACAAACGCCATGTTTCAAAAGGAGAACTATTTACTACGGATTCTTTTTCTCAAATGGAGCGTTCATTGGGCAGATTCTGAGCCTGCGCTGGACCGTAAGCGAGGTTTTTTTTACTTCACGGTTAGTTTGTCATTTGCCCACTTCTTTTTAAGATTTTTGACGACCGCTCACTTTCTGTTCTAGTGGACGCTAACGTTTTCTATATTCGCTTGCTCTTGTCTCTCAGATAAGCGATACTCACTTCGTTCGCCAGGTTCCGAGTGTAAATATAGAGACCCAAATGAGTGCTTATGTTGACCGTCAGGTATTCTGTGTGTCATGCGCACGAGCACACTCGAAGTTTTTAACCCCTATTCCACTCAGTCGATTGTGAGCACATGTCTTGTGCTGTGCAGCTGTCGGCCCAACTTGCCAACGATGTGTTCTTCAATGTTTGACACAGTTCCTTTCCAGCCAACATAACAAAGTAACGCTTGATAAGGTATGATAAAAACATGTTCAACCGTCAAAAATTGGGTTACAACCAGCCCGTCTTTTATGTGCCAGTCCTATTAAGACACGATAGATTTAGATGATTCCGTAAAGTGGGAGGGATAAGTTAGTTCACTGTTGCAACTGATATGTAAGCGAGGACATAAATAGAATAGTATTACGCGAGAAATGAACATTCGGAACTATGGGAAGTGAAACTAATATATTGTTTATCCGTGGAAAGCTCACAGCTACCAAGGTGTGTGTGGCGTCACGTGAACATGAGGCTGCACACCAAATGGATACTACCCTTAACAGTTCTTTTTTAAGCTGCCGGCCTGCGTGTTTGCAGTTAGGGTGCGATTGCTACTCGGTCTGCAACTATGTCACAAAAGTCCATAGCTAAAATCAGTCTCCGAAATAGATGTGGTGTCATGCTTTATCATCTAGTTCGTCTCGTGACAACCGCATGTATAGTGACGGCACCATCTACTGTCGCGTTTTAGTGTACATTTGGCGTTTTTAACCACTTCGCCTGTTAGTGACAGTGAACGGATGCCATCTGAGAAGCGGCGACTGACTTCTGTTTCGAAGGGAAAGCGGCGTTGACGGCATTTTCCTATATATAGAAATGAGAGGTTGTTAGGCACGATAAGGCAGATGCCCATCGCATGTTGTCAGTCACTCGGTATCTGAACTGGAATTCTTATTCAGGGAATGCTATTAATCATTTTTGTAAACTGTTGACCGGAACACATTTCTTTAATTCAAAAATTACCGACAACGGTTTGCGATCGTTCAGCATGAGGAGACGTCAAACATGTAACACGAATATCAGATCTACTGAAAGATTTTCCCTGATCAAAACAAGTGATAGAGCACGCATGCCTCCCGAATGTCTCCACAGATTTTGATGCGCCGGTGTGGCAAATTAAAATGGTTGTGAGTGGCGGAAACGTACCTGAAATCGGCTAAAAATACACAATTCCTGAAAGACATTCAAGCCACTGATAGTCACTTTTGGTGGCAATGGTTCACTTCTGACCCAAGGGGCTTCTTCAACCAAATTTAACCAGCTAGTCTCCTAGGTGTATTTCTTACAGTAATGATTAATTTGAAACCATTAGTTCTGGCCTAATGAAGTGGCTGTAGGAGGTATTGTTTTTGGCTTAACTTATGTGGGGTTTAGGTTTCTCATTTGCAAAATTTGACACGAAACAGTGAGATTATGAACTACCGAAAACTTCCGATCATGACTTACATTTCGTTACCATGTATAAGCCGATACTGTTTGACTCAGAATACGCTCAAGACTGAGTGAAATGCTATATATACAGCAATAATCACCCAAATTAAACGTGACCTCGTATATGAAGATTTTGTAGCGCCCAAATGTAAGAGATTTGAGCTTTCCAAAATGCACAACCTTTTCCCACTTCGGTGGTGGTATTCTTTCAGGAAAGTACACCTCACTGTTGAGTTAAACAACGGTTTGAAGAACACTTTTTGGCCATACTCGTGGTAATTACGAAAGAAACGACGAGTTCCACAACTAGATGTTGTAATTGAAATCGCGCAGTTCTACTACTCTTAGATCAGAGATACGGACGTAGAGATTTGTCACAGCCATAAGCTACCACCAAAATAGATCCGTATATGTACAACATACAAGATTCTACAAATCTCCGCGTATATTTGTAACCAGGCGGCCAGAGGTTAGAAGAAAGGAGTCGATGCTCATATTATTGAACAAAATACACTCTAAGCAATTTGTTTAAAGAGAAATACAAAAGCAATGCGCAAGCACCTCCGGTAGTAGAACTCACAAACTCGTCACTGAAGTCGGACATCGCTAGCTCCTTTGAAGAGAAGACCAACTGGATCTAAGTAATAGCTGTCGATTTACTTTTCCGGGGTAGCCATGGGAGCTGACCAAACTGACTGACAGGGCCCCAATTCAGAGCTATCGTAAGGAAGATTTTTGTGAGAAAAGTTGATTAAGTTGAGAACACTGGGATCGACGTAATTTGTTCTGCGCTTAACATGTGTACGAAACGTACATAAAATAAAGGAGTAATAACTCATGTGGTAAGTGGGTTCTAGACATTTTTGTATCAGTACGATGGCACCATGACTTTGAGTGACTATCAAATAACTGTATACAGTTCTGAAATTAGTTTACTCAGTCTGTTAACCGAAGTCCATGGTAATAAAAACAGTGTAAGGGTAGATGTATTCGACAGTTTCTCAGAAAAAGGCGTTTGGTGCAAATGCTGATCTGATCGACCTTTAATAGTTAAATTTTCGTGTTGTGATACGGTTACCTTAGATCAGTTCCTATGGAGACACCAAACACGACTTACTAATAAATTACCGCGTGATATCAAGCCGTCTCAAAACTGCCGGATTACAATGAATTACAATTCAATTTATTCTAAGCAGGTCCACATAGCGTAACGACACAACGTAATGTAAGAACAGTCTCGGTAGCACCCAAAAGTAGAATGAAAGACGTCACCGAACAGACAAACAGTTAGATTAGCGGTATAGATCGAAACATATGTGCAAGAAAATTGTATGAGAACGTGACAGAGTACAAACTAGTGACTTTCCAGTGTTACAAAAATACAGACACCTGTAAAATCCATGTGCACTTTCGTTCGGTTTATTGTTTGGGGCTTAGACATTTTGTTATGAGGTAGTAATAGCAACGGTGCGCACCATACGACCAGTTTATTTAAACACCTGTGGTTAAGTCTGAGTTTTTGCACTACCTATACCAATTTGTTTTCAGCACTCCGTCTGGTCACTTAAGCTTGCTAACATTGGCTTACATAATGTTTGATTAGCCATGTGCCGTTTAAGACAGCTAGCTAACTTTCAGGTTGTTTGTTTATATATCTGACATATATTACAATAAAATTAACGATCGTGCATTCACATTGCTGGTGGAATATTGTTTCGCCATGACTGCATGACCAAACATCCTGTTCATTGATTGATAAAACGATGGTTGATGTAGGATTTTGTTCTCACGTTTGACGCCCAAAAGCTGGTTATGTGGAGAGAGGAAAGACGAGGAGTCATACAATTTTTGTACTACCTGTCATCAATCAAGGTGACTCACACGTACCCCTCTGGATGCAGTGAAGCGTCCTACGAAAATCCGAGCGTAAACCCCACGGGCAGTGAGATGATAGGTATTACAGGTATTCTTGATTGTCATTGTGAAAAATACCGTCTTCTCTGCATTCAACAAAGTAGCAATGAGTTTTAAAAACCCCTATCCTATTAACCTGCTCCTCTTTATTAGAAGGCAACGGTTTAAAACAGTGTTGGTTTTCTCGAGCGATCAACGGATTGGTGAAAACAGATTAATTTTTACTGAGAAGCGCGAACTGGTGTGACGATGTTTTTGTATTGCACTCCTTTTGGTATTAATGTGGTTGTATTGAAAGCTGTACGGACACCAGATTGGTTTTATGGCGAATAGAGTGATTGACTTAAATGAAACGATGATACAGACTACGTTGTGTCACGTGACTGATGACAGTTGTAAGAGTTATATCGTTGCAAGACATAAAACAGGATGCAGTCTGAAATCCTGGTTCGTGTAGGCTGTAATCCTATTTCTGAATATTAAAAGGTTTTTTTCAAATTAACTAGATTGTGAAAATAATAGGTATATTTTAGAAGTAAATCCGTGGTTCACGATTTGCCGTGAGGGTTACATAAATACAAATAACGAGGTATGATGACATGCTGAGATCGGTGGTTATAACATCTATTATCCATTTGAAGTTGAAAGTTGAAGAACATTAACGAACTAGAATATAGCATTGAGAAGACTCGACCCATGTGACGTTTTCTGGAGTAATGGTAACAAGTTGTTTTAACGAAAATACTGCATCTCCCAGACTTGAGATTTACCCGATACGCTGATATCGGTTAATGAAACGACGTAAAGTAGGTGTATGATTCACTGTTGTGAATTATACATTAAGTGGAGCATATTTGAGTCCGCCTGTCAGTAATTGAGGTTCCTCGTAATTTCTTCGCTGGTGTATCATATTTATGTAAGGTACTTCTTATATATGGCTAGATTGTTTTGGAGGACCCCTGAGTAGATGTCAAAACAATGTCTGAAATCTCACATGTTGAGAGATCCATCTATTGGAGGAATTGATAAGATGTTGGATGTGTGAAATCTCTGGTGGTAGTCACTGTGTTGAAGAAATGATGTAACCTAGAACGAGAAAAGCAAAAGTAGAGCGGACTGTGTTTATATTTCCTCAGTTTGGTTGTGGTATACATTATACACTGGGTCATAAATAGCGATATAGAGTCGTCTTTGAATAAATGGATTTCAGGTTTATGAAAGAATTTGCCAGTGGAAATATGGGACATTGAAATCACTGAGAGTTTCTCATTTCTCAAGTTATGAACTGTTGATGCAACTACAATCTTATGTTGTCTGCATATATCAGAATGGGCAGGAATGCGTGATTGGAGTTGATCAGACAAGCTCTCACGACAGATGCGACGTCGACATTATACTTCCCCGCTTGACTCTGAGCAGCTAAGTAAGCGATGGAATTTTCTGCAAAATACACTGAATCCAAGTTGTATAAATCTGATGAATAGGTGAGGAGAGTTTTGTCAGAGATTCATGACTAGTTGTCTGGCGTGGTCATTGTTGGGGAATGTTACAAGAAGACAAAATCGTCTTTTAGAGAGACTCATCGCACGCTTACTTCGTTTCTTGCTTTGTCACAAACATTATACCCGCTACTGAAATCCATGTGTGAGAAAGACAGTGGAGGGGCTGGTTTGAAGAGCTGTGGGAAGCCAATTAGAGAATTGGATCTCTTGATATCATTTGTTTTTAAAAGTTCTCTTATTTAAAGACAAAAGAGACTGAAGATGTGATATTCCGATTGTGCCGTAATTGAGATTATAATGTAGTAAAAAGTTAAACTCGCCTTCTGGTGATTGTGATCATTGTTAACTTTCATCCTCACTGTTTGTTCCAGGAACTTGGAATTCTTATGTGACCGCTGCTGGGTGAATTTCTGTAACAGGCAAATCAGCAATATTTGGGTTCTTATTTAGGTTTTACTGGCACGGTTATTAACTCGTTTAGCATTTTTGATAGACAAGCAGCCACGGTTGTTGACAAGACTTCCGTCAAGCAGAATGGCTTACCCGGAACTTGGGATGTTGTTGTACAGGGAGAGAGTACTTGGGTGTACCTACTTATTTTGTCATTAAGAACGGTGGCATTCTTTTGTTATGTTTTTATGTGGATACATTTAATCTCCGAGTGATTACCTATCAAACGGATTCGCGTATAGTTTTGGTCCGAATACCAGTGTGTTATTTGCGGAATCTAAGAGCAAATCAATCCTGTAGGCGAAATAGTCCAGTTGGCTATCAAGATATATTTAGGACAAAGTAAAAATAGAAGACGAATGATAGACGTTCACCCAAGTTCATTGTGAACAATATGTAGGATAGCGGGTTTCTTTGGCAGGCACCCCTCTTCAGAGGAAGTTAGTTTTTAGGATGTCTTATCAAATCTGTAAGGTGAACATAGGTAGTTGTCTAAAATTTGATGATGATTCCTGAAATGTATGGTCGAAGGCTGTAGCTATGCCAAAATTTGTGAGTGAAAAATCCCGGTGGATTGTTCAAGAATGTGAAAGTGAACTACGGAGGATAGTTTTAGGTTCCATTGTTACATCTTATTGTAAAAAGCGAACTCCTGTCTGTGTCAAGGTACCAGAAGGTCTAAAGAGCGTATGAGATCTCTAATAAAGCACCTTGTGATCAGTGAACCCGTAAACATCTGACGGTACTCAGGTAGCTTCAGCAGAATATTACGTTAAGCGAGTAGCGTTCGTTTGTGGGAGAAGTTTCTCAGTACTAAATCGCAAATTACTAAAGGTTGTCACTGATTCTACTTGAAAGTGAGTTACGTAGGTAAGTGTGAGGTGGTCGGATCTAGGCGCTGACCCTTATAGTGAACGGAATGTCTTAGTGACTTACATTTCTAAGACTTGAAGAAGAGGTTGTGATCACTTTCAATCACATTCCATGAAGATCGATTATCACTTATCTTCGGATCAGCAGGGAAAGCACTGTAATAGTCCGTGCGTGTATGTAACGTTTTATTCTTGTCATCAGAGGCATTTCTCTGTTGGTCGTCATGTATCGTTGCTTGCGATTCCATCTTTGTCTGCTTGTAGGGGTATTTTTACGCTATATTTGGACACGATGCAGGAGATAGCTACTTTTGATCTTCTTGATGCCATGGCGCACTGGTATTGATGGTCTCATATGATAGTTCCTTTAAGGGTGGGTATTAGTTGGTTGGTATTCGAAAATGTGGCCAAAGGCAGGAACAGTGGTTGAAATGGGTCATTTATGGCAAGCACATCCAGCTGATCTACTTCTGCCTTAATGGATAAAACATGTATTTGCTTGCATCTTCCGTTGCTAAACGCATCTAGGATACAGGTTGCTTGGTTAACCCATCGACTTTGCTCTCTGATCAGCAAGACAACAAGAAGACATTGCGAGATGGTAGAATTTCGTTCAGTCTAATCACTCAGTTACAAAAGCACTCATTCATCTATGTTCAGGTCACTGATAGTTTCACGATAATTTCAAAAGTGGCCCAGTAACGGTTGATCAGTTTGGTCACACATGCACAGCATGTTCTACGTTAGAACTGGATAAAGCACACACTTCCGGATTTTGGCATTATCACATCGTGAATCCAGAGACTTATCGATCGGACGGCTTGCCGTCGGTCTTCTGCAACAGACAGCTTACTCACGGAGTTTAAAGACGCACGGATAATCGGTCCATAGTTTACATGCTGCACTGACCAATCATATAGCCAGTCGCGAAATTTTGGTGTGGTGTTTTTTTACTTGAAGCCTTAACCGCTTTTTTAAACTTACAGTAATGCTTCTTGAAAACATGTATCAGTTGCTGGAGATTGAGAAGATATTGTACTGACTGTCGTGCAGTAGTGAAGTTGCACACAACCTCTAGGTTGGTCCCTCATCAAAGTCGGCTATTACACATTTTGTTGACGTGCGGCGAACTACATAGATGCAAAAAGAAAAGTTGGTCACAAAGGGTTCAGTCACTTGATGGTTATTTGACACCCGGGGCACTGACAAAATGTTGGACAACCGCGAATTCGACTCGATGTTGACACACACCAAGCTATCAACGTAACTTGCACCGACAGTCCTAGCAAATTCTGAGTAAGCGCGCCTGCATGGAGGCATCACAACGATGTAGGGCAACCATGCACTGTATTTAAGGTCATGTTTGATTAGCTTATGCGTACTTCACACTTCCAACAGTAATCGTTTGGTTGTTACGAACCGTGGTGTTTACGAAGATGTTACTAAGGAATGCCTGAATAAAATTAGTAGTGATCGTATGTCTTTTTCGATGGGCGTGTATTGGCAGGAGGATAATCTAGATAATAGAACTTAGTAGCTCTGTTTATGTGAATATCGATTGTGACTTGTATGAGTAAGTCGACGGTATTTTATGTCCCCAGGTTTACCTACGAAACCCACTAACCACACGATTTTAACTAGTTCTTTTAATTATAGTGAATGTTTCACTCTCGGATTTTGGCGACCATACTTGTACGTCTTTAAACTTATCGAGTTAAACCATTCATAATATAGAATTACTGTTGTTGAATCGGTTGTACGCACAACTCATGTTTTTTATTTAAGTGATTTTTGTATCTTCGCAATGATTATTCTCGACATTTATCTTAATGGGTATTACACACTATTGCTAAACAACCTTTTTGGGCAACTGGGTACAAAAAAGGCATTTGCCTTTCGGAAAATCAATATGTGGAATTAGAGCCTTGCGTGATGAACCTTTGAGAAAACACAGTAAGGTTGCATTTACTTTCGTTCCAACAGTGAGATAAGCTTTATTAAAATTCCCGCATAAACAGCACTTACTAGCAGTTAAAAAGAAGTAACATTGGATAGAACAGCTTGAAACTGATTACTAAAAAAGTCTGATGAAAAGACAACCTGGAAGCTGCTATGAATGCTGGCAGTTCCCTTTTATTCAACATGTGGTCCTTCGTATATGAAATGAATCACTACAGGCGTCCGTTTGTAGAGTAGTTTTTTTAGACAGATTTTGAAGGGGAGCGGTAACGACTAAGTACATTGCTATGAATCACTATGCAGTTCGACAGCACATTGCAGGTTATGTGAAAAACCTGAAGAATTGATGGATGCCTAACAGTATATTTCGCATGAAAAGCTCACAATAAGTCCGTTATAATTGTATACCTGCCAGTCGAAATAAATGCTTCAATCTCTATACAGACCTAACGTAAGAAATTTTATGAGAATTTGTTTCTGTTACAGAGCAGTTCAATCTATCACTAAACTACACCAAGCTGCGTGATGTGACAAGGCTTGTGCCTAACTGTACTTGGATCACAGGTTAATTGAATTGTAGGATACAAGTAACAACTTTAATATAGATGAAACTAAGTAGTTCTGACGTCGTGGTTAACATGGTTTAAATAAATTGATTGAAGAAAAACAACGTTATTAACTATTTATAATGTTCCATGTTTCACCTTGTTTGTAACGTGGGGCTCTTTTCAATCCATTTGTTAGAACAATACAATTTAGTTATCACGTTCTGTTGATGTTGAAATGGTCGTTTTTGTTGACCAATGAGGTAACGGTAACACAGTGGGTAGCACCCACAACTCAATTGATTTCCAACTGCCGACAAATTACAGTTAATTTTATCCTTTTGCAAAAGTCGAAAGGAGTAGATGGACAGATTGTGAATGACCTAGAATTTTTGCACCGGACGCGACGAATCTCAACACTAGAGAACCCTGACCACACCTGGAAAAGTAGAAACAATGTTAATCTCAGGTAAACTATTGTGGTGACGACTAAACCAGAAGAAATCGTAGCTATGCGCCTCAAGTGGGAAGGATATCTTCAAGAAACGGTTGTGTACATATGTTCAGACGGATTTCCGTTCGGAGGTTTTATGAGATGCACGTCTCAGAATCACTGAGTCGGGTGGTATTTACTTATCGTAATTTTGGACGGTCACTGTCGGTAAAGAGATACCACAATTAACTAAGGGTACTTCACACTAAGAAAGATATTACAGGACTTAAAAAGGGTGGTTTTATCTGATAAAGGTGAGAGATACTTTGGATGCTGTTGACGTTTGGAACGCTTATCACAAGAACTTAGGCAAAAAGCTTGGTGGTTACGATACACAG
This sequence comes from Paragonimus heterotremus, assembly GCA_013368495.1. Taxonomy (NCBI): domain Eukaryota; kingdom Metazoa; phylum Platyhelminthes; class Trematoda; order Plagiorchiida; family Troglotrematidae; genus Paragonimus; species Paragonimus heterotremus. The sequence continues at coordinate 193,113 of LUCH01000183.1, read as the reverse complement.
TCTTGTGAAGCTGGCAGTGTAGTATTTTAGGAAACTTGTGTTTGGCGCATGAAGGTGAACTTATTACTTTTACAGAGAGAACGGAATGTTGTGTAACCTACTCACACAAGTTCTCGTCGACCGTTTTTAACTTTGAAATAACAGTGCTAGATAGAACGTTGTTTCAACAAGACTACAGTACAGACACTGTTCAGAAGGTGACGGTGGATAATGAGCAACCAAATTAATTCCGTAACCTTATTATCTTTGTACTATTATCTAAACTTAGAACTGAAATTTAAGTGATTTGCCAGATACTAGCAAACTACTCGATGTTCGTTGCTCCCCCTGTTAGGCAGGCTATCCGAATTGTTGTGTTGGTCAAGGTCTCGTAATCTGACAGTTAATACATTTACCCATGTTAAAATGTTGTTTGCGCTTATGAAAGAATATCAAATTTTAGAACTTTTTACTAAATGAACTTCCGTTCGTGTATGCAATGAAACCCTCCTCAGAACTGTGCTTGATGGATATCTGGGAATTGACTCGATTTGATCACATCATGTTACTGACGTTTTCAAAAAGGTCAGAAGACACTCATTTTTTGCATACTTAATAACATCTCCTTCTGTTCCGCATCACTCAGTCAACAGACGTATGAATGCTAGAATGTCTTCCACTGAATTTGTTGTTCACCAGTTTTTTTTCGTGATTTCCTGCCGAAAGATGTTAAATATTCTGCTAGATTTTTGGAAAATCCATCCATTTTGTTGTATTTTCAACACCTGTTCTGATGCCATCACTGTTCCTCATAGTTTTACGATGTATAGAAACTTTTTAACAATAAAGTGTCCGACATAAGACACAATCCTTTACGCGGTCTCTCCGGAAATGTTTTTTCACTTTTCACTAGATCTGAATAAAAGCATTTGTTTGCATACTTCCTGTCTCGCTCTTTTCCCGTTATTTCCCATTCTGTTTGCTTTTCGCCCAAATGCAATCTTTTTTTCTTCAGTAACCGAGAGTCAAAATCAATAGTTTGTTTAAACTGATACGGGCTATCATCAATCGCAAAATTATCCAAAGATTTAAGTTGATTAGTAAGATTATCTGAAACAACCATACTGAGATTATTGTTTTTTGCTTTCTAAAAGTGTAAGCATCTAGAAAGCCTAAACATAATCTTTTGAGGCGCATGATTCGCGTTATCAATTCAATTGACTTGACTTCAAAAATGAATGTTCTTAGCTTTCAGTAGCTGCGTGAAAACGTGGGTAGGTTAACAAACTTGGCTCAACCAATTCGACAGTTCTCGTTAGGTTATGCTGAACTATGTATAAATGGAAACTGTTGTCCTAAATCTTACTAAGTGTTGTCCAGAAGCCTTGCCCTACATCAAGAAAAATGAGAGACTGTAAAGCTAACTGAAACAAATCGGGTAAAAATCTTGGTGTAAACGGGGGGACATCATATTTTGCTTGTGAAATCCGTGGCAACAAGTGGTTTACCTTATGTAACGAATGCAAAACGTTTTATTCACAGTGATTTAAGGTCAACAGATTATTGACTGCCGAGTAACCGATGATGCTGACCGTTTTTCACTTTGTATTGAATCAAGGTTCGACTGAGTCATATTGTTATCTTCAAGTCAGTTTCTGAACCACACCCAGCCGTGCTGGTTAACAAAATGGTGAAGCTCCGTCTTCGTTCTGTCACTCAGGTGGTCCACCGCCCACCTACAAACTCGTGGATTCATTGTGACTTGACATACTGAGTGCTAGCTTCTTGACAAGTACAACCGGTATTCTGATAATAGAAAACCTCAATTTGCTGAATGACTTTCGAAGTGTGTTCAACTAATCTGTGAGAATGTTGAACTACTGATTGTTGAGAGATGGTAGTTGTAATCTCCGTCCTGTAGTGATGTACAAATTATGTTATCACAAACTGTTAAACGAGTGTGAATACTTCTGTCCAAGTAAGTTAAAATGGATGGATTATTTCTGAGTCGATTAGAATCATATGCTGCTTCCATTTTGTGATCCGCTTTAGTTGGCAAGCCGGTTTCATCAACCCTGGTAATATTATGAACATATTATTGTGAGCACAATGCCCTTCCGTTGTTTTACACAACACTGCTTTTGATTAAGTTTCCAGCTGATCAGTTTTGTTGCTGTTATCTTGAGTTGTAGTCCATAGTTCAGTTTCGACTGCGCTTTACGTATGCCACATTCTGAGGTGATTAGCAAGCAAGCACGGATTGATTATGAATTGTGCAACAGTGGTATTTTGGTTTCCGTTTGTGTTAGTCGCGTGCTTGGCTTATTGCGCTTTTGGTTCATGCTTTCTTGTGTTGTCCTGTCTTGCGGATCTATCGCTAAAACCCCTACTTCGGGAGAACATTATCTCCTGGAGTCTCTGCATTGCTCAGAGTTGTTCTACAAGTGTAGAGGAGGGTCACATTAAAAACTGCCGAACTGCCTACTAGACAAGTCACAAGGACCTACAGTCATCAATCTCTCGACATTTGTTTACATGTCGACCCCAACTGAACCTGAAGAAGGCCTTTTGGATATGTCACGCAACAAAAAATTGAAGGCTTCTCCGGTTCACGCATATGGCGGCAATCGACAACTAGAAGCTACCGCTCTGCATACGGAAAGACTTGCTCACCAGTATCAGAGTGCCCTGGTAAATGATGTGCATTGATGTGAGTTCGACTGTTGAATTGGTTGCTTGGCTTCACAATGTCGACTGAATGGTGTTTTATAAACACGTAGAGGGCGGCATGTACCCGATGAGATGCAACGAAATATGTTCGAGAGCAACATTGCTTGATAAACCTCTTCTGAATTCTCTGTTGAAATTTGCCGCGGGAATTGTTTTATACTGGTTTCCAACCACACAGTCTTTGAAATGTGCAGCAGCTGTTTAACTTGATCAGTCAAATTTAGGTGCTCAGGTATCGAAACCGCAAATTTACCAACGTAAACCGAGTACTGTCCGTTTCTGGAGGTTACTGTTCACTTCCCAGTTCAGCATATCATATTATGGATGGTCTCATGCAATCGTTGTATTAACAGATTTGAGATCAATAGCAGTGTGCGAGATTGATTTGTGTTGTGATTGCAACTGTTCGATTACTCCGTTCAGTGTGCGGAACTGATTCATCGTTTACAGTTTCCATGTTTGTGAACCTAAAAGTCTATTTGAATGGCTGTAGTTTTATCTCAATGCAAGTATCATGTGGTTAGTGGTCACTATTCGCCAAAACATTTTCTTCAGTTTCGTGGTTACAACCACGCAGTCACCAAGTTTACCCGGTAAATCTCGATCGTAAAGAGACCACAAACCAGTCATGTGATTTTGGCAAATATTACCGTTTAACTGCGTATTACGCACACTGTAATAATTAAAGCTCTCCTAGGATTCTGAAGTAAACTGGCTTTTCAAAATAGACCACTAACATTTTTACCGGCAAAGATTTACCATCTGATTCCGCTGAATCTGACAGAAAAGACAAGGTTGCAAACCACTTAATCAGTTCAATTGTTTTATGAAATCCTGTTACGTATAAAACACCACTGAACAACATTGCCATAAGACAGTCTACTGGCGCATATACCAATTATGTTCAATGAGAATGTAGCATCGCCGATAAAATTACGCCACTGATTTAAACCACAACTTAACTATAGAAACAAAACATCTTATTTCACATAGTTAGTTGATATAGTGTTGTGAAGCATTTCTACAGTTTTCTGAATGCATACAACACATTACCCATCGGCGCGTTTCACCCTATGTTATCATTCAACTTGCATTAAACCTAATCGATTGCGACTGGCCAGTTATATTGTGTCTAAAATTTCAGTCACCTCAACTTAAATGACAGAACTAAACTTATCTCGGAAGGTTACTTATGTTGTTTGCGCGACAGCATTCAGACTCTTCTTTACCAACCAGACAGTATGTGGTCTATGCAGACGAATGTATCATTTTTTAAGAGTTCTTGACAGTGTCATCAAAAGTAAGCGTTCTGAAAGAAGATCTACCGGGTACAAAAACAAACCACGTGTAAAAAATATTGCTATCGTTCGTTGCAATATATTACGTTGAACCAAATCTTGAGAGGAATAGAGCAAAGTTAATCTTTTGTTGAATTTCGGACCCAATACAGACGAAACGGAAAACAACTCATACATGTTGTAAACAATTTATTGGCAGTTCCTTTATGAAATAGATATAAAACAGCAAAATATATAGTGGTATTTCTAACACGACTCAACATAAAAGCCTGATTAATAACAGTCTGTTGGGATCATTGTTTACGATACAGCTAAGGTCAGCGCAACCAACAGAAGTCCTGCTCCGCTCACAATTCCTCCGAATAGCCATTCACTCACCAAAGGAAGTATTCGGTGCAGATCAATTAGCGGTTTGCTGTAAGCCACATATGATCCAATTGAAAAGGCAACTGGAAAGATGGAGAGGAATAAATCTATTTTTATATTTAAAAGGGAACCAGATTAATATTCCCTAAGGGAGGATAATTTTACCAACACTCCATCAATTTCCTTAAATGGTCGATTAATAATAATTAGTATTACACCTCCTTTGCTTATTGATTAATATCAAATTGTAGCTTATTGTCTTTGCTTTCAGTCCACTGAAAGTGGACGGCTCCATGTTGATGAGCTTTTAGATTTTAAAACATTACTAGCAGTGACGCAGTACCAAGCGCTGCCTTTTTTTACTGTTACTACTTAATAATCTATTCTCAGATTGAAAGCGACAACCAAAGAAATGTTCGATGTGTAGAATTTACAGAAACATTTATTCACATGCAACAGAAACTCACGAGCTGCTACACCGGCCACTGCAGCGACGACACCCACCACCAAGTCACTACATGGACAGCACAATGTAATGAATATGAGAATCGCAATCCCGGCAAATATGAAGAAAGCAATAAACATGCATGCAATTGATGCTTTTTCATTTCCAGTCTTATTGTCGCCTGAAATGTAAAGAGAAATTTACATTCATCAGAGGTCTATCATTATCATAGTTACTGGCATCGTAGAATTTATTGACATGTTACTGAAACGCTTACTGTCGATTCGATCACGGTAGGTTATAATTGCTGCCAAAGTACACACGATACCGATTGCACAAGCGATGATAATCAAAATTTTCCCAAGTACACCCATAAGGTCACAGATACAGGACTAGCAATGAGTTTGTACTCAAAATGACTCCTCTAGAGCGTGGAACGCTATTTATATGTTTAAAGTGCTCATATAGCAACAAACTGAATGTTTGGTTTCCTGGACGAGTGGAGTTCAGTCTGTGAGTCATGATTTTGACTGGGCCTACCAGCTTCTTGCTTGCGCTCAAGTCGGAGCACGCACACAAAATGAGTAGACGAGTGAACTTGCTACTTAATTATGATGCATGGTCTGTTCAACGTAGTTTTCGCTGAAACTGCATTCAACAAAATCTATCCATGTTACTCATCCTATTATCGGTTGTCAACCCTAACTTGATGCTGAGCGGTACGCCAGACAAAGGTGACATTACAGATGTCTGTAATCACACTCTGTCCTTTCTTCGTAATGACTAAAAAACACTAAACTGTCAAGGCGATACGCTATAATATTGTATCAGACATACACTGTGTTAATCCTTTCATCAGTGGACCTGCAACAAGCGCTCGTGATTAACGGCAGGAAGTTCGTGGATTGTAATCTTGCCATACCGTTCACAAATGAAACATGCAAGTTTTTTTCATTTAAGACCAGTTTAACTTTGTTGCATTTGGTTCATAATGTTCACTGTAGAACCAACGTATCAAGGGCCTATTTCGACACTGTTTTGGTTTATCAGGTTAACATTATTTGGCAGAGGTTCTAGAGTTTTAAACTGTTTGTTGCTTGTCGAACTCATACCTGCACGTCATACTTGGCATATAGTTCTCTGTTTATTTAGCTAAGCACAGTTAATATTGGGTTCCTCGTGTCAACTCACAAAAGCCATGAAAGCTTTGTACACTTTGTTTTGTAGTTGCGCATGATAAGGTTTTGGTTACGTACAATTCGTTTCTACTAAAATCTAAAAATTACAGTGTCATCAAAACCACTGTGCAGACTACAGATTTCAAGACTGCACAAAAAATGAAGTAATGTAGGTTTTTCAAGTAGAAGCAAAATTTCCAAAATTATCGGACTACCCTGAAGAGAATGATCAGCAAAAATCAACCAGAAGAAATTTAGTTCACACCTCTTGTCAGTTGTGGGGTTGGCATGAAACTCAAGATAATAAATCCTTGATGAAATGGCTGAAAGCCGAGATCAGTCTGAGTCCTGAGTTTCACGTTCTCTCTGGTGTATGTGAACAAAACCCATAAGTGTTAATAGCTTTTTGTCGGATATTTTCAACTCAGATCGATTTGTGTGTTTGGCCCATTTAACTGAAATCTGTTGTTATTTTTTTACGTTAAACTCAGGTTTAATATCGATAGAGCTGCGCGGAATTAATTCTAGTGACAGCTACAGTCTTTTAGCAATTGTGTTCAAGTGGCCCAAAGTTAAAGACAAGATGTTTTTAACTTCTAATCCCTTTGTTAATTAATAATGTGTTTATCATTAAGTGACTTTTATACAGTTTCAATAGGAATTTACGAAACTTCCTGAACTGATCTTTGTAGTTGAATGTCACATCATGGAAAAAAATTTTGCAGTTAAACAAATATGGTTCGCAGAAAATGGAACTGAGATTGTTTTGAAAGATTACATTTCAAACCCAAAGTGATGAACGTAGTTATGATGTCAATAAATCCAAGCATTGTTAATGCCGGACTGTACACTGCAACTCTTGTTTGAGATGCTACTTTCAGCTTGTGAGCACATTCCATTTTACTGTCCCCCAAGTCAACTTCCTATCAACAGGTCAAAGTGCAGTTGCATACTGTAGAACGCACACCGTTCTTGTCAGACAGTTAAATGAACTGAAGGGTTTTGTACTGAAGATGTAAACACTTGAACATACAGAGGAAACGACCACGAGAGAAGTACATAGGGTTTTTCCATTCACAATATCACATTGGATGCAAGTAGAACTAACAAAACCATTGTGTACTGAAATTTCCAGGTCGCGTGTTTGTTGTTGGTTTAACCTGCATTGAGCCGGTACGTGAACGGCAATGATTAACAGTGTCTCACTAGTATGCAGTTTACTGAGAGATCCTTGATTAGACAGTGCTTAGCTTGATTAGTTTAAAAGTGAATTTACTTTTGGTGTTGTTTGGAACTCTGTCAGCTGTATGAAGGATAGAACAAACGGATGCTGATGATACCAACTTGGTTCTGTGGACTTCGGAATTGAGAACGCAAGCAGTGTACGTTAAGTTCAAGCATCATCATCAGACAATGTGGAATCTGCCAGTGGTTGAACCAACATCGCGAAAAGCGAATTTGGACATTCCAGTGGATAAGCGTGCCATACTCTTTGGCTGAACACGGTTTGACATCGCAAGTGACGCTGTTCTGTAACACTCTGAAACCTTACTTTATTCCACATAGTTTGTCTGCACAGTCAGTCCAAAATATCTCGTTTTAATTCGGGGCCTGCTTATGAAAATGTGTATAATCCGGAACTAATCGTTTTGCCGACGAAACTCAAAACTGTCAGCTTGTAGTGTGCAAGAAGCGATCAAGACCAGATAACTGGGTAGTCGCAATTTATGAGAAACATGTGTGTTCACGCATAACCAACTTACAGAGACAGCAATTTCAAGACTGTTAGTCAAATTAGCTGATTACAACAAGCAACGATTTCTTACGGCGTTTGTAATTTTCCATGTTACACGACAGCTGAAGCATTAGAGCAGTTTTAACAAGTAGCAAAGGATAAACAGTTTTCTGGCCTGGTCTCATTCGTTAAATAACTGCTGTTCATTTTTACGCTTGTTTGTGTGCAAAGTGTGTGAACGCAATTTTTTGGGAATTTTTTGGTGGAAGTTGTCATTCTTCATGAGCACTACCAGTGAGGTGAAATTTCGAAACTGGATTTGCTTGATAACTAGCCAGAACCATCTTTGTTTCAATATTGGAAAGCCGCTGACCTGTGCATGCCGCAAATCAAAGTAACTCCTTCATGGATTGCAACTTCTATTAAGCCTTCCCAACCAAAAAAGAGCAAAGAAGAATCACTTGGTTCTCGCGATGCTTATTCACTCGTGTACTAAAGACTTGGGTGAAGCACTCAGAGTTACTGATAGATCGCTGTGTCCAAATATGTGCAAACAGTGTGTGAGGTTGGTGATAAACCATTAGACGTTCACTGTGGCTCTGGTAGGTGTGATTCAGGCAGAGAAAATTGCCTTCTGTAAGTGGCGTATGCGTCTGCTTACTACAATACTAACAGGGCAGTACGGTTAAGAACAAAACAGACGCACTCATTCGCAACCCAGAGCAATAGCCGGTGGAGATAATGGTGGACGGTGGGTGTGATTGATTGGATAGGAAAATATTTTGACCGGTAGCTTATAATAAACGCGCCAAAAAAACAGCGCAAACCAACTACTGAATATAGACTACCTGTCCACTTCGTTTTTCCAATGTTTTCTGAGAGGCAACAGCCGCAGAATCATGCGGACACACTATGCCCAAATTGGCCTGTTTCTCTGTCAACCAGTTGACTGGGCATGGGCGGATTAGCTTCGTTTAGTCTATGCTCCGGGTAGATCCATCCCTTCTGACTCCACAGTAGCCATCCAGTCCGCACGTTTGCCAGTTTACTCGAGTTCACATAAGACCCTGTTCTCCGTGGAAACCTATGAGAAATTCCTTGGTATATCTTAATCTGAAATCGGTGCACTCGAACGTAGAATCGAGACAACTTAGCTTGGAAGGAGTACAGAATCCACAGTTGCACTCGCTAAAGCGTCGTCTGTGTGCGCTTCAACAGCGCTTACTTACTCTTAGTTGACACATACGCAAAAACGAGAAGCGCTCAACCAGATGACACATACATCAACTGGACAGAGGTCAGCTCACTAACCGTGTGCGATTCTGCCATGAAACCATTTCCATTTACTTCTCTTCTTGAATTTATCATGATCCCCCACATCAACCTTACGGTGAACATTAACGATCTAGCTTCTACAATCTATTAATTAAAACAGTCTATTACCGTACATCATTCCTTGCCATAGCTTTGTACTGCATTATCTTACGTGCTCACAACAAGCATTTCCTTCTTGTACTATTGGTGAACAGCTATGTGCATTTGGCAGTTGTAGTAGCCCTTGCCAATATGTTAAGCGTCAAGACAGTAAACCACACAGTAATATGATGTTTTTTAGAGAGATTTCTGCGGTATTGTAGGTAGAAATTCTGGAATCCCAGTCGAATTGTTTTCCTGTTCCGGTGGGATTTTGGAACAGCATGCAGTAGGCATAGTGTTGAAATAAACCAACTGAAAACAATCCAGTATTCTGGAAACTCATATCTCACGAGCTGTAATAGGAATGCAACATCGACACGACGTCTCTCAGTAAACATACTGATAGTTCATTTGTCTGTCAAAATTTGTATACAATTTCTGTAATTTTCTTACCGAATAATTTGTTGGCTATCCAACATTTCTGTACTGTCGGTAGGGCTGATCACGTGAGCAAAACGCGGTTTATTCTTGGGAAATATTCGTCTCACAGAAGAAAAACTCTTAACCCATTTGTAATGGGTGAGATGTCGGACTAGTTCATCTAAACTAAACGGGTTGCTATTCTAAATGCTATCTCGCCACTTTTGCCTGGACATCTAATTCTGAACTGGTCGTGTTCAGATATTTGTTGTATTACTGCATCATTCTTGTGCAGGCCGATAAACCCAATGTGGGCTCGATAGATTACTCCAAGCAGTCGTGTTCCGTACAGCACCTCTTCCTGGAATGAGGTGCGTAACGGTACCTGGTTAAACATTCTCAGTGTCAACCCTCGCATAAGTGAACTTTCGATTGATGCAATTTGTTTACTGGAAGTGACTTGGATAATCTACCTGAAAGCCAAAGGCACCATTGAGTGGGGATGGTGTTTAGTATGAAAACGAGAGCATGTTAGACTTTATGTCACTAATAACAGTCCACTCTCAAGTTTGAATAGAAGATATTGAAATAAAATAATTATTCCAGGTTGTCGCCGATTCCGTGGCATACATATGATTAGGCGCCGTACGCATTCGTGATCTAACCACTTTGTCGAATCACCTTTACGTCGGTAGTCTGATGTTATCGGGTCAGTGAGCGGTTTGCTTATCTGTTGGTCTTGGTGTGCCTAACTAAAAATCCCCATGGCCTTGACTTTCACACAAAGATTCAGGTGTCTACCAATCTATCGTTATCGTGTGATGAATGCGGGTATGTCGTGTTGGCCTGTAGCATATTAAGCTTATGGACTTGTTGATAGCCAGTGAGCACGTTTATTCTTTTGCAGTCAGCGTAGACGTGACAACGATAAACAAAGCTGTATTCGAGTGTAGTTTTATTGTGAAACAAAACTCGGAAGCAACCATCAAGCGCTTCGGTCATTGTTATGCTAATTAAGAATTGATGATTGCAATGACTATCGAACACTTGATTGTGGAATTCCAATGAGCGTTGCTGACCAAACGATTATCGGTGGGGCACGAAAGACCGAAGATGAGAGAAATAACTTGAAGTGCATGAAACACATCAAAAAGACCCTCAAATTATCACAAACGTTTTTTCATGAATTACAACATATCAAAGACCACGGGCACCAACTACTTGTTTATATCTGTCGTCTAGATTCCATTTTTTGTGCGGGGTAATTACTCATAGCAAAATGCCATACTCAGGTAAAACATCGTGTTGAAAGTACTTTTCAGTTCATTCGAAAATACCAATTCTAGCCATTGGAACAACATAAAAGTAGGCACGGATCTTTTTTTGTGTTTCCAATTGTAATATGACTGTGAAATTTATTGCCTGTTTCAAGCAGAAAAGCGGCCAATAATAAGACTGCGGACGTCTAGGTGGTCAGCAACTAAACATTTATGAGATCGAAACGACTTCAACCGCTGTTGAACAAGCAAGAAAGAGCTTGTTTATCATTTTATTCTTTTCTTGACCTCTCCGGAAAAAGATGCTATGTAGAGCACTTCAAAGCTCATATTCATTGAAATCAGGGACTTGACGTTTATCGCCATTTAATACAGGAATACTGATCAAAATTTTCAGTGCACCAACTAATACCTATGTAACATGCAAGCCGGCCGTCCTTACTCTGATTGTCCGTCACCTACGGACCAACTTTGGAGCAACGTGGAGATACCAGGGGACAGCGTTCTTCCGAAGTAGTGGTTCCAACAACAGTCCTGTAAAAGGAAACAACAAGAATAGGCCTGAATCAAAGGCCTAGTTAGCTATCCACACGATTTACACCAATGAAAACTGAAACGGCGACGACAACACAGCGGCACCTTCCGTCACTACTTCAAATTCAACTCGTGCGCACCTGCTGGTTTCGGTCGCACATTACACTTATACCAGCAATAATGGTGGCTTAGTAGAGCTTTTGCCTGGTGGCATACCGATGTTATTTGCTTCCGTCTACATGAGAATGTTTGACCATGAGATCTTTAGTCGAAGGGATAAAGTGCGATACTCCCACTGCTTAGGGAAAGTTTAGGCATTCTGAACACTATTCATGCAAGGTTGTATTTGAACTTTTCCGTATGATCGTACTAGGAAAGTCGATGAACACTTTAGGCGTGCGGTAACAAACGACGGTTGTTCATCGGCAGAGAAAAAATGGTTATTATGGCTCTAGGCTGCAAGTATAGAAGCGCTGATAGTGAGGATTTTCCGATCGATGCAAATTGTTTACTGGAGGTGACTTGGATAATCTACAGGAAAGTAAAAGGCACGATTGAATTGCTGGCTTTTAACCAGAATAGTACACTTGAACAGAGTCACAGTGCAGCTTAGTTGTAAATATCCTTTAAATTTAAACTGGTGGTCTTTATACAACTCAGTGAGACTGCCTCTAAATTTTCAACCCATTTTTGTATTACTTCACATCTTTGTGCGCAACATGTTATATGGGTTGCACAATCGAGTCTTCTTCATGAAAGGTCTGTGAATACCATCACATCTGGCTGATTAACCGATTAGCTAACGTTTTCTTGGATACAAACTTGGCACACCACATTGGCTGTAGCCATCAGGTATCACCCAACCGAGATTTTTAACTCACTCACCGTTTGCCATGGCAGCGAAGTTAGCCGGTGCGATGTTATCGTCTACATGCAACACTGAGGCAATCGCATTTGGAGAGTGTAATGTAGCCGACATCTCTTAAAACTCTATGGTTAGCCTGGTCATTAAAACATTAAAACTAATCAAACAACCTATTGGATCTAGTGAACTCATGGGGAGTTATTCAGTGTATCCAAGAGTGACAAACTTATTTGCATCTACGACAATCTTCTGCTTATTTAGGTGACGTGTCACTTATGTTTTCTTCTGGCGGCGTAGCTTTCTCCTGACGGTCCGTCTGTCTCATCGGAATCCATGAAAACCGCCCCCTAGGTTGTAGATTCAATACATTTTGCTTGTTGACAATCTTTTACAGCTGCCATGGTCCTGCTGCAAGTCTGGAACGGGAGTCACGTTTGCTGTTCTACAGTCTCTTACGGAGTTGTTAGCTGTTCAATAAGCCCAGAGTTTGCAAGTGTTAATCTTTCAAACTAACACGCATAGTAGGGTCATCTGCATTTCTTAGACTGTCTATATTCGGGTTTCGGTCCTTCTAACGTAAGCAGAAATTCCGACCGTGACATCAGTGGTGAAAGTTGCTCAAGTGATTGGCATGACTTTTGCATGATGCACAGACTATGATCCATGAAGGGCTGATACGACTTTATATCAGTGACGCTGGACATCACGTTGTCTTTACTCTTTTTAAGGGGAGCGAGTCAATAAACCTCTTCGCGCAGTGCCGTATAAGGATCAAGCAGGGTTGGTGTTAGTCGCAGGGTGCATGATGCTTCCAGGAGATTTTATTGAGTGTTTTGTTGAAGAATAATGGTACGTTTTGACGAGGTCTGAACTCACACAGAAGTAGATTGCCTTCCAACTTCTGTGGCTGACTCGACTGAAAAATTCTGACCAACAGACCTAGATGGATATATTTGAGCACCATAGTTCTGGTTTAATTGTATGATTAATGTTGGATGCAGTTTAGACGTCACAGCCTAGAACGCTCAATGATTTCTCACCGATCGAAAGGAAGGGGATTAGTTGTGAGTGTAAACACCTAGGGGTTTTGATGTATCTGATACACAGTGGTTGGAAGAATAAGTCTTCCTCATGCTTCACCTCAAGGTTTTCCAAATGGAACAAATACCACTTAGAAAACGTGAGATAGTCAACTTCCTTAGATGTGTTGCCAGAATCTTTTGTCTGTTCTCTTTGTCTCGTATATTACAAGTTAGTAGTATTCAGAAAACGTTTCTATAGTAAAACGTCCCTAGTGCAAAACTGATTGGAACTCATAAAACATAACTCCAGTTGGCAAACTACGGCCTACAGTAGTAAACAAATGTGGTTTCAGGAACAATCAATCCAATCGGAGACAAGTTTCCACAGTCATCCTATTCTTTTGACTGATGTTAAGTAATGAACTACGAATAACATTTGTCGAGCACCATATTTCAATATCTTGAACTTTAAATGAATATGGCAGACGCGGCTTAAACTCAGGCCACTCATGGGAACCTTCTTGGGAATGTAGGGGAATAATGTGAAAGAACTGTGTTCAGCTACCGAGTGTTCAAGCCAACTTAATTCACGATTGCCTTCCATTGCCGAGTCTTCGAGCTGTCTGAAACACACGGAATACCTGATAAAAATGTGGATGAACATTAACCTTGTCGCCTGTATTAAAGTTAACTACTTTGTGAATAAGCTTGATAGATTCGTAATCAACAAATCAACAGATATCCTTGCGGCAATACTGAAGAATTTTTGAGCAGTGTTCAGAAGATTTTTGTGCCTTACGGAAGTCCAACTGTTTAAATATTCAAGGTGTTTTTTGTCTGAAAAGTCTGATAAGGTTATGGAAAGCACTTCTGAGTTGCCACATCAAAAACCATATTCCACTATACACTGAGTGCCTAACAGTTTTCCATTGACGGTAAAAGGTATTTTATACAGACTGACCAAATCACTAACACGCTTTTGTAACCAAACGCTCAAAAGGCGAAGAATCATTAACTCCTAGAGTTTCCCAAGCAGAAGATCACTAAAATAACCAAGTATGAACCACAGTGTTATTGTGTGCTGAAAAGCAGCCCTAGGAAGTGTTTAGTGTCATGACAAAAAATCACAATCCTGGTGAACACAATCTACGAAAAACGAATACACTATTCCTCATTACTCACATAACACCGCATCCACTATCATTGAGATGTGGCTAATTTTCTGAGTGAAACGTCCCACATTACATATTGACACGTCTCCAGTTTTTACCTCCGGTTCCTGATCTTCTGTGGGTTGCGGATCGCCAGTAAATTTAGCGCGTATGTTGTTTTTCTAGCTCTCAATGTACTACAGACAAGCACTGCTAATTTGTGCACAAGTCTCTATCATTTCCGAAGGTTCTTGACTTCCTACCACCTGCTGACGGATTTTTCACACACCATCTTGCGCTTTGTTTCTTCCGTGATAATTGTGCTTCTATATGTTCTTTAGAAATATCGCCTTTTCATGTTAGTTATTAATCACGCTCAATCGTAAACAACCTACCTCGATTATACGGTGCCGTACATGGATCGTTTCATTTATTCAGAAGTGTTCGTGAAACTGGACAGTCAGAAAATGTGTTCTAACTATTCCGGTTCAGCATATTAGCTCGGTTTCAACATATCTGCCCTAAGAGTTCAGTGATGCGTTGGTTGCTCACTTGAGTGAGTTAGCGAGATTTCGTTTCGTTTAACTCTTTCTTATAACGACCAGTTAATTGGCCGAATCATTACACTGGAGCCGTAGTCTGAATATTTTGCTCAACCGCAATTCGAAGGAACTTGCAGCACATGAACTGAATCGCGGACCCCTCCATGCTATTCTGTACAGACGTTCAGTAGGTTAGTCACATCAGTCGTAATTTAGGTTACCAGTAACATCCTTTGACCACCAACCTTGTTTTGAGTGTTTAACCACTGCTTTCGGTGAATATGTTTGTTTGCTGCTAACGCTTTGTCGTTCGGTTGGGTTCGCCTTCTCAATCGAGATTTCTAAATTTCAAAGCGTAGTTCATTACGGTTTTCCGTCTGCTCTGGTTTGCTATGATATTTTTCAAAAGCATGTCTCTCATTACAGGTTCTTTGTGGTCTGAAGTCTAGTCGTCTCAATCCAACGGACAAGGTGCTTTGCAGTTTAAGAAAGATTTGGTTTCCACTTGTATTACGCTGAAATATGTCTTTAACCTACAATAATCATAGTTACCTGATTGTCGAGAATAGCATTGGTTGTAATGTTTAACACGTCCACGTAAATGACCTTGGTTTCTCACATGCAGATGGGTCATTTCGTCATCTCTCATTTTCGTTTGGCGTGTTGTGATTAAACCAGGATATTCTACTTTTTGACGATATACTGTCAGTTTTTGTCTCATCTACGCCAGCATGACTTCGACGTGATCATTTTCATCATCACACCTGCGGAGTGAAATACCCTGCTGTCTTAGAAAGAGATGTCATTCTTTGAGTATCTTTACTGTTCGCTGCAAGAAATCTATCTTTTGTCGTAGTATTGATCATCTTTTGGAAGCTCATTTCGTGATACTGTAAAATCACTAGTGCCTGTCGGCCCTTTTTACTTACAAAAAGTTCGCCTAAATCCAGTTTTTCCATCTAGAGGAGAAGTCAGTGATGCAAATACAAAGACTTCGGATGTAAGTGAATCGAACACTGTTTTTGAGCATAGTGCCGATCGATCTGGCTGGAAATTTAGGTTCTTCGTAATTACATCTCACTGTAAAATTGTGGTCTATCCCTTTGTGTAACCGATGGTCCAACAGACGTGATTACCGTTTATCCAATGCCAAAACGTCTGTTGAACATTCTAACCTACTGACAAAATACTCCTTAGTCATTGTTGATGAACTCATCCCAATTTTAAGGTATTGGTGTGATGTTACTGTCATCGGCATTGGTCATCAAGTTGGTGTGACAGTTTATTTGTCAGCTGTTGGTCTACCATTTGTTGTTGTTGTAACTGCCTTAACGTTCTCCCTAAGTTCTCGGTACAACGATGATTATTAAGATTGAAAACGTTTGCAGTTCAGCAGTAGTACCCTACTAAGACAAAATAAATCTATCCGCATCTGCATGGAATTTGAAACAAAGTCCTGTGTAACCGTTATTAACTTATTATGAGTGTTTCATTTTTGTCTTGTTCAGACTTTTATCTCAGTTGAATCTCCGGTAGCCATCTGGGTTGCGAATTATCAAAATTAATCCAAGGTCCAAGGCTGTGAGTTCATTTTATGACAGCAGCTGGTTGTATAATATATGTGTCACAACATGTCTTTTAGATGCTGAGAAGGTATAGAGTACTTCCACCAGATGGACTAACAATCGTTGAACTATGAACAGTGTTCTTACTAGGCGCAAAGTTGTACGGTTAAAGTGATGCTGGATTTTAATTTCTGTAAAAGCGATTCCTCACAACCCACTGGTTTGGTTGCCTTTTAATAGCAACTGGAGTGGGGATCTAACACAGTAAACAACTTTGCACCTTGCAGCTTATTGTAAGTACCACCTACCGACTGTACCGACGAAAGACATGTTCTCTTGTACTTCGTTCTGGTATCGAGACTATAATTGAAAGCGGTACCTATAGTTCTGTTTCGTTCCAAAAAACTGTCGGGTTTCCTTTGCTGTTATCTTTCTATAACGTTTGCATTGAAGGTCTTCCAGTTAGTTCTTTTTGATTGAGAGCTTGATCTGGACATTCCCCTCTCCAGATTCTTTTCCTCCATTATAAGTCGAAACAGGTTATATTTTGGCGTTTCCCACAACGTTGTATTCGGCGCTTGCATGTTTATTTTCCGGAGTTCTGGCGTGTCAGTAACGGATTGATTGTCCACATCTACTTAGGCTGCGGATAAGGCACTTAACTCCCGGGTTACGTTTGTCAACGTATCTCTCGGGAACACTTGACTGACGTGTACCGGCCAAACGTCATCACAAACAGCTACCGGTGGACTATAACGAAGCCCGTTTACTAGAAGCTAAAACCTGGAAGCTAGATCTAGTTTAGGCCAGCTACCACAACAGAGTAGCAGCCAGTACACAAAGGCGGTTCCTCGTTAAAACTGAGTCTCCTCCAACCATTGCTTTGCATCCTTGAGGTCAGCCGTGCTGTCAAAGGTAAATGACACCGCCTTATTCGCAGCAGCCTTCACCTATTTTGCAGAGATGTCCAGCATCACCTTTGATTTGTTATTCACCAACCTTTATAGTGTTGGAGGTTGTTCACAGTGCGGTGGCAACCTTACCGTGGTGCTCGAAGAACGCTAGACTTTTGTGATCTTCCATCAGCACATGGCCAGGGTTACTTCATTCTGAAGTCCTGCTCATAGTGCAGGAACAAAAAGCTCTTGGGTTACGAGGCTGATTACCACAACACATCGGCGACCCCAAAAGCGCATAACCGAAACCATGTTTGATACTAAATTTGAGAATTTGTATTTTCGATTAACTGTTCTGGTTCCTCCACCTGGCAGTTATCCTAGTCGGCTGAAGACGAAATCAGTTGATCAGTTAAACAGCTCGCTAATGATAGGGAAGTAGTGACTGACCATTGAACACCTGAAAGTCCTTCAACAACCGGAGGAAATTTGCAACCTTACAATTCTAAAGCCGGCTGAAGGAACCGGCTTTCTTTTAAAGAACCGCCAAAAGTGAAAGAAATCCTAACAGGATTTAACAAATGCAGACTTGTGAACAAATTGCCTAATGCAATGTTAGTGAAACGACAGACATGTCGTGACTTATTATACGGCTTCATCACTAAAAGGCATTATCACACTTAGGGATCGGTAGGAACCAATACCTTATGACTGCGTGGCTGATCTAAAATCTACAAATCGTCTAGCTTTACGGTCTCCTTTTCAATAACTTATGACTCCTCTTATCATGACGCGGTAAAGTAAATGATTGAAATTTTAGAACTTGCTTTTCAAAAGCCGGTTTCGCATACTCTGAAAGATGAACCTGAATTGGTGTCGTGTTTTAAACATCTGGAGATTATCACAGACAAAACCTGCTAAACTGTTATCAATATTTATTCACAGACGGATCAGTAGGCGAAACGATAGATTCTATCTGTGATTCTGTCTTATCGAACTCTATCATCTGGCAGTCCCCGGTGAAATGTTGAGAAACTTCATTTTGTCTCGCATGGAAAATGTTAGATTTTACTTGAAATCTAAACCTTTCCAACAAACAAATGGCGCAGTCACCGGTGGCCTGTTTGGCTAAGTTTTAGTTCAGAGTTAAAGTTCTTCAACTAATCTTTCCAATCCCACAGGAAATGAGATTATACAAGCAGTATGTTAACAATATATTCTTGGTTGGATGAAATAAGAAAGTTAGTCAAACGAGAGAATCGTTTGCCATTATTGGACACGTCAATTAGCAAGATTCAGCTGAATATATTGTAAGTTCCATGTACTGCAATACAACGTGGACTGGAGTGTAAGTGAATATTTTAAGCTTTTTTTCCTGTAGTACAGAAACATTGACTGGTACTCGTTTTGCTCTGGAGAGCTTAAAGAATACGCTCAGATGATACACTATATGCTGATCAAACGGTGCCGCGTGAAGCTTTTGACGCTGAAAAGTTAACCAAACGTTTTTTTTCCAAACTGGAGTGAAGCTGCTTCTTCAGAAACAGCGGTTCTGCGAGTGCTTAAAAATGTTGTATACACCAAACCCTTCTGAAAACGATAATGTGATGAACCCTGTCAAAAAAACGATCAATGTGTCGTTAAAACGCCCACACAAGGAAACGAAACTTGTTCTACCTTAATAAATATCTAGGTTGTCTTTATCATGAGAGAGAAAGGAAATAGCAATGTTTTCCAACAGTCACTTTTACATTCAGTTCTATCTCGTTATCAGAAACTCAGCGGTAGAGCAGAAAGAAAGCGTAAATCTGGAGCCAAGGAGTGTATCCCACGGTCTAAAAGATGCATTGGTCCACTCACCGGTGAGTAGTAATCAACGATGAAAAGATACCGTTCTGTCCATCTCAAAGCGCTCATAGAATTTAGGCCAAAGTAGCATAATCGTGCCATCAGTTGCAGCTCCAGAGAACAACCACAGTACACACACTTAATTATGTCGTGGTCTTAGTGATCAGCCATCCGGTAGGCAGTTTTGCATGTCCATAAAAACTGGCTGTCGATGACCTGACTGTAAATGTTTTCCACGACCTAGCACAATTCATGCTTTTATCCTTTTAATCTACATCCAGGTATTTTTAATGATAATCACGAAGTCAAGACTGACGAGAATATGCGAACTGAGTTCGTGGTGAACCATGAACCCTTACATCCTACTGGTAACCTGTCTACACACCGCAGGTGAAACACACAAACATGTGCTAGTTGATGACTGCCTAATTTGAAGCTTGTACATTGTAAGTCTTCTGATTTATATCGCTTGATAAAGGCTCTCCGAGATGGTCGAAACGTTGCGAAACCGATAACTCTTTTGGTTTTTAACTCGTTGTGGCTTAACCAAGGAATTACTTAATAATTGTTATATTCTATATATATATAACATAGACAAAATAAGCAACATAAGCATAGTTTTGCATCCGTTACCATTAATACAAAACATGCACGCTTTCTCGTTTCGTGGTTCTGTTTTCTACGTGTTAAGGATGGTCAATAATTTCAGGGCATGCGCTGTGTTTTTTGCGTCATTCCATACTACTTCACAACACTGAGTAGTATGCTGTCACAACGTCAAATTTAGTTCATTTATCTCTCTCCTATGCACTTACAATATTTAACGCAGTTTTTCTCATTTCACTTCCATTATTGATCTACTTCAGTTGGTCATAATGTCTACATGAATCACGCTGACTGCCGTTTTTATTCTGATACTTTTTAGTTCTACTTAAAACAGTGCAAGCTGATGTTTTCTTAATCTACCTATGTCAACCAAACAATTCCCCAAAGTATCAATTTACATCCGCCGATGCTACCCATGTTTTGATAAAGCTAGAAAACTGATTTAGTATTAGGTCAGAGTGCGTACGATTTGGACAGCCTCAGCGTTAGGTATGAGGTCATTAGATATTCCTCTTGATTCCCGTTTTATGAGGACAGTTTTATGTTTAAAACCCAAAATTTATTACGTAACATCGTTTGGGTTGCTTGATATTCACCTATCAAAATTCTGTTGTTATATTATGTCTGTGGGTCCAAACACTCTATCAGAAGCTGCCACACTTAAAATCTGTCTCGAGATGCCGAAGCCGTCTAAACAATTTCTATTATATGGTTATCTGTCTGCTAATGCACGACAAACTGACGTGACATAATGCTTCAGACACCCACTAATCACGGTTAGTTGTGTGATTACAGATTTGTCATGTGTGATTGTCTGGCTGAGGCGGAAAAATGTTTACTTCTTCTTTGAATTTTTCCGTCGTTGATGTTTTTCGTGCCCACCTGAACGTTTACTTCAACGAATGACGAACTTACTTACATTGCTTTAGTCATCAACGGTTTCCCGTCAAGGTTACTATGATTTGAAGAAACCTATTGCTATTATCAAAACGTGACGGGGCGTTGTATGGGAACTGATACGAGTGAGAAATTGTGATAAATCTAAATGTTCTTCAGAAGATTTGTTCTAATGTGTTGTTGACATTCCTCCTCTTTCGTGCATTTTAAAACATATGGACGCAAAAGAAACCGTTTTGGTGCCCTCTTGTATAACCAGCTACTTAAGGACAGTAAAATGATGAACGCATAAATCTTCCGCTTTAAAACTGTAGTTTGGTACATACAGTGGACGTTTTATGGGCTACGATATAAGGCTGCTTTTACTAGTGAACTCAATTCAAGTGACACTCATCAAAGCAATCAGGACAAGAGAAACTGACAAAAGGATTTTGAGTAAGCACGGTTGCCCAGACTAACTCAGACGTGGTCAAAGCAGCTTCAAACTCTAGTATTTTCTAAAACTGTCAGATTCCACGCACTTATTGTTTCTTACCATTCAGCAGCGAATAATATCATTTGTTACTGCTAGTGTTTGACTACTACAGAAGTTTCCGTCTGAAAGTGTCTGGTGCTCTAAAAGGTGGATGTAAACGGGCACATTCTGCTAGTCGGGCTATTTTTCCCCTAACTCATGTCAAGGCTGATGCAACACGGAGTTGTTTATTAAGTGCTGCCATCACTTTGCCCTCCGCCTACGGCACAGTTAATACTACAAGGGTTTTGAATTCCGGAAGTTATGGAACGTGCTGGAAGGCTTCATCTTGCAAACTGAAACAGTGGTTCTCTCATCAGATGGTCGATTACTAATGAAAGTATTCAGTTTGCCGCAGTTAAACAGTAAGCCGCGTAATATGTGATGGGGATGTTTTCAGGTTCAATTATCACATTTCTGACGAAGTTCATACCAAATAACATAAACTACAATTTTTACATTGCCTTTTAATAAATAATTTTTCCTCTTTTCTGACTAACCAGTTGGCCATTTTGTTACACTGTCATCGAACAAGAAAACCGTCCACATGACCCGTAACGTGACATTGATGATTTTTATGGGTACGAATAATTCTGTCCGATTTTCATTATGAAAAAAAGTTGTAAACAACTTCTGACTTCAATGTGATTGTTTGAACACTGAACAATCTGTTTATGCTGAGTTCAGCAAAACAAAACCTGAACACACTTCTAGTCACAATCGATTCATTTCTTTTTTTAATGCAGCTAAAATTAGCAACAGAGAGCACGTTTGCTCATAGTTGTGAACAGGTCCAGGTTGAAAGTCAGGAACACACATTGGCAGTCGTACTGGTATGTATCAGTGTGCTAAATGTTAGATCTCCCCGCCGAGTATTGATTGTGCATGAATACTGACAGTAAATTAAAGCAATTGGTTCAAACATTTCTTGGAAAGACCGAAAGATATGCACAAACACACCGAAATGGCTTTACACACTATTTGTTTCAATCAGTATGAATGAACGTGTTTGATGTTTATCTGTTTTGGTAGAGTTTGTTTCCCAAATGAAATGAACATGATTGTCTTTCAACGTTGCATGCCGACAAGGTACACTCATCATTGGAAAGGCTAGTCATAATGATTTTTGGCAGAAAGCACAACTGCAGATCTTCTAAGGTTAAAGTACCTCATTAATTGGCTGTTCGTCCTCAGTACCACGCAATCATGTGAACAGAAAAACAGTTCAAATGTCAGGGAATGGGGTACTTACTTCACATAAACTCTATTCCTCATTTCAACCACTGCCTATATAAGTGCTTGAAAACGATCAGCAAACCAAGATAAAAATGAGAGTTCAGCAGCTTCCACATGACAATCACAATCTTTGTTCAACTGTAACAATACCCCAGAGGAAAGCCACAAGAGATGGTTAGAATGCTTGGTATTACGACTTGCTCGTAAGGTGTGTCAATCTCAATCCACTTAACGATTTATGTGCCTTACTTTCATCTACTTCACAGTCAGGTTAGATGAACACTGCCAAAGCTCACACCACTGAATTAGATTGAATCACATGTCTGCTCCGGTCCGCCACTGTTGATTTTGTATGTGGCGTGAACTTTTACCTGCGTTGATCCCCTGCTAATTGTCTTCAATTTACTAAGACAAGTCGTTATTTGTCCACCTCGAATCCGGCTGGCAGTTTTAGTAAACAATCTAACGACCAGAATCTGTAAACCCCTGAAAACTGGCGGAAAATCAGTTCACTTGATCATAGGTACCAAATGTCCACTTTGTATCCTCGTCGTTGCATACCCGTTGATACCAAGTTGTACGCGCGATGAAATGTACACATTCAGAATCAAACCTCTGAAGGTGACAGCGAAGTTTCGCTGCGGTGCACTGACAGTGGTCATACAACTGCTCAATACGTGTGGCTCTTAGTCCCAACAATAGAACCACTGTGTTGTCAAAGATGACTCGGATTGTCAAAACCGTCATTAGTGATACGGGTTACTACTTGCTACAGTTTCATGTCTACAAACCTCTATTACTTCATCATCAAAAATTAAATTTAACAAAAGATTCAGTCATACAAAGGTGGGTTGAAATTGGAAGCTTCAGAACGCACCCCGAGATATTCGACAGAAAACAATATGTTGTTTAACGTTACTTTTGAAGCCAAGACTAGCACTGTCAAACAGCGTCTTATGGTCTCTTTATTTTGGGCAAGTCAGCCCTCCACTAGGAAGGATGTTTACACCGGCGTTCCCGGATTATTACAGACAGATCCCCAGCATTCCATCTAGAACAAAATTAAACAAAACTGTCGAGTGGAGGTAGTCTTGAGAAACACAGATGTCGACTTTTTGAGACAGTTCACCGTGGATCTTATCCAGGACGCAGGTATAAGATCGGAACGCTCGCCGTAAGGTTACACACGTGTTAGGCACACGCTACGTTTTAGTGACTCGAAAACTACAGACAAATTCACTGAACTGGATGCTATTTTAAGATTGATATAGCTGCCACTTCTTTCCTGTAGTACGCATGGCAGTGCTTCAGAGTTTAACCAAAAGTGAAAAACTCATTAACACATCCTCAGTTGCGATTAAATCCAGTCAGCCATTTTTTGTTGTGCGTCGACGATTGTCCAGAGTACCTAAAAAGTATACAGCACACAAAAGTCCTGATCATCGCCAAAATTTAGCAATCTCCACTAAGAATTTCACAAGGCTCCTGCTTTCTTTCTTGAAAATAGTAACTAGTATTCGTTGTCCAAATGTAATAAATGTTTCCTTGCTTATCTGCCCTAAAATCGTTTTATCAATATCTCGGTTATCACTACTGCTTACTGTTACCGCGAGCAGAATGGTTTTTGTTATCTAGAAATGTAGTATTACAAACTTCACATATCGTTAGCAGTTCATTGTCGTCTGTGAAATGTCAGTATATCGGTCCTTCGTTGAAATAATTGCAGTCGAAGCGACCACGATTAGATTAAATTATCTGATCCAAATGAAGTCCTGGAAATACGCGTACGTCCGACTGCAACTTCATAAATCAAGATGAACATAAGATAGTTTTTTATCATGGTCATAGCGGGCGAGCTTTTTACAAACTTAGGATATGTTTACGGCAAACGAATCATGAATATGTAATGTATAGGTTAATGGTCAAATGCCCAAAGGCTAAGATCACTAATGCACTGTTACCCATGAGACCACTGTAATCGGGGTAGTAAGTACTGGCACATCCGAAAGATAAGCTCAATCAGTCCAACTTACTTTTGTATACCCGCACGGCGTGCGTGTGTGTGGCACGAGTTCAGGATGCAAGTAATTAGCTTAATCCGGTGCCACCTTGGCTTAACATCACTCTCGGCGAAGTTTTCCTATCGGACCTAGTCAGACTGTGGTTTATTTTTGACTGTCAATGTGACTAATCGTTATCTGATACCAACAATTTCTTCTTGTATGCAGTTGGTTGCATAACTGCCTTGGATTATCATCCAGTTCATACGATTGTTTACAAATATGTACTCGAGAGTTGAGTGACATAAACTGAACACTACTCAAATCTGCTCATAGCTTTCACACGGAAGTAGAGTTATTGACCGGATCAGTTTACAGATGGCCACTGAATTGGATCTTCAACCCCGTTAAAATTCACCAATGCATGCCCTAGCCGCAAGAAGGTTTTATACTGTGGTCATATCAGTCAATTACCGCCGCAACTTACGATTCGATTAACGTTAGAAAACATTTCTGGCCAGATTCAACTCAAACAAACGAGGAGGTCCGATCACTAACTAAATGTTTCACATTATGGAACAGGAGCAGTTCAGGTAAATCAAGAAAAATGGATGAGGAGCCATTAGCTGACTTCGAATGCGTTAACCTCTACCATAAACATCTTCAGGAGTAATGATCTACTTCAGTGAATTGGCACCTTGCCCTTTAAGTAGTGTACTCGTCAGTTCGCCTCAAACAAGCAAGTCTCAAAACTTCGGGGTACCCATCATTTCGGGGAATGTCAAACCGGATACGGGATAGGGTGAAACATTTAGTCATCATATAGAAACAGCAGAGAGAGAGTTAGGGCAACTCACACTCGTTGGGTGGATTCTAGGACACCTCTGCGAAAATGAACAAGGGTTCCCTGTCACCTGACCTGTTCTCAGTCAAGCTCCGTCAATATGATGTTGACACACGTCTCGTTCGTGACAAGCTTGTTGATTACGACTGCTCGGTCATTCTGCAATAATAAGAGGGGAGCAGTGCAGGAACTCATGAGTTCATCAGCGATACTCTATCGAATCATCACATCATTTTGCCTAACCATATTCGCTTGTGAATAGCCCTCGGGTAGCATATTTGCTTCAGCCGTAGAAGCAAGAAGTGACCTATTAACTCGGATCAATAACCCTGTAGTTAGGACTTTCAACCAGGTTGGAATAGTATAATTCATTGGAAATGACGACCAATGTCTTGACTCCTGATCTGGCAGTTCAGGAGTTGGTCGGTGAAAATTGAGCCAGGTTTGACAATAAGGTTCTGAAAGCGCTCCCGAAAAATTTTATTAGACCTAAGTTTTGACTTTGTTTAAGCGGCCAGCTTTTGATGATAAGCAAAATATTTGGCAAAACTAATGAATTCTACGGTTTCTGCTTGACTGGAATGTTTTAATCGTCGGATCGTCAACTGCAGTTAGGAGGAAGGCTACAAAGTCTACTCTCAACGCGATTTGACAAAGTGATCATCAGTCACGTTGTAACATAACTGAGCGCTTATATATGCTACTTAGTTTGTGCTCCTAAGGCCGGTAAAATGGGCGTTGAGCCTTTGGTTGGGATTTTAATAGACCGATGACGAACTCTTGAAGTAACATACTTAGAAACTATTGCCATTTTCTGGAGTGGTTGGCTGGAAAATAACTGAGTATCAAATGCATGATCGTACCTATGTACAATTTGTTGTAAATTAATCAAGACTCCTGGTACTTTTCACTACATGCTTTTTTACTGCCTGAAACCCAGGTGGGTGACACCCGCACAAGCTCAAACAAAAAAAAACCAGCCGCACCATTTCATGATGATTCACATGTGATGTTGTGGATGTAGTGAATCATCCCCTTGGCGAAAAACACTAAAGTTGGTCTCCATAACAAGTTTCCGATGAGAAACTGAGTGGTCTTGGATGCTTATGAGTGGACATAGTTTGATCTTTATTCTCTATTCTACTGTCAGTCACTAACCCGTTTTAATCTTGTTAATGAGTATCATCTTTACGAACTGAAACACTGCTGTCTTTTAAAATTAAAGTAAAGGTAATAAATGGATCAACATTCTATGAAGCCGCTTTTAAGAGAATTCGGTTGTTTCTATCTGTGTAACCCAAATAAAAAGTGTTTTATATATTGCATGATTAAACAATGACATGACCACGTATGCTGCCAACAAGTCTAAAACCACCTTGAGTTGTTGAAAGAGGCGTGATATATTTTTACAATAGTAGATGGGGAGCAAGCCACTACGTATAGTTCTACAGACAGTCCGACCTTAAAAGGCAGTTACTTCAATTCTTCCCTATCTTTTTACATGTTTTGATTTGTTTTCAGGAAGTGCGTCGACTTTTAAACGCACTCCGTTACCCACTGAATGATATGCTTGTAGTCAACGTTTTCTACACCATAGAAACGTTGATCGTATTCATCCGCCAAGCTCAGGAGTAGCCGGCATACGTGAACAGCACACTGATCGTTTTCAGGTCCACTCACTAGACGCAGCCTGTCAATTTCCAAATGATCATTAGATAAAAAGCGACTGAAGTTTATATAAAACATCGATTTTACAGTGGGACTGAAGAGGAAACAAAACAACTGTATTCGTCCGACATAACTTGTTAAGGGAAAAACTAAGGTAGCTGCTGTAAATCATAAGTTAATGTATTTCGATCATTATCTGTTAGCTATCTTTTCGGATCAGATTCAAATGGTTCAGACGGTGAGAGTAAGTTACGGAAGCAAATGAAACATTGTGAGGTAATCACATTAAACAAGGGCATGTTCTGCAAACTGGGTTGCACTTCCAATTTGAGAAAGAAGGTACAACTCCATCTTAAGTGTCGGTTATTCTCCGAGCCTGGCAGTTAGGTTGCAAATGTTTCGTCACCAAACGACGTGGTGTGATCAGTCTTATAAGTGGATAAATCTGGGCAAAAGTCAAATTTTAAACAACAACAGATAGTGACCACTCAGAATTCAGGTCTTATAGCCAGGTCACATTTTGTATATAACAGCAGGCATCTATCAAATTTCACCAACTTGTTAGTCTACACCCATACACTGAGACACTCACGCACAGATGGTGTCACCACATTTAGTGATGAAACGTTTGCAGTCTAAGCATCACGGACAGGGAACAATCGAATACTTTAACAGTCCGAGCTACCAACGTCACCACTAGTGTCAATTAGTGGAAACAGTGCTGCTTAGAACGATGCACTACCGATATGTTAATACGGCTGATGAGGCTACCACGTTCGGTGGGAAACTATTCAATGAATTGTTGCCATTCGTCACTAGGTGACTGTGAGTGGTCACTTTTCCATACTGCGTGAGACAACAAATAATGTTTGAGTCCGACTTCATCGATTAGTAGAATGCTTTCAAGATTTTGCAAGAAACTAGTCACGAATTCAGCAGATAAGTTGTCTTTACGACAATATTATGAGTATGAAACAAGCAGTTACCCATAGGACGTAGGTCCGAAGACTAGGTAAGTGGCCACGTACCGTCTTATGCCAGTAAAGCCAACCGTTAGAGAGTAAGGAAGCGCTTGCTGTATTTCAATACACAAAGATGAAAGAAAAGGAAGCTCTGTCATCAGCCAAGGTGAAACCGTCCGTCCCATTCCAATGCCAGTAAAAATGTTTTTTACATTGAATTCGCTCATACTGGAGTGAACTGATCAAGTAACTAGTTAGAAAAGCATGCGCCTGAAAACAACTACCCAGACGCGACACGTCCACGTGAGATTAGCGACGCAGCGTGGTCTGTGTACAACCTTTCAATTCACTGGCTCGGTTAGTGCACGGGGGGAGTACTTTCAGTATGAGCAAATCCGTTTGAAGCTTCACTCGCCTACTATAGATCGTTCAGTTAAGAAAACGAGATTATGAATAGTTCTTAGCTATGGCTGCCAAACGAATAAACAGTCTGTGAGAAACTGATATCGTTATACTTGCTGCACTGAACTAACACATAAGTCACTACGCTACAAGTGATTTGGGTTGGCGTTCAAGCTGAAGACACTTTCCAAGACCAAAGGACAGATGGGTGGATAAGCAGAAGCTTTATTTTGAAGTGGAGTGTTGTTTAACTTGTAGTATACTTGAATAAACCGGGTTATCAGTAGACAAAATGACCAGTACACATTACGGCGGACGTTAGGTTCTTGATCACAATTTCGAAAGTTTGAGTTATGTTTTACTTGTCAGTCAAATAAACATCATCAACGAGAAAATCGTTGGGTCATTTTGGTGTCAGATAATCAACTAACTGTTAAAATGTTGCACAAACAAAATAGCGATTGACAACTAAGATGGTTTGTTCTCTTTTTCCGTATCCTTCACAATGGCGTGTTTTTACGTTAATATTTATTGATCGAACCCACTGAAGAATTTCACTCGGTTAAGAAAGAGCTGTAGCGGGTGTTGTACAAAAGCATGTCCATCTATTCAGGCGCTGATATTAGTTCACTAGAACATAACAGAAATAGTACAGCAGGACATTAGAAATGATAATACTAAAATTAAAATGCTGTTTTCTTCAGGAAACGGACAACTAACAACCTATATACCGGTACCTTGCTAATACTAATGATCACACTTAGGTTGATCATTAGCATTGTGGAATGATCCTACCATTGTCATCCCACTTTCGTTCTGTCAATGATCTGTTCACTGTCACTTTTGACGCTAGCACACTCAGCGCGCATTCTTTCCTAACATTTGCCTATGTGGCTCCCGTAAATCGGATACTGATGTTCCCCATTATTAATCAGATATACTAATTGGCAGTGTTTCATTACTATATACCGTTTTCTCCAGATTGTTAAGATCTCCATAGGTCCGGGTTCTGCTGCACCCGAACTTCGCCGATCTCTCTACTACACTTTCGAACTGTTGATTGGACCTTGAAGACTTTCTGTGCACATGCCACGTGATGATTGGTCTCCCAACCTGCAAGTACACCTTTTTCGGTCTCCCAGTAAGTCGATCCCTTGAATCAGTTTTTCCATTGCTGTTTGAGGTACTTTCAGTTTGTTTGGTTTCTTTTACCTCTTCCCCAACTGACCATCAAGAAGTTTTTAGCAACCATCTGATTGGCCGTGTCAATCAACTCTTCCACAGTAATGGGGTCTACGATGATTACACTTTTGAGTTATTTCAGAACTATCGGGCTTATTCCATCAAAAAACGGGATCGATCAGATTGCGTCATTCCGAGTTCTTTTTGAACTTTAGCAGAGTTCTTGATAACGATGTGACACACGAGCGACACAGCTACTCAGTTTGCCCAGTTTTTAAGAGAAGTCTTATCCAGGAGCTAACCGATGGTTTCAGCATACTCAGTTCTACCTCGCTATTG
Source organism: Paragonimus heterotremus (assembly GCA_013368495.1). Classification (NCBI taxonomy): domain Eukaryota; kingdom Metazoa; phylum Platyhelminthes; class Trematoda; order Plagiorchiida; family Troglotrematidae; genus Paragonimus; species Paragonimus heterotremus. Next base: position 163,196 of record LUCH01000183.1, on the reverse strand, counting down.
ACCGACACGCTATGCCATAACGGTTGATGGATTTACTTTTGAGACGAAATTCATCTAAGTTGCTTTATTTGTACATTAGTGTCTCTTATAACCCCTTCCATATTCGACGAAACTCTCGAATTTCTAGCTTGACGGGCGGCACGTAATTTATCCGACTGCCTCAGAATTGCTATAACTACATCAACACGCAAAATACAACACCATCTCAATGCGGACCACACGTTTCACAATACAGTTCGGCTGCACTGCACACTTTTCACTGTTCTCATACTGTTTATCGACGTAGCATGGTCTTTCAACATTGCGGAAAACATTACCGCGGTTTTTAATCCCTGTTAATTCAGTCCAACCGGAAGTATTCTGTTGGCCAGAAATCAGCGGAGTTTGCGGTGAACAGTAGAGACAAAGTTTGTTTAGTTTTTACTTGTATAGATCCATAAAATTGATCGATTATTGCAAGTCGTGCCTTGTTGACGGCTATCGTTTTTTGCACTCTGGACTCAAAGTTGTGATTTGGTCAATAACAGCTGAAATGTAAAATTCTATTCAACAAACAGATGCCCATTTTATGCCAAGAATCGAAACGTATGGTGCCTAGCTAAAAGTCCGCAGTCCGTTAGTGACTTATCATTACCGTTCATGCTGGTATAAATCAACAGCGTCTACGGACTCTGAACTTATATGTCCTGCGTTTCCACTTCCCAGACAAGCGTGAACAGGTAAAATCGGTTATAACTATTTATCTCATTCATAAGTGAAGGTATGGATAGAAATAAGTTCGGCCATCCTGACTTCAGTTCCCATCAAACTACAACCGACCGAAAACAACGCCGTTCCACAACCTGCAGTATAGACCAACGTGGATACTACTTGAATCCGAGAATTCAACTGAAGTGCGTGAGATCAGTGCACTTGATTGTAATAGCTAAAACACACAGAGACCTACAGCAAACTGTTACGGTTTAAAAATTACTACACAAAGATGCAACGTCTTACTACACAGCAGTTTGTCTTGAACGCAAAAGGGATACCTTTGTAACACAACTAACTGCACGATATGATTGGAAGTGATTGCAAAAACTTGAAAATGTGAATAGCATTTGAATAAAGACAGAAGAACTTTAAGCGAGTGGGAAGTGCTTTACGCAGAAGGAAGTTTGCATTCACACGAAATGAATCGATTTTCACAGCTTAAGAAAGTGAGAGAATTAGATAGTGGTTAGCACTTTGGAAATTCAGATGACGAAAATCTTCATTATTTCTGCTGGAATACATGTAATGCTGAGTACATCCGGGGCATTCAGAAGTATTCATACGTACTGTGCACTCTTTTGAACAATTTCTCTTAATGGAGCTTTGCAATGAAGGTTAGTGAAACTATGACACTCAGTACAACCGCAAGGTGTTTTAAATAACATCTATGCGATACTTTTTTAGAGTGTTTAGCAGTGAACACTGATCATACGTCCAGATTACGAGAACAGAAACTTTGTGAACGCGAAAAATGTAAAAGCTTTCCACTCAGAATGACACCACAATTAAAAACTAGAACTTTATTCGGTGTATGAGTTGCCTACGTGTGCTGAAGATCATCATACCGATTCTGACGGTACTCGTTTCCCAGTGCGTTATTTGACAAACGGACAAGCGTGGAATTCTTCGTGGTTAAAACACACCTAGCCTACGCCAAATGAAGCGTTGGTAACCCACCTCTGCTAACTTAGACCGACCTAATCATGTATCCGGATAATCACACCAGTATAGGACTGGATTAACACATCAAAAACGACACATTCCACAAAGGACTGTTGCGGGACGGTCAGTTCCGTGAGTGGCCTATCGAATAAATACGTGCTTCAACAGAGTTGACAGCAAATCGACTGCTAGAAAACATAATCATTGACGCATTCGCATTACCCTACTAGTAGTAGGATTAAACAGTGAAATCATTCGACCGAACATTTGAGAAATCAAACTGTAGTAACCAACTCCTCCATCAGTCTTCTTAAGGAACAATATATAGATAAATGAGCCAGCCACAATCCAACAGCTGAAGGTCAGTACGAGCAAACGAACCAAGATGTGATCACATGTAATTCAAGTGAAAACGATAAAGAGTATCTTCGGAACAGTCCACTATGGCGACGTTGAAAATGACGATGGCGTCTTAAAAAAAGGACCTGAGATTTTGACAATTCTTAATAATTAACGGCAAGGAACAAAATATAGAACACTAATGCTAAAATTAAAAAATGTTAGGTAGTACGCAAATTTAACAGATTGCATTTATCACCATGGATATGTACAGGTCATGAAAAACTGTTTCATCTGAATAACCGGCAAGAGACTTGTTCAATTTCTACATTTGCTCATCATAAGTAACCAACAGTAACAAACATCCAATCAGTTAATCAAAACTGTCTTCGTCACAACTCAAAACTAGGTCAAAATACGAGTGGTGTGATGCACAGATTTGTCACACATATACATACAACTTTTGCAAACGTTTCTGAGTTCGGGAGTGTCATTTCTCAGACCATAAGGAGTAGGTTCCTAAGAGCCAAAATTCTTCCCACTATCAAAAAAGGGCTACTTTTAGAACACAAAAGTCAGCCATTGCATTTTGGTCGGTTCAAGTTGGCTACGTGTGTGACTCAGCAAAAGAGTTGTGAGGATATTATATTAGAGGTAAAATGCCTCGGCAACGGATAGAGGTCAGTGAAACCGATCAAACCGAAAAGCTCTCGTTACGTTGAAGTCCATTTATATTTTATATCGTTACTCACAAGAGAAATTGTTTGGGTGTTCCGACATGGTAATTCGGTGGTGCCTAGTTTGAGGTCAATGGCGCAGTGGCTAACACAGTTGCCCATGAAAACGTGACCAGAATAGTAGTGCCGGTCATGGCAAGGATGTGCACTAGTGACGCGCTCTAATGAGAAAGAAACTCAAGTCTAGTGATTCTTTCTGAAATGGGCGGCTGGAAAGTCTATGGGAATGCGAAAGCTGCAATCAATTGTGGGTGATGTTCAGCTGGAAATTGACCAAATCCCTGACTACTTGCTAGTTGTATTTTATAGCCAAATCTCTTTATAAACAATGAAAGGCAAATAAAAGAATTTTCGAGATGAAAGTCGTACAGGAGGTGATATTTTCTAAATAATCTTTTTAACTGTGTATGCTTGGACAAGATAATAGATGTATTGAGGTATTGACCAAGCTGCAGTTTGACTAGCTAGTTATCAAATAAACGTGTCTCAGTGAACCTGTTCGCAAGTGTTTATCGAAAAGACGAAAGGACAATCGTTGTGGATTATTGCGATCGTACTGAAGTGTTTTGTCGGTTGACTAGTTAGTTGAAAACACTCAATTGGTCACAGACTGGCACAGAAAGAACCGTGCTGTGTCCGTGCAAAGGTATGGTTTTGAGATGTGTGCACTCTCTTGACAGCACACATTTGGCAGATACTCTTGAGTCAGGCTTAAACACGCCGACACACAATCTGATTCGTTTCGCTGTGCTGTCACATGGTCACCATAACCAAATAAATAACTTGGCCTACTGAAATTGGAACCATTTTCAGCACAAACGCATTGTTAGTTTTTCCCCGCAAAATTATGGGCTTACTTGGAAAAATTTTGGTCATCGTCGCCTGTGCAGTAGGTGTCGTGTGCACCTTGGGAGCAATTATAACCTATAGAGATAAAATCACAAGTGAGGGCTTCTGCAATTTGTGCTATTTCAAGGCTAAAATTTGCTGACTATGTTTGTCATGATTGCTTTTATGCTACCTTACATTGCAGGTGACAGACTAACTGACAGCGAAAAGGCAGCAGCCTCCTGCATGTTCATTGCGTTCTTCATATTTGCCGGAATTGCGATTCTGATATTCATTACATTGTGCTGTCCATGTAGTGACGTGATTGTGGGCATTGTCGCTGCTGTGGCTGGTGGGGCTGCACGTAAGTTTCAGTTAACCTTGTATAATGTCCAGAATATGCGGGGGCCTACACTAAATATATCATTACAAATATAATAGCTGGTCCCACTGACACAAGTGTTATTTGAATGGAAATACAGTGTCAACGTGAAACTGTGCATGTTGATTGAGTGTGTACAAAAGAGAATTAGTCCAAAATTTCTAAGCGTTTGATAACCAAAAACATCCTTTCAAATATGGTTATTCCTCATACTTAGTTCATGTTAACCTGTTCTGCTGTATCACTAAATATGGGTTAACAAGCTACTCAATCAATGTTTAATAAAAGATATTTGTTTGAACAGTTATGGTTGAGTTGTTTCTCATGATAAACTTGTTTCTTTTTTGTAAACTAACTAGTTATTTTTGCTATCGGGTCCTATGGAGCCTACAACAAACCTCTGATCGACCTTGGCACAAGACTTCCGCTTGTAAGTGAATGGCTATTTGGAGGAATTGTGAGTGGAGTGGGACTTCTGTTGGTTGCACTAACTCTGGCCGTTTCATAACTACGTTCATTTACAATGGATTATTGTTTTTATTTATGATTTGCATACCATTCGTGTAACATTCTGAATATATCCTTACGGCCTATGGTGCTTTATATTCGTGGGGAACTAGAAATGTAAACATTGTTTTCAAGACAAAATCTCTAATAAAACATTTGAAAATATTATTCGGATTTTTCTTGAACTCTACAACGGAACTTCAGGCTCTTCTGTCCGAATACTCTACTGAAACGAAATGGGACCCATTAGTTTAGCGAAAATATGTTTGTCGTAGATATCGTACCTGTATGAGAAGGACACTGATATTGTGGTGTTATAGTGAATAAGAATAGCCTATTTATCATGTTTCCTTAAAAATTTCGGTTTATACTCGGTAATCGGGATAGCCAAGAACATTGAGACTTAGTATTCCAGACATTTAAGAATGTACAGGGCTACTAGAAAGTGGTATTCAGTTACTGGAGTGTGGAGGAGGTCGATACAATCAAACTACGATAATAGGGCTAGTTCATCACTCTGGTGTTATGAGGCTGTTAGAGAGGTGAGATAATCCAGTTAGACAAAATTTAACTACTCTCATTTTGTTAAATTATTGTCCCACTTTACTAAACTGTACAAAGTGTACATTAGATTGTAAACCGCAGTATACAAGTCTGCACAAAACAATTATACTATAGCTTATTACTTACAAGTTGAAGAAAACTCTTGCACCATCAGCATTATCGTTGCCGGTAAGTTTATATATTTCGATCAGCAATGCCTGCACCATTTGAATAACACATGTACGACGGCGTCCTTGGAATCCGGCTGATTTTCCTTGTTGGTTTGATGCCAAATAAATACTGTTCTTATATTTCCTGTCAAGTTACAGTTGACAGTTCAGGAATGACATCAGCTTCCTAACCATGTGCAGTTCCGCATTGTCAGGTCCATCTGAATCGGTGTTCACGAACACATCTGATGAGATGACTTCGTCAGCCACTAATAACACATCCTTGAGTGGGTCAGTCAATGTCATATCCTCGTCATCCACATCAAGTATTCGGGCACCAGCAGAAACTCCACACCACTCGAAGCTCTGTAGAAGTGTCCAATGGCTGAGTAAGCTCGAAGTCTCTAATATCGGTTTACAATGTTGGCCTAAAAAATCGTTTACTTCGTTATCGCCAATTACCACAACAATACGACTGAACTGCTTGCGGGACTTCCATTGTAAGTTATTGAAGATCCATTAATCGAAGAGCTACAAACCTGAGATGGTACCTGGAAAATAGGCATCGTCTGTCCGTTTACCCTCTTCATCCTTCGAATAACTGCTGGCGTACTCAAGATATATGACCGTAATTTTCCCAACAAGATGAACTGTGTTACGGGTTTTGGTCATTCTCAAAGTTTTCTAAATTCCTGTTCCGGAGCTATATCACAGAAACGCAGCTACCAGTCGGAAAAGTCGCATTTTACTGATAAAGAGGGATGTTTGGGACTCTACCGTCTTATTTGAACTCCTGGTTATCATCAGCTGACCTTTGCCAGATTTCACACTTTTAAAATCCTGCCTAATTGTTGTCTAAGTTTCACCAGAAATACCAAAATAAACCATTTTTGGAGGTTCGCCATAATGGTAGACGTGAATCGACTGAGGTCAACTGAACAGCTACTACATATCCTCTCGGGGCGATCGGGCAACTGAAAACTTACTCAACGGCGAATGTGATTGATGATCTTCATACTACCATACGACTTTACCCAATGACTTAGTGATCAACACAGATGTACCACGAAAGAATGACTGAAGTTTGAATCGTGGCCGTACCAAGGATACGCGCTGATGACGAACTAAAACAAAAGAAAAACGTGAATACGGTGTTTTTTCAAAAGGAGATGGATGAAATTATCTACGGAATTGAGAACGCTGTGATCACTGGTGACTGGTCGTCGTTTTCTACAAACCTTTCGGTTTTAAGGCTTAGGGCCTTAACCGGATAGTTTCTAATAGGAACGGTTTCGCCGTCAATCTTAAGCGCTTACACATATATACTCAATTCCATTACTGTTAAAGTCCTTTGGGCAAAAATGTTAGGTCCATCTCAGAACCACTGTACAAATTTTAACATTAACATCTTTTGTTTACAACTGTATAGGACAATAACATTTACAATCGGATCAAACGTAAGAAAATTTGCAATTTCAACATGTATGATCCAGTGGCAAAGGGCGTTATCAGTCTCCCTCTCACTGTCGAGAATGCTCTAAATGATGCGAATAAAATTCTTAGTCTGCTTTCTGCTCACACCATACTTGTCTCAGAATTGTCGCTGGCTCACTCTCTTCTGCTTCTCTTCATCTCTTAAAAATGTCAATTTACCAGAAATTGTTATTTCCGCACATGCTTTTCACCCAGTCGCACTGATACTTGACTGAATGATCACCCGTGGTGAATTTTTTCAGTTGAATCCGATGGGGAGGTTAGCTTACCGCTCACGTGACGGCAATGAATTTTTTACTGTATGCAGCCGAGACGTACGGCAGCTGACGTTATGGTTTTTGTCATGCGTAGGTGGGATTGGTGCCGCAATGGATTCCTTACGTCCACATGAATGAATAACTAATCATTACGGTACCGTTTGGCTTAAATCGTTTTTTGTACAAAGTTCTGCTTACTACCATTATTAGACAATTCGGTTAACGTGTGCCTTATTACATGATGCGTCGTGTGATAGAATCGAAAACCAGTAAACGAAACAGTGAAGGTGAATTGCAATAACTGGCAGGTAATCTCACGGAGGTGATGGCGATAACAACGAAGACAATGCATACGTAAGCCAGGATTTAGCCTTCACTGTTCGCCGTGCATAATAAACCCTCCCAGTTTGTTCGAAATGCCATTGCACCTGTGCTATTCTGCCAATTATTTAATTGGTTCGAGCTCTAACTCATGGTCATCGGTTTTTTATGTTTAATGTTTAACAAAAATGACCACGAAAATTCCGCTCATGACCACGACAAATAAACACTAACACCAAAACACGTCGTTATAATCGGCTTAGTTAACCCGTATATTTAGACAGGTGATTAGGCTAAGAATCACGGTATACATTATAAAGTGAGCAGCATTCGAACAGAAATTTCACTCAGCCTGTTTCAAAGAGAAACACAGGGCTCTAATGTGTCTTACGTTAGAAGTCGTCAGTACTATGCGTTCTTGGAATCCTTGATAGCCCTCTGCTTCTATCTTCCCCGCATTTTGCAGCTGGTATTCTATCTATAAATTTAGTTCTAAGTTTTTTGTGTTCTATGTATGTAAATCAGTTCGATGGTAAAATGGTTTATTCGTTCGGTTAAATGAATATAATCCGCTTTTTCATAAAATTGAACATACTCACGTATTTGTCTTCTGCAAACAAGATGAGCACTCGACTGGTTCACTGTTGTTCATTATCGTTTTGTGAAGAACCATGCAATGAGAATCTACTTTGCTGATGAGCTGCCTCAATTTGATAGTAATTTTTTCAGAACGATAGAGCTCCATTCGGATTTAGCTGGGACTACCTATGGACTGGTACCGTCAGAACAGTTCGACTGACTGTGTGGGTCGGTCGCCAATATAGTCGATTTGGAATCAGAGTAAACGCAACGCCTGATTTAACCATTTTTGCTTCAATAATTGTTTACTATTAACGTGCCGTAGTATAACCAGAACAAATGTTTTATTTCACATTTTAACCAGTTTTGTGCAACGATTTCAAACTAAGCGTAAGCATATGTTCATAAGAACTCACAAAAAAATTGGGTACTGGCTATCAGAAAGCTGTGGTTGATTTAAGAGAACACCATTTAAATTTAACTGTTATACTGTCCGTGATTGAATTTTTGACTGTCATAGGTGCGTCAGAGTTTCAACAATACTAAATACGGAGATCACAAAATTCCAGTAAATTTCCCGGTTATCCGTAAAAATTACTGTATCGCAAGTGACCAAAATTAAACCAGGCATTTGTAAATAACGTTTCCTCGATTGGTGGTGAAAACCTTGGTTCCTCGTACGTCGAAGCAGCTTTTGCGGAGAACGATCGCTTAAAAATAGTCACCGTTGATGACACTGAAAGTCTTCGTATTTCAGCGAGTCGACCTTACTTTCATATGGATCAATTTACCAAAAAGGGGTCTTCGAAGGAGTTGGCTCAAGCATTTTATATGGCGGAACCGTTTCCAACTTCTTCTTTGCCCATGACGATCCATCAGTTGTTACCACTGACGGGATTCCGTCAAAGTGTAGATCATTTTCCATTCGGGAGTACGGCCTCATAAACTTAGACAGATAGCCTGGTTCTCGTTCTTTCAAACCTAGTGATCACTGTCTACAATACATTTTGCTTTAACTTCTTGTAAGTTAACAATGTCACAATTTCGATGCCCCATGTGACCAGTTTTCTATAACTCACGAGGCGACTCTGCGAAATATCAGTGTCTTACAGATTGTTCTGTCATCTTTTGTGCCAAGGAATTTTAAGAGAAAGTGGAAGATGTTTTCTTAAATGACAGTTCAGAACCCCATCAACAATTAACTCTTTTCAAACTTCCCTACTGTTATGATCTTTCCCTCACTACCCTCAACATCTTCCCGCATTTTTATCTGCTCTCATTGTGAATGCTTACATCACAAACGAGATCAGTCAGACATACTTCTAAATGACGTAAATAATCTCGAATGCGATTGTGCGGTTTTAATTTTTCTGAGAACATTCTTGAATGATAATTTTTGTCGAAAATTTGCTGAGGGACTAGAATTTTTAAATCTGATTGAATTTAATTCCGTTTAATCAAAACTACAAAAACACAGAATAGTAGCGACACTCACAAAGTTCCGCTGCTACGGGCGACCACTAACATCTATGTTTAATATATCAACAAGTTTCTAATGATACTGTGGCTGACATCTAGCAGGTAGCAGTTCACCATCGATTTTCAGTATAAAGTCGAGGACCGGCGCGTGAAACCAGAAGACTGACCACATCAAATATTACCTTGTCGAGTGAGGCCCAAGGTAATGAGATAATCTGATTAGGTGTTATCATGCCTGACCTTCTATCTGTACGCATTTTGAGACTACTTTACCAAACGGATTCTTGATTATATCAACAACCAGTGTTGTCGCAATCAGTCCAATGATAAAGGTGCTGTGGCCACAGCCGTTGAAAATGAGAACGACTAGATGAAGTTGAAGACGTCACCCCAGTAGTTGGAGAACCAACCTTTTGAAATGTAGGAGGAGCTTGAGTATGACGTTGTTGAAGTCGGTGCGAAGGAGCCCAATAAGGCTGAAGTGGACCTGGAACAGAAGCTGCCAAGGTGAGTTCACCGTCATTTTCGGGTGCACGTGGGAGTGAGTTTTTCCTGAACTCTCTTCAGTGCCATGGTATAAGTTGTCGACAGCTCACTAGTGCCAACTAGAACCCAGGTTGGCTCAGTACGAGCACTTAACTGCACCGATGTCACCAGCTTATCACAAGTCTCACCTAACGTAGTACCGTCAAAGGCGTCCACAACTAAAATAGAGAAACAGTCTTTCAATATGAGAGTAAAAGAACCATCAGACAGAGTGAAATAACTTAAGATGGACAACTTGAAGACAACAGTAGGGAGGGGGAGGAAGACAAACAACCGTCCCAACCAAAAATGGAGTAACTGGCGTCTGTCTGAACTCTTCGTGTAACAAAATACGTTTGCAGCAAAGAACCCTTGTCTTTGGTTATCTAAATCAACTAAATCAGTGCTTTGTAACGGTGTCACTTAGTCATATATATAATTACCTGTAGGTTCCGGATAAGGATATGATTGATACGAGTGAGACCAGTTATACACTTGAGCAATGAGATGAATGAAGGACTCAATCACATTTGTGGTGATAATCATAACTTTTGACATGCACAATCTGGGAATCGAGATTTAGATAAATTACGATGTATACACTAATGACATTTAGACCCCAGTTCGTGCGATCCATAGGAAACAACTGAATGATTCTTGACGCTAATTTATTAAAAATGGTTGATGTCATTACATAAGTGCGTTAAGGAATGTATCTTCGTAACTCGCCAGTCAAAAACTCACCCCAACTGATGTGACATAGAAGTAAAACACATTTACATCCGAAACCTCATGGTACATTAAGCCGGCTGCACAGAGTTATTGATGAACGGTTCGGAATCCTATGAACAACAGAGAAACTCAGACCACGTGGTCGCTACAGGATACCGATCCCTGAAAGTGTATTGTGTTTGGAGAAGTAACCGAGGTACTGGACGATGGAGTAACTTAAGAGGTGTGTGCTTTTCATAGTTCCAATACTGGTGATGAAAACGATGGGGAACATTCGATTGATGAACGAAGCTATATACATCGTATCTGTGTCGGGCATTTTCGACAAACTACTACAATCGTTGACCCAATAGGTCTATTTTTAATAATGAACAGTGCACAAAGGCAGAAAACAAATTGTTTTCAAGCGGACGGCAGAAACATAACATTTTATGCATTTTGCTTTCATTATACCAGAAGCAACTTTTGTATTAACGCATGCCCCTATGAATATACTAAACGGTTCCGAAAATGCAGCCACGTGTCAGAACACCATAAATTTTGACAGCTCAAAGTCAAAAATTGTAGCATAGCTTCGGACGGTATGAAAACAACTTTGTGAGGAAGTTCCGGACATGTGTGCATCATCTGCGGTTGCTTTATACAGACAAAGTATGAAGCAAAAAACCGAGGTCAGTGCCTGGAAAAGTCACGAAGAAAAAGTCCAGTTGCCAAATGTAAGGGAACGTGGAGAAAATTATCTAGTCGCATTGGATGTTACAAACGTTTTGTTCTGTGGCTTAAATGCTGAGTATTTTAATTAAACCATCACTTTCTTAATGTCAATCTCGATGTGTGAAGGGATAAAGCCTTGGCCTAATAAAAAGCGGACGGGTAAAAATTGATGGTACAATTACCCAAAGCTGGAACTCGTTCACGATGTCCACGGCTGTCAGTGCTCAGCGTACTGCGGTGTTCTCTAGTCAAAACGAAGAAAACAATTGGGCCCGACTGTTAAACTGTGGTTTACACCGCGAATAATCTGAGGTCATACATGTTAATACAAGTCATGTTGAAGTAGAACAAATTAACGTTGGATACAACAAATATTATAATGAAGAAATGATCAATGAAAATCAAACGTGTATTGTTTATGAAAGCTGATAAGCTCACATTACTATTCTTGCCCATAGTTATATGGAAGTCGCCGTGAACGGCTTATTTCTGTGTTCCTGATTTTGATTGCTTGCTGCGACAGATAGCACAGAGTTGGGGGATGAGTTGGCAGTAGGCTTTTGTTAATTTTTTGACCACTGGAATTCAAGTTTAAACACTTATTTATGCCCGTAGTTCAGGTTATTAGCACTCCCAACATCACAATCTACATTAATCACCTTGCAACACTCCGGGCTCTCGCGTTCAAATGCTAGTCACAAAAGTGTGACAAGTGCTACAAATAATGCAAAATTACCTATGGTTACTGTTAAGTAGTGAGTAGTAAAATATTCAACCGCCAAATACGTGTCATGGTTGTATACGTCAATTGGCTGACACTGCAGTGTAGACAATATCCTTGGCCTACAATAAAAAGAGAACAACACATAGTGAACAGTTGCCGCAAAAATGTCTTTAGTGCCTATAGTGACAAGTGAGAACGAACAGCGCATGAGTGGAAGCTGAGGAGATTGGAGAGGATAAATTAATAAAAAACGTTTGGAGTCTAGCATGCTTCAACAAAATCAGAATGAATTACCGGAAAAATAACTGGAACAGCGTGTACTTTGGAGGAGTGGAGTAGAATAATTCGCCGATAAAATGTGGAATTTCTGTTCAAGTTAAATGTGAACCCAGGGGTTCCAGTAAATAAGAGCCAGATCAATGCTGATTTTGAGTACATTATTTTACGGCTGATATTTGGAATCGAATCGGAAGACGTTGGCCTAAACAATTTACCGAATTGATAGAATTTCAGCCTTGCCTCAGCTAGACAGCTCCTTTTGAACCCATTTCCCGTATTATTTCCGTGATTGCTTCAATTTGCTCCAGCTTCTGCGTTACTCTCTTGCTTGTTTAGCCCTGTCTAACTTCGTCAGTTTGACCTGACCGATCTTCCTCATCCCCCAAGTGTATGGACGCCAATTTATTACTATTCATTTGTTAGTTCTTATGCTTTCAACAAATGGTAAAACGAACACAGCATGTAGAGCAGCGTCCTTAAAATCCGAGTACTTGCTGGAAAACGAAGAACGGTCTTTAACAGACTGGCGCTACTCATAACTGGACGTTATTTGATTGATCTCTGCTCATGACTGATACACAGGGCGGTTTCCTTGCAACACAATGTTTTCTCTTCAGCGTACGTGCGGCAAGCAAAATACTCAGAACGGGAGGTTAACAGAGATGCAGTTGACTTGCATTTATTTCGGTGCTTTCTGGCAGTGCTTCTTCTTTTCTAGAGTGGGCGATCAAACTGAACGTTCAAGTCATCCACTAGTATGATGATGCTTGAGTGCATGATGGATTTCGGGATGTTGTCCTAGAAGGCATTGTTAGCCGTATTCGTTCAACTGCTTTTTGGGGCTTATGGTCATATGATGAACATGTAACGCTGCTTCCGATTAGGGTTACTACGAACAAGAGTCTGTTCGATGAGATCTAATCTTACACTGTTCTGTTTTTGCACTCAATGTATTTCCCGCTTCACTTTGACCATAGATTTTGAAGATAGCTTTATGAGAGACCTTGGAGGAGAAGCTAATGGATCGACGGGTGTCTGGAAGCGAGTACAAGTGAATACCAGTGTTGACCTGTTTTCGCGTTCCGGAGGCTTCGGACATGAATCAGTAGCAACATATGATTGCCAATACCCAATCGTCGATTACTGCAAGCACTGGGACTCAATGATCACTACTTTTCTTGGTTGTTGCAGACAGCTATCACTGGAGGTCTCAGGAAAATGAGGATAGATGAGAGGACAAATAAGATGAAAAGCACGAATGGCTGCACAATATCGTTGCTTGGAGAAGGATGACTTCTGATAAGTTCTAGTCAGATTGAAACATTCCACCCAGCCTGTCGGGCACAAACACCTGATAAAAGAGATAGTGAGAGAGACTGGTTTTGTAAGAAACCTCTCCTAGAAAAAATAACCCAAAAATCTGTCCCTTTTTATTGTTTCGGGGTTTGCCTACCGCACTGGCTTACTGAAGCCAGGTTCACATAAATACTGCATGTATAAAATGTACTTCGAGGAATAATAGGATTTTGGGTAAAACGGAATTTCTCTTCTAATTGCATTGGATAGGACCTCGGTGGTCTGGGTCAAAATTCGGGTGATGAGCTTGCAAGTTATTTGTACACACTGCTTTGAATAACCTTCGCTGAATATATCCTACCATTTTTGTCACCAGCTGAATCGTTCAAAATACGATCCTGTTGAGCTGAATGTGACCAACAGACTCATCATAATCATCATCATCATCATATCAGCCATGAGCTTAACCAAAAGGTACTGTGGCTGGTGCCGCCGCTGACCTCAACAGTGATGTGGAGTATCCTAGGAGGAAACACTACTAGGAAGGCTGAACATCATTAAAAGAAGATTGAGCGGCGGAACCCTTTAGTGGTATGGAGGTAGGTACTCAATTGACAACAGCACATCGCCATTTCGGAAAGCGTTTCTCACCAGCAATTTGAGTCATCATGAGGACCCCATTCAGGCAAGCGACACCTACCTACTTTGCTCAGTGGGGCAGTCAGGGTGTTCGTATTTCGTGACCACGTTGTTGATTGACCACCACATGGTTTTACCCAACCGCTGGTGGTCCCAGTATATAATGCCCGGTACGGTAAACGATCGGATGACATACGGAGTATGTGAGCCAACCATCGCAAGCTGTGTGCCGTGAGTAGTGGACGAATTGATCGTGCATCCCGAACGTTCCGGAATAGGCGCTGGCGAACAGCCACTTTGATCACACGATCAGTCCGCTTGTTGTGGGCTATTGGTGGAGACAGCACCGGTCAGACTCAGTAAGCCTGTTGACATCTTCCTTGCAAACAGGCCACGTTTCCCAACTATAGAGCACAATAGGACGTACACAAGTATTATAAACTCCCATTTTCAGCCACGACTGAACGTCTTCTCGACACCACATATGATGCCGGTTGGTAAAGGCAACTCGTGCCTTTCCTATTCTCGCTGATATCTCACCAGTAATATTACAGTCTGACGAGATAGTGCTATCCAAGTATGTGAAACTGTACACAGTCTCAGGTGGGTTACCTGCAATAAAGAAAGTAGGAGTGGAAATGTTCCAGTCTTGAAGCAGCACTTTGCACTTTTAAGGTGCGAAGCGCATTCCACACAAACCAGCTCGGTCGCTTAACCTGTCCAGGATGGTCTGCATGTTTTCTGCGGAGGGGCTAAATAAGACAATGTCTTTCGCGTACTCATGATCAGTCAATCCAGCGCCAGGACAAAGCTCAACACCAAGCCCATTGGATTCCCGAAACTCACCCTCCAGAATGTTGTCCATGACAAAATTGA
>LUCH01000183.1:102321-127070 GCA_013368495.1 Paragonimus heterotremus | reverse complement strand
ACATAATGGTGGGATTCTAAACTAACCAGCTAACTTAAAAATGTGTCATCCATTAACATTTGTTACATTTTATTAAGCGTTTTCTAAGCTTGCAAAAAATGTACATTCTTTCCTCATCACTTAGATTTATCTCGTTATACACCAAGTTGGTGATGTTGATGGCGGATTGACGTGTGTTACTGTCACATAGTATCGTACAGGTTTGCAATTATCTCGTATCACGTTCCCATTTAAATGAACAGCTGAACTCTCCACTAAAGTGATTGATTATTTCTTGTAATTGTAACAAAGAACACACATTTTTTTCAAATAACGTTATTCTGTCTGCTTGAGTCTAACACGATAATGCTAAAGATACAAAGTTAAGCGTACCAAACAAAAGTTGAAATAAATTTTATCCACTTGATATAACCAAAGGAATAGACCTTGAAGTCAAAACTCTAGGACTGCCAGCTTGAACTCATGATACACAAATTATTCGTGGTCGAGCGGACGTTTTCGTCGAGAGTTGAACACTTTGAAAGTTTTCAGTCTACAGGAGACCTAGTAAACTAGGTAGCATCAATCGGCTGAAATTGTGAATCCTGCAGCATAGATCACCGGAATTTGGGAAGTTACAGAATCTACAGTAGTGTACCTTCGATTACAATATATAATCAGTACCATCTTTGTTTTGTCGATCCGGGTAATTAAGTTCGTTCTATTGATGATTATGAAGAAGTTACAGTCATGGTGTGTGGACGACGTGAATAAGTTTGAATGTTTTCGGACATGGCACATAGAACTTCAAAATTGTGGCTTATCCACAGCACTTTCTCTGCTTCATAATAAGCTCAAATGCTCAAACAGGGTCAATGTCCGTTTGCTCAGTTCCAATCCATCTTACTTAAGATAAACACGTGGGCGTGTGCAGCAGATGGAGTTGCCTTCGAGTTAATTATTTCTCATTTTTACACATTCAATTTCTCCGCTTACTATGAGTATGTTTTACAGTTTCCTCGCTATTGTCAACCCCATGTCCGTTGTCAGCATTCAGTTCACTGGATGGTAAACATTGGGCGCCTATTGGTCTTTATACTCTCGCCTATTAAGTAACTTTCTGAACAACTTTTTCCTCAACGGTTTGTCATTTCCGTTTGTGTTCCATCCTTCTTTCATTGTACTTTTTGTGTCAGTCATGCATGCTTTGCATCGACAGCACACACTGTCTCTAATAAAGTTGTCTGCTTTTTTGTCTGCTCTATGAGTGAAATAAATTAACAGTCTGTTTTAAACAGCGACTCTTCGACTAGCTGATCAAAGAATCCGGAAAGAGGGGTGAGGAAATTTTTGTCTACCACATTGATTACCCACCAAAGAGTCCAACAAAGCATCTGGAAATCTATGTAACAAATCTAACATATCTCACATTTGTTTCGTTAAAGTAAATTGGATACTTCTTGTGACAAGGCTGTGTACATGGGATCTTGTTCCAAGGTGGAAATTCCAGGCTCCCGGACTGAATCCAAAGGTCGCATGATGTGAGGCATGTTTCGAAGAGACTTACCGCTTCAACTTAGGCTGCAGTCCTCATATGTCACAGGTGAATTTCTTCCCAGTCAGGTTTTTGGTGGCGCTACTTATCAGCGGTACAGGGAAGGCTGAATCAAAACCCGCATTTCAAGACCTTGGAACAAAGCTTGAAAAAAAAACAATTTTTCATATTGTAAAGTTTACCACATACCACATTAATTTCATTTGACTTGAATGTATCGTCATGAATTGTCGAGTAAAAGTGCCGTTGTGAAGTCTGACACGTCACAAATAAGTTACATGGTGTTAAGTTACCTTTCGAGTCCTTTTTACAAGCCTCCAGATAGTTATATTTTCCTGATATGGCGTTTGGGTTTAGGGAGACTTTACTGGCTTATGGTCACCGTATAAGGTTACCAGTTAAGGTAGCAAGCGTTTTTTTCCACTTTGCTTCCGTTGGTTCATGGAGAACGTTAATCTCCAAATAATCACTTACTCAGTGTGTCTTTAATGCTGATAGCAGGTAGACGGTATGTATTCTATTAGTTAATAAAAAGAACAACTGAATTGCATCAGTTCAACAACCAGTTTTGAAAACTGACCCTCTTTGAGTTAAAAGTTCAGATGAACAGTAACTTAAATTTATTCTTTCTCTACTGTTCCTGCTCCACCAATGATGTTCCCACTTGTCTATTCCATTGTATGCTCTAATCACTCCATGGAAAATTTCGACCTGCTTACGTTTGTGTATCTTAGACTATAATGATGTAGGTGATAGTGCAATCGAAGGGCCGCTATTTGAAATTCCAGATGTATATGACAATTAATAGTCAACCAGTGATCTGTGTCTCAACTGTTTTACAATCAAAATCAATTTGTGTTTGTCGAACCTCATCACCACCGTCACAGTAACTGAGGCTTATCAGGGTACAGTCACCTGTTTGCACTCAGTTCCATGCTATTTTGATTTGTACGAATTCCTGTCAATATAAGTTTGCTCAATTTAGCAGTGGCTATGGTCTTAAGCAAAAAACACTATTCTATTCTCTTCACCCAACTTGTTGCACGACTTTTCCCAAATTTCAATTCGGTGGTGGTACTGTAGTCTCCTAATTTACACTTCCAGACAAATCGATATGTCATTATTTATAAACTCTATTCAATATACGGAGGAGAGTAATACCTGCCTATTCCACCTTACACATAGAACACTTCTACCTCGATCCATTTCTCTCAGTTGTCGAGAGGTTACTCAGTGCAATACCGCGATATGCCAACGAGTATCAAAAATCAGCGAACCATCTCTATCCGGCTCTTCGATTATCTCGCTATTCTACGCTGTTTACCCAAACGATTGGTTAACATACACCTGATCCTTGACTAGATGAGCATGCCCTACTGTATGTTCATATTTGAAAAATTCTTCAAACCGGTTGAAAATTAATACATTCGGAACAATATGCAAGCAGTCATTAGTTAGGTTTATTGGTAATTTTTCACTCCTGACAAAGATGCTGTGTCAGGTCAGACCCTACTGTTTCGCTCTGTTTGTTGCCACAGAATTTTTACGCAATTTGATAAAGCTGTAATCGATTTATCTCGCTGCATCCAAATTTCCGCGGGATTTTCCGTTTCGCATCCAACAGTTTATTTAACATAACTTACGTTTTCCTTTTAGATAGTCATAACTGCACAGACAACAAATGTTAGGACGGATGACTTGTAAACATTATGGGCGACGGCCTGTCAGGTTTTGAGTCAGTATCGCGATCGCGGTTGCGGTGTACACAAGGCCCATTAACCAATGAAGGATGTGACGACAGTATCACAGGATCTCCACATCAGCTAAAGCCATTCAGGTCTAGTCCGACAGCAGGCACGTGTGAAATTCTAATACATTCACCAACATTACTCCCTTCCTACAATAGACTGTGATCCCTATCACTTTTGTGATCTTTACTAACATTTTTTATTGTTATAATTTCCATGTATGACCCGCATTTACCCTACGTAATTGTAAAAGCCGAATGAGAAATATCGAAAGCAGCTGTCTGCAAAGTTGGTTATCTTCAAAACCCCGCCATCTCCTGCCATACAGCCCATACGATGAACGAATCTTCTGACTCAATGCAAACTGTCACCCCCGTGAGTAGGACAGGCACAGGCTCTGTCACACTCAAGTTTAATGTCTCAAAACACTACTAGAGCAAAACGTATCGGATGCAGAAATACAATTTTTCAACATCATGTGCTCATGACAGATTCAGGACTGAAACGACGGCAATTAGCCAACGACAATGAATGAAGGTCACCAGACTGGTCAGGTGATTGGTCATCGAGCGACACGAGAAAGTGCACAGGAAGTCACACACGCACATGCAGCCGTGCACCCACGTGCATTTACAACCACATAAATTTGTTCCAGACAGTTGGTGTGCCGTCTGAATCCGAAGTTGAAAAACCACCTTCCTTTCTAACTCAAAAGTCAAAATGTTGAAGGGATGAAATCTTTTGGCTCGGCTCAACGGTAAATGAATATTTAAAACAGTTATATCCCTTCAGTAATTTGAACAAAGCAGTTAGAAGACAAACACTGGTAGATGCTAGCATTTCGTATTGGCTTGTCAGTACCAAATAACCAATAACACGGGAAACTTCAAATGAATGGTTGTCCGAGTTTCATCATAATGCACTCATTGTTCGTCGTGGGATGAGGTGGATTTCGTTTTTCGAAATGTTCATAGCCAACGCATTTGCCGGCCGTTGCTACTGTGCTACCGACGGTACAATAAAACCAGTTTGGCTAAAGTGAGGTAACAGACATCACCGATTCGGATAACAGGACCGTTTTAAGTAATCGATGGGAGACATCTGGAACAAACACCAGGTGTTCTACCAGAAAATGCAATCCGGTCTGCTACACAACATTTTTGATTTCTCTTCAGAAACGTTACAATGTCCAAAAATGATTTAATCACGAGGAAATCAAGGTGCCGGTTGGATTCTAACCAGCAATAGAAACGGAACGCACAGACGCGGAAAGCGCTCTACCAATTACACTTAGAAGACTCACTGGAAGCTCACAAATATAACATTTGTCACACTACTTATCAGTAATACAGTTGCAATGCTTCATAGCGGTGTTGAAGGGGTTTAGCGACAGAAAGTCAGTATGGGCATTCAACCACTTGTATAACTTGCAGGATTCGATTTAACACATTGGGTTGAGTGGGCATCTGAGTCCAAGTGTGAAGTTTCTGAGTTCATGGTGTAATTCCGTAACGAAGCTGGTGGAACGTTAATCTCGTCGCCCGTTCGACTCTAGCCAGAGCCGAGATTTCTCACAATTTGATCTCTTCTAAATTACCCGGTATGTCACGCTACATATCTGCAGAAAAAAAAACACTATTAGATCTCAAATTATCTCTTATTCTGTTGGATTAATTGAAAAATATGTGCGAAGATACGTGGAAAGACAAATCGTGGACAGTGTCCACAATACCACTAGTTTCTTGAGGGAAAGCAAGCGTTGTACGCATGTGGTCATCTGGCCTCTGTATGATGTTGTAGTTGTGCGACCAAAGACTTCAGCAATAGCAATTTCAATAATGTGGTGGGTTGATTTCTCTTCCTCTCAGTCGTGTGAACTGTTGAAGTAGTGAGTGCATATGAGGCTGGGTAGTTATTCATAGCTAATGCCAGTTACTAAATCCCTTGAGAATGAACACTGAGTTGATCATTAAGAGGAAGAACAAACAAAGTTTTGGACCGCGCTGAAACTAACGCAAAAATGTCTTAGTGAATGGAGACAGATAGAAGCAGCCTTTCGCCCAGCATCGTTTTAAACAAGTATAGCAGTGTTTTATCACAGTCCCTGCTAGCAACATATTCCAGGAATTATAGACCTGGACGCCAAAACTGCAACTTCCGTATTTTAGATGACCGATTGGTGTGACCAGTTAGTGTTGTCTGCTCCAGAGATTTGTATAAACAGCACGTTGGGAGAATGATCCTTTAGTGTAACCGGCCAACCTGAATAGTTTGAATGCAGTTACCATATGGCTTCTCCGTCGCCGATAAGTATGTAGGGCGTTTTTGACCCTCTTCTTTCCCTAGTAGCTAGCTCAGGTAATGACACAGATATGTGTGTTGATCCCCATCAACGGTCGCATTAATGCAATGAAGTGACAGGAGAAACATGTTGCAGGGAATCTTCCAAGGATATCTGATCCGCCGCTAGTCTTTTTGACTAAAGCTGAGGCAGTAACTATCATCGGAGGTCGTACATCAATACTCTACCTAGATCTTCTCTGAAGTGACCGTGGATGGTCTTCATATCTTTTTCATACTTGAAGACTGAGCAATCAGCACTGACTACTAGGTTTGTTTACGAAGATTCAATTAGCAACTGGTCATGTGAAGTGACTTGTAGAACTTCATTTGGTGCACAAAATGAGACCAAGAGTTAAGTTTTGACTTGCACAGTTTATGTCCAGTTAGATAAATAATCTCGCGACCATGTCCGTTTTGTTGCTAACCGAACCCATGTATCTCTTATTAAAAAATTTTTTGATTCCTACCGCCCAACGCTTTGGTGAAAACAGGAAATGCAATATCATGTATAAAACGTTCACCCGAAGTGTTTTTGAGAGAACTCTTGGCAATGAGAAAGTTAATGATGTACGAAGTGAGAATTCTAAAGCCACGTTGTTTCGATTTTTTAAGCTCAGCAGATTAAGTATTGCCCGAAGTAACCATCCATAAAGTCACCCATGACTAGGAAACTGCAAAACAGATAAACTATCGATGGCACGATTGCAACTATCGCAAATCGGCGAGATAATACCGTGCTTTTATGATTTCTGTAATTAATCAGCGATATACTAGTGATGGGATAGGTAGGTTGGCAAGTGAGCTAAGATATCTGTACACTTCTTCAACACTGACGGTGGTAATCTGCATAACTTTTAAATTCACAATTAAAGTGGCTGTTTTTAATGTCGTCATTGGTGAAGTCAGGAATAGTCTTGTTGGCTAGACTGTCTCCATTCCTCACATGCAGATAATCTTTCCAGGCTACCTCCAAGAAGGCAAATATAAGTACAGAACGTCTACAGTCTCAGCGTTACACACATGAAGCCCGGTAAAATCCATAGAGATCGATCCAGCTGCTCTGGTTTTGTTTATAGGTGCCATGTGACGGAAGAATCTCTTAAGGTACGTAAACGGTTGTCCTTGGTTTAGTTAACCATCCAAGCGGTCCATACTACAGTGGTTACGTATTTGTTGCAAACGATTTTTCACGTGTGACACGGGGTTTTTTAATCTACAAGTATAAAAGCTTCTAGCAGAATGTTTGTCCGTTTGGACCTCCTAGAACTTGAGATAAACCATGGCTTCCGCTGGACTGCACGTTGTTAGCAAACAAAAAATGTTGTCAGCAGTCGTAATGAGGAGATCGAATAAGCATGCTCTTAGTATTTGTTTTGCGAACTAAATTCCTCTACTGATGGCTAGATAACGTTCATCTTGTGTGAACAGTGGTTTCAACAATCACAACGCTTTTCATTTGTAAGGCAAATGATAGTAACTTTAAAAACAAGGCGGAATGAGATTGTTACACGATCAGTTGCATTATGTGAATCACTATCTTTGATTAGGTTAAGTACGCAGGGTTTGACAGTCAAGATTAGGTTCATTCGGGACGGCCATCTTATGCACAGATTTACTTGCCCACAGAGATTAACGTTTAATTCGGTGCTACGAACTTCGACACCATCAATGCCATAAGACTGGCAGTTGGTCAAAGTGATTTTGAAAAGGTTGAATTTCCCAGTAATAAGAACCTGAACTTCCACAGTTGTCACCCGTGAAACCTTACCGTGCGTTTGTAGGTGCTGTTGATTCTCTATGTAGACACATTAATATTCAACTTGACATTAATATTCAGTCGATCAAAACAAGTGAATCTGTCTGCACGATAGTCTCGCGGAAGAACTGAACCTGATTACTTCTGTTCTACAATCAAATGATCACCCCAGAAGGTTCATAGATAGGCACACTAGATAAAACGTGCCACAAGAAGAGGTGGTCACAGTATGGAAAAAGAAGGTTCATATGGAGCTGCATTTTAAAGGTGAATGAATCATGCATCAAACAACACAAAGTTTGGGGAATTCAACCAAACAAACATTCAATGCGGTCGAACTCCGTGAAGTGTAAGTTACCAGTGCCTTTAATCAAAGGAAATCAGGTTATCAGTATCATCTTACATCGTGTTTATCAGTTTGTACGTAACTGCGGAGGATGTTACATAGGCAAGAACGAAAGTTGCTTGAGCCCCAAAATTCCGTGTTACCGAAGAACAGCGATGTTACCGAGACGCGTAAACAGCCAGTTTCCTCAGCCACTAGACACTTCCTGACCACTGGTCATATTGTCGATCCATCTTGTGCAATCAGAATCTTGTTGTGACAATCCAGCCGAAAATTCCTATAGTTTGATGAGACAGTCGCAATCAACCGACTGAAGCCAGCTTGCAATGTTCAGAAACAACCTTTCGTGAATTTGACCCTTCCCTGGACTTAATGTCTCATCCTAAACCGCCTATTGATTATCCACTCCTCCGGTTGTTTGTAATAAAAAAAACCCATTCGTTATTGTAAATTTGGTTTTGACGAGTCAAAAGTAAATGTTCGCACTCATCAATTATTATGTATTAACTGCCCTGTTCCTACTGAAATCTGTCTTTTTTCTGGATATCGTCATCAAAGTGCGGCTGTCGGTATGTTACAAATGATAAGCGTAACTCTCAATGATACCGGTGCAAAAGGTAGATCAAAACTGACAATCCACGAGAAACGATGAACTGATCAAGACGAGTATTTCTACACATTCAATCTTAGTTTAACCGGATCACACCTCGGTTGGTTGATTTTATGCCTGTGGGTTAATGAAGGACTGAGGTTCCGTAGCTCTGGCACTCCATGCTGCAGGTTTTGTCGTTGCGGGTGTATTCCCTGTCTCCAGTAGTCACTTGACACGCTTCCTCAACACTCTAGAGTAAATTGGTTTGATTGTTTCTTGATTGTTGTCTAATTTTGCTAGATGGGAAGCAGTTAGGTACCACATCCTCTGCATTTTGTTTTTGATCAAGTTTGACCCAGACAGGCCATGGACATATATCGTCTCAAGGTCTGTGAAGCATGCAGAACAAAACTGACCTGTTTGTGTGAGGTTCCAGGTGCTTACACATACTTTGGCAATAATGATTCCTTTCACTTCTGTATTTTTCAAACAGAATCATTTTATGTTGCGCGAATTCGAGGCTTTGATTTAAACTGGTGTTCATGTATTGGGTTCACATCAACACTGATGAACAGAAGCATGCACATCGTTGGAGTGTGTAAGCGACTTGGGGGACAGAAACTTCGAATATTCAGCAGCTATTCATCCGTCTGATACTCAACCTCAATGCCGTCCTCCGCTGAGTCCTGATAAAAAGCTGTTACCGTAACAGTCAAATATAAACTATACGATGTTGAAGCCAGGGCATTGTCCTGCATCGCTTCAGTGACAATGTCAAAACCGTCTGAAGTCGATCAACACAACTACACCTTCGCCTTCATGCTCACGTGCAACATTCAAATCAAACTGTTGAACTTACCTAGACAGCCAAATGTATCAACCATCATCTACAACACCTCATGACCTACGAAATCATAGGCTTTGGTGAAGTACACGAAGAAGGCATACAGGGGCCGATTGCATTCCCCGCACTTCTCCTGAATCCATAGAGTAGCAAACACCCGATCGATCATATTGCGACTCGCACGGAATCCCCACTACATTTCACGAACACTGGTCTCCAATACGTCCGCATTCAGTCAGTTCAGAGGGGTACTTGCAAGCATTTTGTCTGCGCAGCTTAGCAGACTAATGCGCCGATGGCTGTCGGCACATTGCTTGCTACCCCTACCATTAAACTAAGATACGTTAAGGGGGTCCTTGAAATCTCGTGACATTTCCTCCTGTACTCAGAGGGAGTGGATCGGCTGGAACAAAGCGCGTTTCAAAGCTGATCACCTATTCTTCAGGATTTCATCAGGCAATCCATTCTCGCCTGCAGTCTCCCCATTGCGCAGTTGTCAACTCGCTCTCTGAACCTCTGACAAGTACGGTGCGAGAAAAAATAATGATTAGACGGTCTGTTGCGGCAGGCTGTTCACGACCAGTGAAATGATGGTAGCAGGACGGTTTAGTAGGTTTCCAAATTGTTAACGCCGGACTTTCATGATGTCTTCTAGATGGGTGCTCGATGAGGCGATATCCGCGTCAACCAGTGTTTTGGTAGACTGGATGGATAAACCGAAAATCGCCTTAAGCGAATCGTAGAACTGCTTGTGTTGCCGACCATCGGCGTAGCCTTACACTCGCACAAACTGCTTCCTCCACCAACCATCTTTAATTCCGTGAACACGTCCGGCCAGTTGACAGTGAGTACTTTCAAATATCGGTCTCGTCTTCATTGTCTGAGACCCATTAGGGAGGCGCCAAACGTAACGTTCATCTCTTGTCTGAAGATAACTGAGTTGTTGCCATCAAACTACTCCTGACGTTTCTGAAGCTCCACACCGACCTTCCCGGTGGCTGCTGCCATGACATGCTTTTTAAGCTGGTGCCATATACCTTCGAGGGTAGCGGATACAAAATCACCTTTCAGAAGAACAGCAAATGCATGTTGAAAAGAGGCCCTCGTCTCGGAGTTCTGTAATCATTTGACATCCAACTACTGCTGTTGTCCGGATGATCTATAATAAACAAGCTTGCAAACATGGATAAACAAGTTGGTCCTGACCAGTCTACGATATGTGCTACATTCAGTGTTGCCCATCACTCGCGTGATATACACCTCGCTAATGCCGTGAAACCGCGAAATCACCAAATTGAACAATTGATGATGACTGTCTCGTAAGTGAGTCCGCGTTTTGATATCGTTCGCATTCATCCGAAATCGAGTGTTTGTGGTCACCATCTTGTGAGTGGCACACAGGTGAAGCACACGACCACCGCTCTCGTTGACTGAAGCAGAGCCGTATGGTCCAAGGACTGCCGGTCAGGTTACCAATCCTCGTCAATACGAGCGTTCAAGTCACCTGGAACAAACAGTCAGTCACTCACTGGTGCCGAGTGGATTGTGGCGGACAGCTGGTGAGAAAATCGACCCTTTGTATTAGTGATATAACACACAGTTGGACCATAAACACCAAGGACTGCGACAAACTTACCTCGACTGCGTCGCCTGCGCGTAGACAGCATTCGATGGCTGATCCGGTGCAGTTCGCCTATCTTCAAAACATTGATGTGATCAACGACTACGAAACACCATTCCCCAGAGAACCGTCTGTCGGGTAGCCTACCCAGTACCTCCTTCTCGCAACTTACCTTCGCCCACAAGCCTTGGGTCATTCGAGACTGCTACATTGCTACCATAGCGGCTCAGCTCCCTAGTGGTCAGTGCGGTTCAGAGTTCTGGCCATTCAGTGGTGCTGCGTCGATCCAGCGGCGTGTACAAATTCCTTGTCTCAGCGGAGAGTATTTTACCTCCCCTTGCGTGTATCAGGTTGGTCTTAGTGTTTCTGAAAATCGAATGAGCAATGTCTGCCCTAGAATTTGTGCTGAAGGGGTTATTAGGGATGGGGTGTTTGGCATTAGCACATTTTCGCTTATCCACTCTTCCGCAAACGGCTGATAGGGCTACACGGTTTATTCTGCATAACGGCCGGTGGTTTATCTTGTATGGTTATGGTTTTTATGGACTTTGGAAACTGCCAGGATGCCCAGACCTAGACTGAAGAGCTGTTAAGGCCCTCAGCCAAAGCCTTTGGCTCAAAAACCTGTACTCTAAGGCAACGGGCGGAACACGCAGACGCAACAACACTGATCACCAGCAACAACCAAATTGCAACAGCTACATACAGGCTCAACAGCCATACCTATAAATTTAACACGCTCACATAAGACATACATAAGATATACAGCATATGGCATATATAAGACGTAGTATTATAGGGACAAACGAATTACAAACGAACAAAACCTTTGTTTGATAAGTTGCATAGCAGCACGACGTTTTAGGCGAAAGTACGTATGCAAGCTGCTGGTGTGAGACAGTGAAGATGATCTAATGTAATTCATAATGTACCCAGGTGTTACGAGAGTCACTTTATTATTGTTTTACTGCCGAAGCCTACCACATGTGGACACACCGCAAGCGTCCATAGGAATGCCCAATGTCAGCACACTTTTTGAAAGGGATTATGTTCGGATCAAATCTGTAAGGCTGGTTAGAGTGTTTAAAGTTATGGGATGGAAGCCAGAGCAAATATTCCAGGAGCTCGGAAATTTCACATTTGGACTCGGTTACCCTCTCGTCCCAATGTCTCATGTGAAATCATTCGGCTAGATTCGAACAGAGACTGAACCAACAGAATGTGAAATTTTGGAGCTCATGGTCTGGCTTTATAACTCAGCTGGTAGAGAGTTTGCCGCGTTGAGACATGGTGTTTCTACCGCTGGTTTGAATCCAGCCGAAACCCTGATTTTTCATAACTGGGTCTCATCTAAAACCATAAGTCTGCCAAACTACTTATTAGTAATACTCAGGTTTGCTTTGTGTCTCTGATGTCTCGCGTATAAAACGTTCTGTGTTGAATAACATAAGCATAGCCATCAGCATCATATGGCTATGGGCTTGCGGTAATTCCACTTTGTCTTCCGGATCTGGAATTCGGAATGTGTGTAAACGTGTTCAACTTAAGCGTATCGTGATTAACTTTCTTCGCGTGCAGAAGTGATCAGAGAAAGCAGGCGTGTTGTTGCGGTTACAACCTATTTGACGTGAATGTACACGTGACCACGCATTATCTGTTTTCACTTCTGTGATGCGGACAAGCTGCACGCTCCATGTTTGCGTCTGGCGAGAGTAATCAAAACTTTAACATATGGTAACGTAAGTCTTTCTTCAGGTTTGATGAAATTTGTGAAAAATTGTATGAAATTACACCAATAGACGGAGTGAAATTTAACTCCACAAAAAGAAAACAAACTGGAATAACTTCCTCAGAACGCCAAAGTAAGTATCAACTTAGAGTAAGCCTGGCTCTTTCAGACTGTCAGTGGTATCAAACATACAAAATGCCAACAAAAAGTTTTGTTGTCTGAGAGACATGGGTTTCACCACATTACAAGTTTGATGAACTTATGAAACAGTTCGAAATCGGATGACGCGGGTAAAATGACAATTTTCCGCGAGTTCGATAGATCGAATAATTTAGAGTAGGACAGACCTCATATCTATGCACTTCCGTTATTGTGGTAAGTAAGCTGATTAGCAAGAGGCAGATTAACCCGAGTGGAAGTCGCGAAACGGGAACTTTCAGTGCTATAATGTGTGTTTATGAAAAGCCAGGTCTGCGCTTGAAAGCCCAGTTTTGAAAAGTCATGCTTCATTCAGTAGCCTATGCACGTTTTCACTCTCCGTCAGCAAATATTTCGGGATCTTCACCTCCATTACACTAGAAATAAAGTGCTACACAAATAGGGTGTTTTTAACGTTCCTTACCACTTTGAGTTC
The DNA here is from genome assembly GCA_013368495.1 of Paragonimus heterotremus. NCBI lineage: Eukaryota > Metazoa > Platyhelminthes > Trematoda > Plagiorchiida > Troglotrematidae > Paragonimus > Paragonimus heterotremus. The sequence continues at coordinate 113,923 of LUCH01000183.1, read as the reverse complement.
ATGGACAAATCAGATGGAGATTGAAGTGGTTCAGGAGTTCATTTGGTCCTAGTTATATTCTTGAAAGTTTTAACCGGACGATTCACCCATTAACTTATAGTCCCAGGGCCTGTTCAGTACTGCCAGTGCACCGTTTCAGGTAAGCTTTTATCACAACCGCAAATCTTCATATAACCGTGAACAGTTCTTGCCAAAATACCAAGAGGAATCGTTTGACCTCCCCTCATTCCACAACTTCAGAGCTGAAAGCACTCCTATGCAATTCATGAAAGATTGAATGGTAAACCATTTTGATTTTTTCTAATTGCTTCCCTCAGACAGGGGTTGTTTTGTTTTACGGGGCTTCTGACATGCTCAATGTACGTGTGCAAAGTGGACTTATCATTGCCAGATATTACTGAGCATGATGTTTAGTTGGATAGGCAATTCATGAAAACAGCAGACATTTGAAGTCGATCTTTTGTCTTCTGTTTGGCTAGGAAAATGAAATTCCAGTCAGGCTTGGGTTGAATTGGTGAATAATCAGTCGAAGAAGTCTTTAATAAAACGCCATCAATGACTGTCTCCTCTATGTTCTAAGCACGGTCAACCTTGTCGGACCTTGAATCGGAACGGCTGTTAGCATATACCAAGGTGAATGATGCAATTCGATTGGCCACTACATCTTGTCTTTCCACGTTATGTACAGCTTACGGAGCTGTTCGTGTTGCAGTTTATTAGTTATCCCTCTCAAACATCAATCGCTATAGACAACTCAGTAGTTCCATCCAGCAGAAGGCAACGCATTCTTGACCATATTTAAGGCGTATAACTCATCAATCTAGTACTAATCTATTCTAACTGAACAAGTTATGATTACAGTTCACTCTGTACTTGGGACCTATGTTCATCCCTAACTTCGGGTGTTGCAAGACTGTTGTAACGTCCTCATCTTTTATTTTGTTGTCATTGGCTATCCCAACCGTGTACACATTCCACCTGTTAATTACTTGTTCACTTGTGGTTGTACACCAGTCAAACTGGTAAAATGTATCTGAAGCCAGGCCCACACACATAGTTTGCCTAGATCACTGGTTAGAAACACGAATATTACTAATTAAACTGGAGTTTACAACTTTGATTCAGAACAACCGTATATTCTAGTCCTTGCCACGTTGGCAAACGTGTGCTTATGTTTGCCTGGAAAATTTAGTGCACAATGAGCTCAGTGGTATTAAAACTGGATTATGTAGCTCAAAGGAAGTCGACTAATTAGTGAGCAAAATTTTTCTTTGACTAATAGGAACTTTTATACTGTCTAGTAAACATTCATAGTGTGAACACGGTGGTTCCAGTCAATCAGGGGTCCCAAGGCTGCATCGTCTGTCGGTCTGGTCACATCGATCCTCAGTCAGGCCGGGTGATGCTGTTTGATTTGCTATTACAAATGTTTGGCCCTTCTAACAACCGCAATAAACCGCATGTGCGAGTATAGGCTAGGTGTGGAGAGTGAGTTTGTCCTTCAGGTCTCGCATTGGAAGGGGCGATACAATGAAACTGTTACTGAGAATGTCTGACAGTCTGTTAGAGTCTAAGAACTACTCCTAGTACTGTAACCGCAACGTGGAAGGGAAAAAGGATTAATATCTCCCTCTTCTATACCATAGTGAATTGGCAGCACGACCTCGTTACGACTGTGTGCTTTGTTAAGAAGCGGTGTGAACAACAACCTATCTCATTCTATTATCAGTGCGACGTACCTCTCCATCTAATGTGTTTCCAAGGCGAATTCCTTCTGCTGCTGTCAGCAAACAGCAAATAAATCCATGTTTCAGCTTGGATTGCTCAAATGTATTATGACTTTTTGTGCTGTTCACTTACCGAAAAGCTGCAATAGACAGAATATTCAAGATAACGGCCGTCGATGTTTTCGGGTCAATTCTGAGAACTGAAACGTGGTATATTATTCAGCCTCTGAAACGAAAGTAGAAATTTTATGTTTCATTGAAAGACTGAATTTCGTATAATTCCTCGTCCAAAGGGTCTATCATCACCATCAACATAACGTCGGTAGAAATACTTATTATCCCTAGGCGGTTGACAAGCTAATTTGCCCGTGAATTTGTCAAACAGTGGTTGGGCCACTTCAATACCCTCCAACTGTCGATAATAGTTACTGTTGAATTTGAACTGCACATCGATCGTGTAACGTAGACGGAGCCCTTCAAGTTGGACAATTGGAGAGATGAGCCAGAGATTTCAGCTTCTTGCCAAATTAGTTTAGCGCTTGACCGACAGTTTATATGGACCCCATTATACAACTGAATGACAGTACTTCGCTTAGCGACCATCAGCTTTCGATCATTTTGAGTTGACTGTCACTTACACTGTCCATTTGCCGTGGCCAGTGTTTATGCCACAGTTGTGTGATATAATTTTGTGGTAACTTTCATACCTAATATTGCGCAGTGTAAGCTAGTTTTAAATATACTCAAAGGTTTTGTGCCGAACAATAAATAGAAACAACTTTTTTGTGTGTATACACAATGAACTTCCATTAGGATGCCTTGGTTCTAAAACTATTATCAATGGAGAGAAACTGTATGAGTTGTATGATAGCTGACCTCATTACAGTATGTACGCTGGGTGGAAGTTTGTGCCAACACACGATCACCTCAAATCGCCTGGAATACTACGATGTCTTATTCAACAGACCAATCATCAAATCAACCATTCAATATGGAACTTCTGTGACAGACGGTTGCGAAGCCAACCAATTGCACGGAGTTCCAGTCAGGGATGAAATTAGAACGAAAGTCGGGTTTTTACACTTTATAATCTGTATATATTCAGAAAATAATACTTTGAACTTTGAAGCAACAGAAACTGGGTAAATGAGGTCTCATAGATACTGAATGAAAACGCGTATAAATAGGTAACATCAGTCAAATTAGGAGGGACTCCGAGTGAAATCTATGGGTCAATAAAATCCAAAGCCACAAACAATTAACAAAGATGTAAATGAATCACTCTATTCATATGGGAAGCAAAACAAAAGAAGGATTAGCCCTATTCCAAATGCGTTAAGACACAACCATTGTCAGTGCAACAAGAAAAACGGCCACTCCTGTAACGATCCCACCAAACAACCATTCGCTTGTAAACGGAATGGCTATGCGGTAATCGATTTCCGCTCTGTGTGACGTCGAATAGGCGATTATAGAGAATATGCCTATAGAGAGCAAACAAACGAGGTTTCTTTATTTATATATTCACAAATCGCAAGGAACTTATAGTAAAATCATTCCGGAATATCAAGTGACATTCGAATCATAAAAGTTATCACTTATTCTCCTCACACAATGAAGGAACTAAAACATACCGCCAACTTACATCCTACTGCTCCTGCGACTGTCACAGTTACGCTCAAAACGAGATCACTGCATGGGCAGCACAGACTGATGAACACAAACAGGAGAGCTCCAGCAAAAATGAAGAATGCGATGAACAGACAACCGACAGTTGCCTTTTGTGATTCTGTTTTACGCTCGGCTAAAAAGCAACAGGAAATAAGTGTATTTATCCATAAAATGTGAAGACCGCGCGGTGCTTATCATTTGGTTTTTATTCACCATAATTCACAACTGTCGGTGACTTACATTTTATAGTGTCCTGATAAGCAACAATTGCACCCACCGTGCATGCAACTCCGATAGCACAAGCAACTATAAGAATGATTTTTCTTAGTATACTCATTCCGTCCGAATAAGTTCTCTTGTAGAGCCTGCTTAGGAAGTACAGCTACGTTTATATGTCTAATAGTAAACCGTGGGACAGACATATTGGAAATCTAACATGCCCGGTGACCAATAGATCGACCGCCGCTCTGATCGCGTACATCCCCGAGGCACACTGCACGTGCACAGCTTGTTTCATCTCTCCTGTTACCATTCCGTGTCCGTTTACGCGATTGTTCGTGCGAACAAGCGTCAGCTGTCCTCGAAACCCCATTCGCTATTGGCGCTTCAAAAGATCGATTTCGTTGATCGGATGGATACTGAACTAGCTCTGGCCCCGTGACGTTAGAATTAATAAACCAGAATAATTTCACTGTTGCCTGTGTGTGCACCCATTACTGATTTACTGCTGTCACTTGGATGTGATGTACAATTATAAACAGTTTCACGGGTGGAGAATCGTAATATTTAAAACATACGGAAAATGCTGGTGAATACGAAAATAGCAGATAACTATCACTTGTAACAATCTGTTATACTATTTTGAAAACCGTTAAAAAAAGTGTCTGGGCATGTTTAGTTTATACCCAACGAGACCAAACTTATGTTTTAGCAGATGAGGTGATCTATAGTATTCCTCTATTTGCAGTCATGTTGTGAAATTCAATTGCACTATGTTTTCTAACCAGTAGGAATTTGTCTTTAAACAGAAAGGTTATGACTAATCCGGTTGTGACACATTTCCTGTTAGTCCACATAACTTGTTGGCAGCAAACGCACGTCCAGTCTAGACAACACAACGATATCTTCTAATTAAGGGTCGATTTGGACCGAACTTCATCCTGCAAATAAATTTCGGATTACTGACATCAATCACATTATCAGCGTTTTTTAACGACAAACGTTTTAACGTTGCACAACTTATAATGTCTACTAAGATGAAACGATAGTCTTTTCTCTGACAAATACAGAGGTAAATCAGCGTAACTGACCTGTAGTGTACTTCAGATGCAAACAACCTGAAAATATACTAGTTTCAGCACCAGTTACAATGCATATCCACTAACTATTCTATTAGTAAAAAATCGTGAAATGAGGCGACCAGTATTTTACGAATATAGCTTACTGCTTAAGTTTATTTCATGCTCACCATAAAGTGTACACTGTACTCATTTGAATCATTAAGTTTTTGCTGGTTAAAGGGATCTTACATTAATTGTATACATCTGGCTCTGTGCTGAGCAGTAATAGAAGAGCACAAGGTAAAATATAACTCAAATGAAACCAAGCAAACAGAATTTCATTTCAGGGAGATTGTGGTTTGTTGTAACGGGTATCAAAAAGAGATCAGGTCAGTCAGATTATATAAAAGGAATTGTGACACCGATTTGACAATGAAGCATAAAAACAAACGCACTTCAATGGGTAATGACTTGTTAGCATTGAAGTGAGACACTGTGGCATTTCGGTTTTGTTTCAATAGTCAAACTAATGGGAGAGTCCGATCGGTGTTTAGATTGCGTCCATCAAGTTTTCACCAAAAACCATCTGTTGACGACAGACCTACGTGAATTATTCCACTCTTCCTCGTCAACAAGACGCATTCGAGTGATAAATTGAGATTCTCTGAAAAATCTTCCCGTTTGTGGAGAAGGTGGGTGACCTTTCGCCTCCTTATAAGTCGTCATTGCGAGACTAGTGACCAATATATAACAGCTTACACTGAATGCAGGTAAACAGAAGTCGTTAATTCGTGGTCGGCAGTAAAAACTCACCAGATAACTGCATTTTTTCCTTTTCAGTAATACTAAGCACAACTGACCACACTTTATAATCTTCAATGCATAACAAAACCTGGAAGCTTAGTAACTGTGTGAGTTCAAAGGTGAACGTTAGGCACAAGAACGGGCCTCGAATAAAACCCTGAGCTAAACTGTTATTTCCAGAGTGTCAGCAAGGGAGTGCACTATAAGTATTTTTGTTAAAATGTAAGCCCATCAGACAATCTATGAGCAATGGAAAGAAAGGACTACAAACAATGTACTGGTGAAGTTTCATTCACATAGTTGTGCGGTCGACTCTACCGAAAGTCATGAGAAATCCCGAGCGACGTCTATTAGCTTCCGTCCATCAGCGATTTGGGTTCTTTGATCCTTGGCTTCTGTCACGTTTTGTAAGCGCAAAATTTGCCTCTGTAATTTACGTTGATTATTAGGCATTAACTTAAAGTATAACAGGTATGACCTCGAACAGTTGTCGATTTTGCGTTCCAAAACCTTCAAGGCGACAGATATTATGGTAATTTTTCCAGGGTTGAAAGGCAGGTTGTGCTTATCCACTTCGAAATAAGGATACAACTGAGACCTTCCAAGCTTTCGTAAGTTTCCTCTGCTCCGTTGAGTTGTCAATAGTTTATCCACCTTTTGCGAAGATCTTATAAATGCTAATCTGTAATTTAACTCAGAACCAGGTGGACTGTGACCGAGAAGTCTTTGTAGGTTTTGAGGCAAAATATATTGTGTGGCAGTTAAGACCGCGAAGTAGCCACCAAGTACTGGAGGTGTTGTAGAACCCTTTGCACACTTCTCCCTGAACGGTGTCATCTCCTACACACATGGTTGTCGCTACAACCGTTTTTCCCTGATATATTCCGGTGGGAACTACAAATAACTTATTGTCGCAAAGGTTATAGACGTCGTGCCATGAAGCACGATTGAGACCAGAATGATATCAGTAATTCAATTGTCCCAATGAAACAATGTCGTCCATCGCATGAGGTATCCACGGCGCTACGAGCAGAGCTTAAACAATATCTCTGCAGAAGAGGTGTTGCATGAGTGTGTAACTAATTATTACCTATCAGTTCAACAAATCAATTGGCAGTTGTTCTAAAAACGAATTGGAATTTAGTTAGGCCAGCCCTTCTTAAAAATATGATTCAATCTTTATAAACGGTGTTTAGGTGCTTAATTATTTTAAGGTAAAACTAATCTTAACAGAAGCTTTAACGGTGATAGTTAAACTCAGCCACTAACATGAAATTTTCTCAATCGGTAAGCGATAGATTGCTTTGGTGCTTGGAATTGAGCAGAGTTGCAATTTTAAACATCAGGCTGAAAAACAATGGGAATTTTCAGGGTATTATTGATCGTGATTGCTTAGGGCTTCCATAAGATGTTTCTTAACTGGCTATAAACCAGCAAACTTAAGAATCACACTTACACATCACATTAAACGTTGTTTTATATGATATGTTAGAACTATGCTTTACTGAGTCAGGATAATAAGTTAAGATGTTTCGGGATCAACTTTCGGAGTTCTAAGTCTGTAACCATAAGTGGTACAATTTACTGACATGTTGTATTAACAGACATGATTAACATACTGCCACCACTATTGATGAGCTCCAACGATGACAAAAGGCAAAGCTTACGCTATTCTGCAAAACAGTATGTTGTAGAGTATATCCGATTTCGAAAGCCACAGTCAAACGCGAGTCGTGTTCTGTTTATATGGACGAAATATCTCACTAATTATTAGTAGGGGGATGTCTGTTAGAACTGAAGCCTTTTCTCATGACTAAGCATTTTGTCTCAGTTTGATTATTTGGCTTTCTTGTATGACAAATATAAAAACTAGTTCCGTTTTTACTGATGTGTGCGAAAATCTTGCTGCACGGATGAACAGGATGTCGGATTAAACATTTTCCGTAACGTTTACAAAGCGAATAATATTTCAATGAACGAAATGTTTTAAAGCTTCTCTGTGTACATAGTCAGTGGTGGGCAACTGACAAAAACTTGGTCAGAACGTTACATAAATCTGTTTTAGGTTATTTTTATGGACATTGGTTTACGCCTCTCTGCAAGTATGGTCCATCAAATATTTTGCTCCACTAGGGTGTTCAATTTGAAAATTGTAGACCAAATATGTTTGTATTGAAACGCTGACATGCACTGCCGCAAATACATGCTAATGATCCTTCATAAACTGAAGTGATCGCGGTATGGCACAAAAGTAGCGGTTGTGGTTCGTACTGTTCTACATACGGTACCTATTGACAGCAGTGACCTAGGTTACACTGATGATATGTCAAGCCTAAGGTCAAACACAATGATTATATCGAATACAACAGTTTTTTCTCGTTATCTGCAACGCATGTTCTGGTCACATTATAGCTTATCAGTTGTTTGTACATCATAACCGATAATGCAGTTTGTATGAATTAACAGTCTCTGTTTTATGTTTGATTAACTATTAACTAGTGAAGGATGCTATATGTAAGTTGGTCTATGCTTTACTTTACAAATACTCCTCCAGTATAACTTGTTGATTGATCTTGAAATCAATTATATTCACGCTGGATCGCACTCTTCGCGCTCTACAATGTACAATGCAGAAACGTGAGCTCAGTTCAATGAAAAGTGTAGAAATTTCTGGCAATAGAATAATTCTCGAAAGCGTTTCAGATTAGGTAAAATATCTTCGAAAAACGCGTTCAACTGCTTGCGATTCGGATTTTTAGCTGTAGTAATAATAGATTGACCATATTTGGACAAATCGTTGATGTTTATGTATATTTTCTGTCATTCCAAATTGCATGAATAAATCTCCGAAAACTGGCAAGAGTCTCGATTCAACAGCAGATATTTGACAGGTATGGTATAGGCCACCATTCACAAAATTATCGTGAATCAGAGATATACACAAGCCAGCAGTTCATACCAACTGCACTATCAAACGAGACAAGAATATCGTTAATACGCTATAATTTGAACAGAATTATATGTTGCAGGTAACTAAGAATGTGTATAATATATATACGTTTAGGTTAAGTGCCATAGCCTTGTACTTAAGATGCTGTAGTTCGAACAGTGGTAGTGTATGATATGCAGCAAGTGCTCACCAAAACAGTGGTATAAACTTACGGTACTTCTTGGTCGACCATGGTTTGATCAACAGTTCTTGGGGGCTACAAAACATGAAAGTCAGACTTTTAGGAAATAAGGTGTACTTGAGCATTTGACCATTGATGTGCGTATTTGTTCACACATATCAGATGTCACTAACTGAACAACCGCGAGTTAGAAAGACTATTTTTAACCTAAAAATCTGACCAGTTCATTAACTGAAACCCAAAATTATACAAGTTCGGATGGCTGGGCCACACATCTAGATTGCCAAATAATTTTCAGTTATGTTACGTCTTTCATTTCGTGTCTCTAGTTTATTAAAGTAGATCGTATGTCGGCCAATTAGTGGCTTGTCAGATTAAGGTGAAAACAGTTACTATTGAGCTGAGAGAATTTAGCTGATGTTTCCATTGCCAGTTGGAGTCCTCGGGAAGCTTGGCTTCTGGCTAGAAACCTTAACAGCTACGGCGGCCAGTTGAATTCAGCGCTGTAAATACCGACGTTGTTTGAGTAGATATTCAGTGAACTAATATCAAGCATGGAAACTGGGCATTGAGAGTCATAAAGAAGCGAGCTCGCCTAGGTCGCCTTATTCTTGCTTGCAACTTCGTGGCATGTTTGTAATGTGCGGGTCCATTGATACTAACTGGTCTTTTGGTGTTACAAACGTTTTTGTGAGTTGTAACTGGTCAATACATTTAACGCTAGACCGAGGCTGGTCTATAGCAGTATAACTAATACGTGTACCACAAACACTAAACGGAGGAAATAGACAGAACAGCCGCTATAGTATTTAAAGTCACTTTTTTCCCAATTCACGAGGGTATCGATTGACGAAAAGTTATGTCGTTTTCTAGCTCAAAATGATCGTTTCTTTTGGGTGCACTTAGACGTGTGAACACATAATACTTCATTCGACTCAACTGAAAGTTTGTTAGGCTATCTTGGATTTTGATGTGAACTGAGATTTTGCATATTTTCTGCAAGCGGTTTCAATGTATTCTGTGACCTACAGACTTCATTCGTTTGGAGATAAAAAAGACAACTAACTCGTAAATGAGTTAGTAACCTACCGTTGACTCAGTTATAAGACTTATGGAATTCCACTAGATGCAAACACGCAGTAAATCCTCAGGCTGTTTTGTTTTCGATTCTTATTGAATGGGGTTGTCGTAATGCGTTGCTGGCTTCCAACTGATCAAAAATATATTTCCAAATTGTTGTGTCACATATCCCGATGTTACTTCAACGCATAGCCTTTCCTAATCACTGTGTATAACAACCGCGGTTTTATCAGTGAAAGAAATCGACCACCGTATGCCTTGTACTAACGTGCTCCGTTAATCGATCAATCTATCAGGTACTTTCTCCCACGCTGGCTTCCTTGCGTAGCTAGGAACTTTTAGAATGTGATAGTACAACTTTTGAAAAATGTATTGGATTACAAGTGTATAATCTGGACCATTATTATTACAATCGTGCACTTTATTGCTTGAGCTACTTTTGTTAACTGAACAGTTTCTAGTAATATTAATCTTCTGTTTCGATATGCTTTTATATGTCTGTACTTTGTATACACATAAAACCTATAAATTTTTATGTGCGCACATATTTTTTCAGGAAAAGCCCGTCTGGTCGATGTATGCAATTAATCGGATAAATATTTCGCTAGATTACCATCTAGTTTTTTGGATATATTGCCAATACAGTTGTGCTGATTGGTCACTCTTCGAGTGTACAAGCCTTTCTTGATCTCACTCATTTGCAAAAATGTGTCGGTTATCTGGTAGCCAAAACGGATAGATATACATTGAAACTCTTTATGTACCTACCATTTGAATTGAAGTACAAGTCAAAGACAATCCTGTATTTCCAAAATGCATCAAGAAGACTGAAACTGGGGGTTTAATGAATTATAGGCTGTCTGGTATAAAGTACGCTGAACATCCGGACATCACTGACAAAATAGCAGTTGTCAATGTCAAGGTAAGGAGACACGAAACAAGGCGGACAACGTATATTTACTAAAAGTGTACAGTTCACTCAATCCGTGAGATAAAGTTACGCAAAACTCCCACTGTAACAACAAACAGGGTGATTACTAAGACATGGACCAGTAATCCTCACTACTCAGTAAAACCAGCACAGATTTTACAGACGGTGAAGCTTGTCATTCTTGAACTGGCCCGAAAATAGCAAATACAAAGATGGGCATCAGTCGGGCAGGCACCCACAAATGGCTGATCGCTCTGGGTACATTAGATAACAAAAAGACCGCAATAATAGAGGGACACTTCACATATTATCTTGTAATCCATGAGACAGCGATCCTGGGGTCTAGTGGACAAGTGTCCAGACTACAATCTGACGTTTAGTAGCGGATCAGGGGTTCTATTTCCTGCATATTTGGTGCTGCTGATACGCAACGAGGTTGAAACAGCTGCTCAATATTTCCCGGATGATCATCGGGACAGACTGGTTGCGTTCACCTCCCGCAACTCTTTATGGGGTCGTGATTGTTGCTTGTTTGTTTGCTGGCCATCCATGAACGGCAAATCGATTTCAGTCCATGGGGAAATGCAACGAAACAGATAAGGGGGATAAAATGTCTCCTCAAACGAACAGCAGTACGATGTGGCGAAGTGAAAGCGATATAACAGAAGACAACGATGGGTCCGTTGGAAACTGTTCTGCCCATGGCGCCCCCTCTCAAAAGTACCCAGCAGTAAAGTTTGCGGATTAGTTTTCCAGTGACAACGAGATTTCTAATTAAAACTTCTACTTGTAGATAGGCTTCAGAAAAATCAATCTTAGAAAATATCTTGCCACCGTTTAGCTTTGCGTACAGGTCCACGGGAGCGGGTAGCGGATACTGATGAGTCTCCAATGCTTCGTTTAGACTAGTTGAGAAGTCGCCGCATAAACGTAACGACCCATTTGCCTTTATGCGGCGAATGGGTCGTTACGTTTATG
>LUCH01000183.1:35646-100538 GCA_013368495.1 Paragonimus heterotremus | reverse complement strand
CACATCGATTATCTGCAACAACGGGAACGCGTCCTTAACAGTGGTCAAGGCGAAATCTTTGAAAAAGAAAATTACTCGACTGACTTGATCAGACGATGTAGATCAATATGAAGATATGTTTCGTTCTCTCTTTCCAGCCAGCATGGAACGAAGCAGGGAGACAGCTGAACTGCAGTAGTCAAAAATGTCTATGCGTACAGTTTATGGAGCAACAAAGTTCTCTGTATATTTCCAAGTGAGTACTACAAGAGGAGAGAATCTGAAGCGGATAGTAGGCGTCAATGGTGAAACTTAACACGCAAAGGAGGTAAATGGTTATGTTGTACGCTATTTACTCATCATCATCGTTAATGTGGCAGTGATGAGCTAAAATACTTGTCTTTCTGCACTCGCAGAGGTAGATACCAGCATCCCTAGCAACTACCTCAACATGTCTTAACAACTGAGGCTTTCCCTTTACGTAAGCCATTGTGAACGTCTTTGTAGGATCTACTTACTAATGGCTGTCCAGAGGATGACGAGAGTTCGCTGATCTGTATGGTTTGTATATTGGTTACTGTGAGCAGGTTTGTGTCGGCGTGTACGGGTATCAAATACTTTCTCATCCACACTGGATATGGTTCGAAATTTGTTCTATCATAGCAATGTAGTAGACCCGGAAACTGCGCGAAAATCGCTGTCATACTACATCTGGAGAACGACAGCACCTAAGGTTTCTGTAGTTAACTTGAAATCTAATTTTGAGTGTAAGTTAATATGGCAGCAATATATGTCCGGAGTACACTGGCTTTTGGTCGACGTTTAAGCGACGTAATAACTTTATCTCTTTTGTACAACAATTGTCAAAAGGCTCTGATCTTGGGCACCATCAACATTATATCCTCGAAGAGATTTTCTTTGGAGAACTTGGAAATAGAGGTTGTAAATACTTGCTTGCTGAAACAAAATCTGATCAAGTAATTACAGTTCACTCTAGGTTGTCTCCTGAGACCAAATATTCTTGTCCATAACAAACAACGTTTTATAGTGCCTTGGTATGATGTTCTTAAAGTGCAGGTGGTATTGCACACAATTTCATTTGGTTAATCAAATTGATCTGTGTGGTTCACAATTGACGCTCACAGCTGTACTCGTGATAGGCAGGCAACGACGGTCACTTGCTTTCAGAAATACATGGACGATTCTCAACGGCTGCCAATAGAGATTGTGGCATGGTAGGGGTTTTGGAAACTTCCAACTGTTGTCAGAAACAGCATTAGTGCATCTCCCCTTAGTAGCTAAGTTCACAGCAAAAAAACGAGGAGATAATCCGTTCTGATCATATGTCTTGACATCTCACAGACACTTTGGGTTATAATTCCAGCGTTTTGTTTCAAACCTTTTTACCGTATAATACTTTAGCAGCTACAAGAAAAATTATATTGTAATATTTGTCACATAAAGCAGGATTTCATCATCTGTCACTCCGTTTGTATATCTGTTATCATCTAGAAAATTGTCCACTCAAATTTTGTTGAGTGAATTTAATTTCATGTAGACAGATTTTCAGACTGACAAATCTGAAATAATCAAAGCAATGTGCATTGGATTTTGAAAAGTAAATGTTTCTCAGAAACTGCTAACAAGGGAAGCTTCGTACGATGGTGTTTACTCAACCTCTAGTTTATCACCAAACCACGTTCTTGATGCTTCGTGAAGCAGACCGGGGATTAATGATTAAATATGTTCACCAAGAAAGAAAACTGTGAATGCTAATACATCACAATGTTCATGTTGTCTTATGACACAGCCAACGTTCACCAAGCGCATGTGGACGATTTTCATTCAAGATATCTAGTGACGGTAAACTGTTCATTCATTTACAAACAAAAGACAGACAGAGTTGAATGCCTGAAGTATTTTCCTCATTTGTTTTTGTTTATCTACCCAACCACCAGTATATTATTGACAATTCTTTTCTTATATTTTTTCGGTTTGTCTGCAAATAGAGAGATAATTTACCCATTTTTTATCTAGGAGCAAATTAGTCACAACAGCGTCAAATGCCATCTTTACAGTTTACCCGTCATTTTGTTCAAACAGCTTGTACACTGGATGAACCCTCACAGTTCCTACAAACCTTTCGATTAGCTGTTAGGGAATGGAAGATGTGTAGACTTGCACAGAAATAAACAAAAAAGGAAATTTGACGCCTACCTTCCAAGGTATTCGACGCATGGAGTTAGTTCAAAAGTGTCTTCTGAAGTAAGTTTAAATAATTTGCAACTGACGAGAGTTAAAATTTTACCCAGATATTTGGCTATTACGGAGTAGGTGAGGAGCACATACTTTTAAAATGAACCACATATTTGTATCAGATTTTTAATTTTGATGAAACCGCTAACTTATATGTTCGGTAATTACAGTTTACATTCTCCGTTATACCGTGTAATGAGGATACCTACACAAACGACAAATTTGTTTACCCGCTAGCTGCATTTTGTGTCATTTTTTGGCAGGTTTGAACTTAGTGGAACTTTTTTTCAATTTATTGGTGTAATGTTGCGATTCCATTATTATTTCACTAGTAATTTTATCTGTGATTTGCAAATACTCCCATAATTTGCGTTCAAAATGTAGAGACTGTAGTTTTACGTAATGCATGACGTTAACGGTTATACATTGAACACCACCTTTTCTTAATCGCCACAATTGGATACTATAAAAATGTGCATTTGAATTTAGTTTAGTTGCGCCTAATACGAAACTTCGATTTAGACCCCCAGCCGGACAAGGATGTGGGTCGATGTTTCAAAAAATCCAAACCAGTTAAAAATTAATCTCATCTTTATAAAGTATAGTATATTGACGTGTATGCTTTTCGAATTCACATATTCTAGTGGAAAACTGCGTTATTTGTGAACGAAATTCTTTCCTCGTGCCATTCGTTTGCCGTGATATTAGTGATCATTTCCAAGAAATCTGAAAAAAAAAGGAAACTGCCGACGACTGCGTTACACATTAAAGGCGAGGATTGGCTAAATTTGACTGCGCGCCCTGCAATGGGCGTTTTTCCGTTCTCCCTTTCAAATTCCTCGACGGTAACGTACTTGAATCAAACACAGGAGACATCAGTAGAAGAGGTCACCGGGTGACGGGTTTATATTCTTATGCATCATGTTGTAGTGCTGCCGGTTACATATGCTGTTTTTATGAATTTTGCTTTTACAAATTTTGTGCCCAGTTGTGTGGTTCAGAACAAGACTTCAAACTCACCAGCCCTGCCACTAACTGGCGTGATATTCGTTTCTGCACGTGGGCGCTCTGTCCCATGTAAGGCAAATTACTGTATTGGTTGAGTTGACTTATCATTGATAGGAACGTTACAATTGTGCAACAACACTCCAACTAAGATAACTGAGACAGCATAATGATTTGAATAGAATAGTCAGAAGACACAAATTACGATATGAATTCATTTCGCACACTCTCGTCAGTCGTAAACGTGTGACTAGTAGAAAAACAAAACCAACGAGACTTGAATGAAACGATTAAAAATACAAGTTGGGCCGGGTCGTGATTGGTACTCACGGCTAAACCCACGGTAAACAAAGGTTGACAGTCAGTTGCTTTTATGCATACGAGACCGGCTGTCGACGGCTGATCAACAAGGCTTCAGTATACTTGAGAATTTGTGGGCTGTGAGCGTTCGTCAAGACCTTAAACGAGGATGTGATATTGACACTGACTAACCCACCAATGACTGACACTCAGCGAGGACGAAACACCGCTTCATCCATTGCAAGGCACTTATCGACTACACGTCACAGTGTCAATATCCGTTGAATAGTTCAGTCGCAATTACTTATTGCACCTTCGTACGTAACGACCACCTGAACACGTTCAGGTATCTTTTGTCTTAGGTATCAAACCGTTTTACCGGCATAAACTTTACCACGGATGCAAGTCAACTGATGAATTGCACGAGAGGTGGAACATTTCGGTAGGTTACGATTGTGAGCAAAGAAAGGAACACTGCTAATTTTAATCGACAATTACAGTTCTCCCTGACTGGCACGTACTCAGCAAATGAGTTGGGGTTTTGAAATGCAAGACACCAGGAACTTAATTAACGTGTGCAGTGTTCATGTACATAAAATATGGCAGTATTTTTCTAAGGCTAACAACTGAATACTGTACAAAGTTTGAGTGAGAAGTGTGAGCCAACTGAATTGTCTCTAGCACTACAGTCAGAGTCAAAACCAGCCTGGTAGTTACAGTTTTTCACAAAACTACTTTATTACACTGTCTCGGCAAGTAGAAACAAATTCTTAGGGATTTTGATACCCGTTGATCAAGTTCTTGGAAGAAATTATTCTTGCGGATCGGATTACTGGAAACTTATAGCCTTTTCACTGAAACCGATAAATAATTTCAAACTATGTACATCGTTTTTGACATTGTTTTAAGAAGCTCGTTATCAAGTCCGTGTGAAAACTACACTTTAACTGGCTGAAAACACCTCGCTGCATAAAATGATCGGGTTCATCATTTTCAGGGAAAAAGCAGTCGTTCAACTACACTCGCGGAGATACGAAAGTACTTACAACAGAGCTAATCCTAACTTCAGCGTGTGTGGGCATCGTTGTTTTCAAGTGGATATCCACGTAACTTCGACAATACTCCAGCTTTTAACATTTTCTCTCTTGACAACCCTAGGTTGATATTTTGGTGTATATATAATCATTCATAGAAGGATTCATACTGTCCCAGTTTTACTTGTGGAACAAACTGCGCAGTCGTTCTTGTTGTTGAAATATAACTCCTAATCGTTTCACTGGCACTTCTACCAGTATTCGTGAAACTTCCGAAAAACAAATTCACTCACTAGCTCTCATGTATCACCGAAAATGTGAATTCAAACACATGTTCTTGAAAGCTTTAAATTGATAATTTGTTTATTTTTTCAAGTTGAACATCACCCACAATTGATCGCAGCTGTCGCATTCCCATGGACTGTATAGTCAGCCCCTTTCGAAAAGAAGCACCAGGCTCGAGTTTCGCTCTCATTAGAGCTCGTCAGTAGTGCATATCATCACCACTGTCGGGACTTGAACCACGGACATGCTGTTCATGAGACAACCGTGTTTATCACTGCGCCATTGACCTCACGTTAAGCACGACCACGTTCAATTGTGGGTGATGTTCAACTTGAAATAAACCAAATCCCTTACCACTCACCAATAATTTGTATTTTATTCCAAACTGATTAAATCGTATTGCTAGTGTTTTAGTACATTCTAAGCTGTTCGTGATATTTGCCATCTAGGATATGCTTAAGACTATTTGACTGTCAGCCAATTAACCTTGATTCATTGGCTGCTGGTAGGGTCCCAAAAATGCCTACATCCTCTTCGCTAGCAATTCAGAGGTTTGAGTCAAAGACTTGGGATTGCTGTTCCCAAGTTAAACCTCTTCTGTTGCGTAAACGACAAACAAGTATCAGAAGTTATTGTTGTTCCGACAAACCAGTCTACTTGTCCTCATCTCTTCTTTTCTTCGCTTCCAACTCCCTTCTTTTCAGACTGAGAACACTGGCAAACGTTGCAGCTCATAACTCCCTCACTGTCTGAAAAATAAATCAGCAAGCTGCTCCGATGAACATACCTTTGACGCCGTAACTGATCAGGTTATATCGCTGAAATGCATGCTAGCGTGGTCATTCACTAGATGTTACCCTCTGGTAATTCTAGGTGTCAGGGATTCCCTTTCCAGGTCTCTGGCAGCCATGAAACCGACTCAAGCGATCAAGCTGCAGTGAGGATTGCACTTAGCTCCAAAACAAAGCAGAGCTTGCCCAAATGAATCTCAGTGAATAGTCACCCGTGGGACGTCTGGTTGAACACTTCGACCAAAGCCTGTCGGAATAAAACAAAAAGACGACGGTATTTGTCATACCTGCATGCACACGCATACAATAGTTTGGCCTATATCAAACCGTTTTCTATGACGCACTCTTTGGGCATCTGTGAGATAGCAAATATCTAGATATTTTTGTGCCTGCTAGTGCTATGAATGGACAACTTGGTCATCTTACACTAGAGATGAAGCGGCTGGGCGTTGTGTGTGGTAACTGGGAACGATACACTGATGATAGTGACTAGATTTTACAATTATTCACATCTCACAGATTTTATATATCGAGTTCCTCATTTCAACACAAAGGATAGCAACTTGTCATTTGGTGGCTACTCTGCAACTCAACCGTGAACGCAAACTGACCGCATCACAGTCAGCTATCTGCGGATGCGCTGAAGATTTTCGTTAATTTTGAACTAATCAAGTAGACTTAGACCATGTGGTGGATTCCACGTACCATGGTTTATAATGTGGTTGGCGTTCCTTTGCTCACAACCCAGAACGACCCAGCTGATACCTAAATTACGGTAGCATTGGAAAAATCTGTCAGGCAGCACTGACAACCAACCTGCCGTGGTCGTAGCAGTGAAGTGATCCAAATGAACACTTGGCAGAAATCACAGCTGCCATACAAACCTCTTACCAAAAGGTCTGTTCCAATAGATAAACGCAAACAAGGTGAATTTCCGTTGATTCGGCAGAATTTATCAGGAAAAGTCGGTCAATTCCCTATGACTCTAAATATGCCAAGGACCACCACAAACTGTGACGCGACCTTACGAAGAGCCCGAGTCAGCCAAAAATATAGAAGATGCATTATTTTCAGGATGTATTAGCTTGCTGCTGCTGATTGCTGGTTTCATCGGCCGCAAACAAGGTATTAAGGAAAAAGGATGTTCTAGGTACCTACAGCCTGTTGGGGGTAATTTCGCAGATTGGCTCAGCACTTTGAGGAACAGTTCAACTTGACTTAGACAATCAAATCAGCCATAGAATATGGACATTGCTTGGTTCTTTGTGGTATTTTCGACAATCATCTACCGGAAACCGAAAAACTTTGAAGCTTAAATCGTCGAAACAAAATGAAGCACCAAGTCCGAACCTCCTATGGCTAGCTTATTTCACAAGTAGTAATAGACGACTGTGGCCTGAACCGACCATATTTCTCTAATCCTTGTGGAGGACTGAATAGACCCCTCATGATTGGAGTTTTACAGTAGTCATTGCTAGTTTTGAGAAAGGCACCAGGACATTGTGTGACAACTCCAGAGGTGTCAGCTTTGTTGCTACTGCGTTTTCTCTGCTCACGGGCCTCATAATGTGACGGTTCCTGAAACACGGAGGGGAACACATAGAAGAACAAACGGAATTCCCTTTCTGAAAGCGGGCGAACTGATTATACCATCATCTTCGGTTTTGGAACTCTTTTTCTATGTCGCCAGGAGTGATACTTTTGGGTTCGAAAGTTCTTTCTGACATGGTTACCCGACACGCTCTCCAGGACTGTCCTCGTGGCACAGGAGCCCCGGTGATATACTTCGATTTATGTTGGGTACGTAAATGACACTGCCGTAGCAAGGTTTTGTGCAGAGATTGTGCAGATCACGCATAACCGGTTGTAATGTAAGACTTGTCTGTACGGTTTACACTTGGAAGCGCTGAGATGTAAATACTTTTAAAAGATAAAGCTGACACTGACTGCCTCTTTGCTAATGCAGGTAAGCTAGTCGACATTGCCGATCCTTACAACTACACACGGGTTGTTGATGAAGTGCCCAATAAGAGTGCGGAGACACTTGTATTCGCCTAAGTCCGTCACCCTCGGCGTCGCAAAGACGTCCGTTTGTCCACTAAGCGTAGGGTTTACAATGTATGTGTGCTCTAAATTTTGCACTATGAATCGCAACACTGGTCATTTGGTTCGGAAAATGCATCAAGACTATTGGTCTTTGACTACCGCTGTCTTGGACAGAGAGTCAGTATCGAACGGGCTGACGATGTGAACAAGGCGACGATCTGTCGGCGGGTATTTGGGAAATAAGTAAGTTCGTAACGGAAAAATGGGTTTTTGCTGGTTGGGCACATAATCTGCATGCCAACGGGACCTTTCCGAACCATGGGTTGCTCAGTGCGACTTTCAGGCAGTCAGGGGAGGAAGAATTTTCCTGTTCCGCTGAACAAGGCTGGTGGGTGCACCCTACTAGTGAGTTTATAACCATTAACACAGCTGGGTGATAACACTGTATGACGTTGTAGTATGTAACAATCAGTGGCTAGTCCATTTTAGTTAGGTGTCCGGTCTTTCTCTTTCCTTTCTGGAGCTCCTTTAGCTATCCTTTTTCATTTTGTTCCTATCCGTACATTTGTATATATTCGATACTCTGCCTCCTCGTGGACCACCATCGAAACCAACGATAGCTCTAGCAGTAGCACCATCGGGTGCGACTCAAACCTGAAAATGATGCTGAGGTTGAGAACTGAATAAAGATGGCAGTAGTGTGAAACCCTACCTAAAATTGTTAGTTACAAAAACGTAGGCCCGAAAATTTACTCATTCCGAGATTTGTCTCTGTAATGCGGTAATAAGTCCAACGTTAATGTCGGCCATTCCATTTTCAGAAGACAACGCCGGAGATTAGCCATATGGATCGAGTCGACGCTTCATGAGACGTATGCACCAAAAATACCAAAAACAATTACAAAAAATTTACTGTACTGTACGTTCTTTCGTCAGACCTGCCGGTAATTCATTAAAATGTGCTTCAGTCTCAGGCTGGTAAATTCGAGAGAAACACGAAAATTATAGACTTGTGGTCAGGGTAAATTGAGACTTAACTGAGCAAAGTGATTTAAAAACAATTTTGTGAAAACAAGTCTTCTTCCTCAATTACGCTAATCCAAGATGTTTTGTATCCAATAAAATGTTTCATGACTGGAAGATATATGTTCTGTACCAGCAACAACCATTTTCAGTTCGATGGTGACCTTCATTGCTTGATTGATGATTCGGTTGTGGACATCGTGTTGGGCTAAGTTTTGGCAGACATTAATGCCAGCATGCTCAAAATTAACTAGCTGAACAACATTATTGAGAAAACCACTTATCTTACGTGGATTACGTTATCTGCATGGTGGACAAAACTGAGGCATGGTGTTTCTGTCGCTGGTTCGAATCCAGCCGAAGCCCTGACTTTTCACAGTTGGGTCTCATCTCAAAACTGATTACACAAAAAAGGTTTGCCAACTAGGCTTAACCATGGCCGTATATGCTTTCTGACAAACAGAGCAGACAGACTGTGAACAACAGAGATCAGAGGCAGAGTTTACCGTGTAGCAGAATATCCTCACTAATAAAGACAGAAATTTATTACCTGAAACATGCAAGAGGAGTCAGTGCGAGTCCTAGGTGATACGGCTGATGAAAAATGTAGCCCATATAACATTGCTGTTAAGTGGAATGCGGTAGCTGTACTGATAACACGCCAACCAACACATGTGATCAGCAATATCTGTTGCACTCCATCTTCTGTTGTGAAATTTAACTCGAAAATTGCTCTGCCACTTAACCTAAGAGAAAACGTACCTGACAATTCCGCTCTCTCTTGATTTATTCATTCGAAATGTTCTGTGATTGAGTGTGTACTGTTCATGCTATTAGGTATTTACCAGTTAGAAGTTGAAAATATTGTCTAGCATTGGTTTGATCAGGAACAACAACTCATCTAACCTAGCTCATCTAGTCAAATATGCTCGGCGCATAAACACGGAAAGAACGTTTTGCATTGTCTACCGTGCTGCAGACACCGCATCACGAAAGACCAAGTGGCGAATCTTTTAACAGCCAAGGCAAATGTGATCCTTTGAGGTACCCAAATTGGTGTGTTAACAAACAGTCTTCTCAACATTTAAATTTTCTGGCAAGCATTTACATTCAGCCCACGCGAAAATCTGATACTTCACCTTCTACTCAATCTAATCAGGAGTGATTATCTAAAACACAAACTGCTTATGATCATAATCTTAACTAAACTGTGTTTATGCTTTATCCGATGGTCTGTACTAACGTAGGTTCAGACGTCGTCGAAAACAGTTCTGCTCGTTGAAAAGTCTTTTCATTGCTTTCCACGGGGGTTTCCTATTTTTGGTATGCTAGTTGTTTCTCTTAATCACTTGAACTGCCCCCTCAAAAGTGAAACTCATGCAAAAGTAGTTGGATAAAATATACATTTTTCTGTTATACGGTGCATGCTGTTTGGGTTGCAATAAGCAACATCGATTTACCTCACCTTCAATTTTACGATTTAAATACATATCTACATAAATTAACTGTGTTGTAATGTCTTTTATCCAGAGTTTATGCACCAATTTTATAACAGAATCTGTTGCATAAGTGCACACTTAACCACGTGACCAAAGGTTTTCTCCGTCCTTGAATTTCTTATGTAAAAGTGAAAACTAATTTATCTGTACTTCGGGTTTGTTCCTCCTTACTTCTACGAACAAGTGTGAAATAAGATATACACGCTTTTTGAAATTAGCGTCCTATTTCGGGCTGCATGCTAGTTCACATGATAAACTAAGCGAGTTCGTTATTACTTTTGCGGTATGCTGAACAGGTTTTAATATACATAAAAAAAAACAGAAGAGTGAATATACTATTTGGTCAAGTCCACACAAATTTGTTCTGTCACACATGTTTCGAGTTACAGAATGAGTGTTGGTTTCCGGTGTACTGTTGAAATTTTGGACACAATTATCTTCCGTCATCTCTGAATGGTTATTCCCAGGGAACAAATGTTGCGTCACGAGTAAGTACAACAGTGGTAGAATTATACAAATACTCGTCAATCATCAAATGAACAAATGTTGCCAGACAACTGTGGATAAAGTTAGCTCGATTAGGCTTTATAGTAATCGCATTATGCCTAAAACACTAAAATTCTTTCCCAAGATTGTACACTCACCTCAGGTAGTTGTGGTGTTTTCAGACTGATAAGCTGGTCCAACATTTTCGTCACGTGATCCACAAGGGCTTTGAGAACCGGATAGACATCTCACTTGCCAGCATTCTGGGCGTGCATTGATTAACATGCGACTAGGGAATTGTAGATTGACATTTTATATTCCGAGGAAGGTTAACTAGCCGACTCCGATGGAAAGACGTCAGTAGGCTTTTAATAGATGCAGCAATAAGAAGCAGCCATGTCGAGAAGCAAACACAAATTGCGTCATGCTGGCAAACGTGATTACTTCACTAATTTGAAGTGAAGAAATTTAACAGAACGTAATTAAGATAGCATTCACATCTTAAGTCGTGAAGTAGCCTGATGATGCAATCTAAACATATGATAAATGTTGTAAGCCATTGTTCAGTTTACACACCAGAAGGTGCTTGCACTAAAACAGTGGGGTTATTCCGAATTAATACATCAATATTTATCCACTGGAAGGAACACATGGTAGAGAGCCCTCCTAAAATACTAGTACTTGTAAACCTCCTTGAAACAAATTATAAGATTTTGCTGATATCATGATCGAGAATTTCTGTTGTTAGTAAGCTGGCAAGAATTCCTTGAATATGTAAGAGAACAAACTTCCATAGTCAAACAAGGTGCGTTTTCCTTCATCAAACGACAATAACTATGCATGTCACTGATTAGTTGGACCATGACTAATCCGGTATAACTAGATTCAGTGAACAGTATGCGTTAACCTTCATGTTTGACTTAATCGGAACGCAATTGCAAACGAAGCTTAGCGATAGAACTATGCCCAAATAAACATTCATTTTCACCACTTCATTACCTTGACAATTTCCTTCAACATGATGGTAACAACAGTGAACATCGAAAGTATATAAGCGAATTAAGCTCATACATCAAGTCAGTGTATATACCAGTCTGTCATTGATCAAAACCATGGGAGACGGATGTTCATGGTCAACAGATACATAGTTGAAGTTTATTCGAGAAACCTTGGTCTCCAGCGGTTATCCACCAGGTTTTAATGCCTTTCACAGCAAACCTTAAGTAATAAACTCACAAGAGACGTCTGTTCCAAAGAAATCGGTGTATATACAGTTACCTCAAAAAAAAAGAGTAATATGAACAGATAAGTCAAAAACAGTTTTTGCACAATGTATCTCTCGAGCACATTTCGCCGCATGTCATCAGGTACATACTGCAGTCTGTGAGTTTATATAGCAAACTTCAATGGGCATTGTGAAGCTAAACAACAAAATCAACAACCACACAAACACACACATCCGTTACCAGGGCAATCTCGTACTGATGAACAAGTCTTTCAGTACACAGAGGAGTGGTTTCCATTTGCTAATTGCTACCGCCTCCGCGAACCAGAAAAGCCTTCGAGTTTTTGTTGCGTAACGTATCCGAAACATCTTCTCCAGGTTTAATTGGGGTCGACAAGTCAACAGGTGGCGAGCGATCGATGACGCTGGTTCCTTGTGACTTGAGCCTGGTATTGTGGTATCCCTGACCGTTTTGCGAATCCAAACCGGAATGTGTTCGTTGACACGATGACATAACTGCCGCTCCGTTCTGCTTATGAAAGTGGCTCGGCACTCACACGAGAAATCATAGATGATGTGAGATTTTGCATTGAGCGGAAGCGGTGTTCCCAGTGTTGGTGTTGGTATTCGGGTGGTGGTGAACAACATAGTCAGTTGGGCTGCATAGAATGTGCGTCCCACGGCCTCAGTGAAACGGATTTTCAACAGAGTGGCAATGTCATCACCTTTGTATGGCAAATGGACATAGACATTTAGTTTGGAAACTGTTGAACACATGGCGGCGGCCGGCTTTTGTTTGCTGGATTTCTCAACAAATATCGACGGATAGCCATTTTCTTTAAGTGTGGTTCTTAACAGTGACATCTCTTTGGCCAATGTTTCTCTTGAACAAATTTTTCTTGCGCGATAGAACAAGGTCCTCACCAGACCCCGTCTGTACTGGATCGGTACAAAACTATGGAAGTTCAGGTGCTGTCCAGTGCAAGTGTGTTTCCGGTAGACGGACCGCAGCAATCAACCGTTGTTTTGGCGCTTCGTGAGAATATTCAAAATTGTCAGGGTTTCGTCCTGGTCGTGCTCAATAGTGAAGCTTATTTTGGAATTCAGCTTGTTCATTGAATCGAGCATATTCGTTGCCATTTCCTTGGTATCAGTTATTATCAACACCTCATCAACATAACGCCGATAGAAATGAGCTTGACTGGTAACAGCGTCTGCGCTCTGCTCCAGATGGGCAAGGAAAATATCGGCAAATAGCGGACCGAGTGGACTGCTCATAGCAACACTATCGATTTGTGTATAGCCAGTTTCCTGGGAGTAGAAATTTACTTTCGCTGTGCATAGTAGGAGAAGGTGTTCTAGCTCAGACGTAGGCAGTCTTATGTTCAATTGGTGTGAGCCAATATACTGACAGATTATAGCGACCGTCTACATCAGAGGGACATTTGTAAACAAAGAGGCGATGTCCAAACTGGCCGTATGTTTGTTGTTGCATTACAAACCATCGAGTAAATCGATTAGTTCAAAACTATCTCTCACAGTTTTCCGGACCGTCGACTGTTTTACGGGCTGAAGAAGTTCGGCTAGCAACTGTGCCAACTTGTGTTGTGGTAAATTGGACATGGATAGTATTGGCCTCAGTGGTACATCAAACTTGTGAAGTTTGGGCAGGACATACAGCTGAGGAGTATGTGATCCTCTAGGTGTAACTGGCTTTACTGTTGCCTGATCAATGAAGTGTCCTTCCAGCAATGCTTGCACTTCCTTTTTAATGCGTCGTTCAGTTTCAGCAGCATTGTCTGCTGAGTTATCCAGACGGAACTTAGTTGTACCATTTAATAGTGGTTACATTCGTGATGTATAGTCAGTCTTATCCATGACCACAACGCCAGAGCCTTTGTCTATGTCGTTTCTAAAGGGACGACTGACCCAGGTCATCCAACGTACGTGCAATGCAGCCACACTGCGTTTACTCAGTCGCACCAAGTCACTCACACTTCCTCATGTTAAGACGCGGATATCAGAGCTGGACACTTCAAACTGTATCTAACAGTTTCTCTGCAGCTGCGGTGACGTTTACATTGGCCGAACTGATCATTCCGTGCATCTTAAGATGAAGAAACACGTGCCTGAGTATATCGATGACTCGATTCGTGGCGTGACCCGACGCGACCCTTCCAAATAGCGCAAGCCAGCTTCTTCGATCGCCAGACACCTGCTAGAGGCCGGTCATGTGGTCGACGGGTCAAACACCTTCCCTGTATTGATGCGTAGTCACAAGTTTGTCGTCCTTGAGTCATTCGAGGTTCTGCTTGTCATTCGTCGCAAGCCACTCCTCTGTGTGCAATAGCTGCTGACCTTGAACCCCCGTCTGCCATGGTTTGACCAATGACAGACTGGTGTGTACACTGACTTGATGTATGAACTTAATTAGCCTACATATTTTCAATGTTCATTGCTGTTATGTTTAGCATTTGATGAGAATATACAAAATGTTACTACCATCTTGCAAAACCGGACCTCTGGTTTCGTTATCCAAATTCGTAACTGAGAAAGTTTGTTTTAACTTTTCTACAAGTTACTTTAGCAATATCAGTACGTACAGTAAAACATGTATTTGTATAAATCAGATGATTTAACAAAAATGTACTAACTAAAACGAAGCGCTTTGCGTATGAGAATTCATAAATAATGTTGAACACTGACTACCCTTAAATTTTTAGGCATTAACTACAGTAAGCAACTTCACCTAGGTTTAATGAATATACCGCAAACTAGGGGTAAAAGCAAATGTTATGTCGTCAGAACTTCTCGCTCTGTCTTAACTGTAACAATAGTCTAAAAGCCGAAAGCCCTGGCATGAATCCCGAAAGGACATTATTGAATTACTGTTAGGTATATTGGTTACCGCATTTACATGAAACCGTAAGTATTATCGCAGAGGTGTGTTATTTAACTGCTACTCCCGTAAGCTTTGCGGCTACTTCGATTTCAAGGAGCCTTTCCATTACAAGGAACGGCAGCACATCAATTTCCCTCAAGCTACCAGTTTCGGCACATGTATATTCAACTTGTTGCTATCTTCTTGAAATCCGAGCGGCCCAGTCCATGTTCTACCCGTGTAGAACTTATTAACTAGACCGACGGTAATTTGGTGTCTACCGCCGAACAACACTGTACACATAAGTGAACATATGTTTAGTTCGGCGAAAGCCTCGGTTGGGTCTTTGCTACACCATTGATCGTCCCAGCTTGCACGAGATTCGAGATGTAGTTTAGCAAGAAGTATGTTTTGTCATCGTCTTGCCTAAATCAATCTGCCCAAACAGAGCACGGAGAAACAAGTTAGCTTCATCGCCCATTTGCTGACCGTTTATTCGATGGTGCAGCTGCACCAATGTCACATTTGATATAGCACGAATGAACTGGAAATACGGACAAGGAGCAATTGAAAAATGATTAATCCAATGTCAGTGCTTGTTCCTCGATGCTGTCAAGTTGGTGGCTGCCATCTAAATATGAATCGTTTGTTATATTTCGCTTCTATGTTGTTCAAACCTGCTGTTTTAATTGTTACGATCAGTTCAATCGAAGGCGCCACAAAAACCAAAGAAAATGTAGATAATGACGCTTAGCAAGCTTCACTTATTAATAGGATTTTAATGCCACAAATCTTTTAATTTCTAAAAAAAATGTGAAATGAATTGAAGATGGTATAATTAAAGGCTTATGGATACTGCCTATCAATCTATAGTATGGTCTATTCATCTGCACAGTGGAAGCAATAGTTGATCGTGAGAAAAATCGATCAAAGATAGCAAACAGAACAACCGGATGGTTATTTGACATTTTCCTTGAAAGCTGACCATCACCGTCATTGCTCAGTAGGCTGACGTCTACAAAAAATGATACGCATGTAGGTGGCCACCCCCCAGTGAAGGTAAAAAATACCCTAAATAGACACCCGAAATTAACCACGGATTATTTATGTTGATAATAAGTGAGGATGTAGAGTTCTATCTCATGAACTACCGCTGATATCAAATCTCTTCTGGGTTGCATCTTGTAGTTGCTTCGCACATGATATATATGTTGGTTTAAGCGAGTGAACCGCACACAATTAGGGTTATGGAGTAGACTCCACTTTCAAGTTGTGCACTTGTAGATGCGTCGCTATATGTTATTTAAACTCAGGTTCTGATATTGTGCAGGTTCGTGCGCAGATTATTGATTTCTTAACCATTATCAGAAAGCCGGATATTCGAGGTCGCTTTCTCAGAAAATCGATACATCTTACGTTAGCGTTTTTTTACACTTCTTTTCAAATTAGAGAACAAAACTTCAGATATGGAAGAAAATTCTGTGTATAAATGTGGCTAACGCACGACGTAACTTTAAAAAGATGTTAAATTATATTTTAGATTGTCAAACACTAGAGATTACGGGTTGAGAAACAATTCTTTATGGATTTGCGCATAGTGTGATGGTTTCGAATATGACAGTTCTGAGTGAACGTTTGAGTAGTTTTGAACAACTGTAGACCAGTTCAAATTTATTTGTTGACGTTGAGCGAAAAACTACAAAATTAACATTTCTCGTGCACCCAACCACTTCTCTCAAAACTGTGCCAAAAGTCACCTAAAATCCCAACAATGACTAACGCCAAAGTTTAAATTCCAATATTTCCGTACTACAAGTACTTCGGCCGCCTACGCTGCAGAGGCTGTTTCTATATGACTAAAAGGTGCTCGCTTCATTGTTTTGCACAGCATTGATTTTGTTTTATTCTCATTCATTTCCGCTTAATTTTTTGGAACACATTTTCCCTTTCATTGAAGAAGTAATCTCAAAGGTTAAGCGAAGTACCTATTCTGTAGGTTTCTTGCTTTCATCACTTGGCAAATCGTTCTTCGTTATCAAGCTGATTCGATAATCTGTTTCTGTTTCCACAATGTTTACGCAATGAAATCTCACCATAGCTCATCGCAAAAATGATGTTCATATGCTCATTAGCCAGCCTTGTCAAATCAAGAAATAAATATCCTTCCGCTGTACAATTAAGCCTCCGTTTCAGTGTGACAGTTAAATTTGTCAGTTGTAGGTGTGGCTCATAGTCAGTTGATGGTAATAGTTGATATATATACAAAGCTATTAAGTGCATTTGCAACTCCTTAAACTTTAGTAGAAAATTTCCACTCCGAAAGTGTAATGATGGATTTATTCCATTTTGTGTAAGAAACATTTTTATGTTATTATCCTATAGCATTATAACTCGTTGAGTAGCATGAACCTCACAATTAAGAAAACTGTCTTTTTGAATGTGATGAATATTTTGATGCGAATTTAAAAGCAAAATATTTCTAACAACTGCTTGTCTTTAATCCAGCAAAAGGAATTCAGTTCTAGAGTATAGCTTTCTCATTGTAGTAAAGAATACCAGATGACTGTAATGTTGTTTCTTCTCATTGGTAAGAGCGGAACATATCAACAAACTCCAAACGAAGTCTAATTATACTAAAAGTAGCAAACTTTATATACAAATTTGAGTGCGAAATGTAAACACTCCCCAGTGTAACTTTCTGACGATGCACCCAGATTCACTTAATGCGCGAGTTGGGAACTTGTTTGTGTATAATCACAAGAAAATCAAAAACGAGTTTGTCTAGGGGATAGACACACAAAAACAGACAAACATGGATTAGTTTACAGAAGGTTGACCAGTTTTGGAGAACGTAATTTTGGCGAAAATCCGTCAACATGTGCACCACAACTTCTATTCTCGCATAAAATTATGGCTATAGAATCGCAACTGTTTTCAGGCATCCTGTTTATTGGTGATATTTTTTGTGATTAACGGTCAACTTAAACAGTATGTTTCCGTTATGATGACTTATACAGATTGTTTACCAGGCCAAGCAGCTTTTCTTCCTATTGCCTCTTCCTAAAAGACTCAAAAGCAAATTGATATTTTCACATCAGCCGTTTTCCAGTTGTATCCCGAAATAAGTCTTCTCACAGATCAACAAACATCTGCTTGACTCTGAAGCAGTTCAGCCGTGGTGCTGGAAAATCGTCGTACCACGTTCAGTTAGAAACGTAATCAGTGGTGCACTCGTCTTTGTATTCACGTTTTAGGTAAAACCATCTCCCTTTCATATGATAAAAGCAAAGCCGAATGGTAAAACCTAACTTTATATGCCTACGAGGTTTACTTTATCCAGTATACCCCACTAGAACTAAGTGATTTTACTAGGAATATAGACAACGTAGCGGCCCTCCTTCGAGCTTTTCTGTTCTAACGGCAACCGGCTTTTGTCAGTTCTAGGACTGCACGCTGTGATGAAAATGTAAATCGACCTGGATAATTAGTGGTACTCGGACCTAAACTTAAGACAAGCGATTGTTGACAATAAGTTGTTTTTGAGCACGTGGAAGATGTTGTCCGGTCATAGTTTACTTGTAAACGTTTCTAGTAGATAAATAACCTGGTCATGTGAGCTCACTGAGCTCTGTTTTAGCTGATAACTTCTTGACTGCAGTTGGACAAACACTGTTTCCAATCGTACACGAACGGTAATTTCTTGTCTTAGCAAAACAAAGAATAAGTTGCAAATGTGATTTAGGTCTCCAAATCTGTCTACCCCACCCTCCCAATACGATTTAAATGCAAACGGTAGAAGAGTTTGCCTTCATAGACGTCTTGGTTAGAATCCGTCCAGCCGGATCTATTGAATGACCGATGTGCCGCGATCCAAAACCAACAGGATTTTATGTTTTACTCCTACTGAATAAAAACGATTACTAATACATTGCTGTTTCACAATAAGTCAAGAATTTGCACCCACTCTGGAATAACTGCTGAGCAAACAGTGTTGTACGAAGCTGTCTGTACTAACAATTTTTTTAGGACGTTTTATATGGAGATAAAGTAAACTTATTCCCCCAAAAATTGCAGTTCTGGAAGTTTCCAGAAAGGCTGTCTGTATCAAAAGCCTTTTAAGGATGACATTCTAATAAACACTGGGAAATTTGATTGAGGTCATGTTGACAAGCGCGAATAATTCAACAAAACTTGCCCTAATTTAATGAGTCACTAAATGACCATTACCCTCAACAGAAAGCAAAGCTCTAAGTTTTCCACTAGTCACTGTCTGTCATCTTTTGTAGTTGTGGAATCACTGGTGGGACAAAAGAAAGTCTTGGAAGAAAGACGAGGGAGCATATCCCAAAACAGTTATGAGATGCAGTAATTCACGTGCCAGTGAGTAAGGCTTAACTAGAACGAAACACCGTTTCACCTCTCAGAAAGCTTTATCACACTAAGGTTACAGATTCACTAATACGTCATCGTTTACGGTCCTGACGGCGGCTCACAATTCAGGCACTCAAGCATATCGAGACCCTGTTGATCAACCGTCGCAACAAGTACTATTTATGAGTAGTAGGGGATTTTGATTTTCATATAGATTGAACATCACCCACAATTGATCGCAGCTGTCGCATTCCCATAGACTTTC
Source organism: Paragonimus heterotremus (assembly GCA_013368495.1). NCBI lineage: Eukaryota > Metazoa > Platyhelminthes > Trematoda > Plagiorchiida > Troglotrematidae > Paragonimus > Paragonimus heterotremus. The sequence goes on along the minus strand of LUCH01000183.1, from coordinate 81,092 downwards.
CAGTCGACCCATTTCGAAAAGAAGCACCAGACTCGAGTTTCGCTCTCATTAGAGCTCGTCAGTAGTGCATATCATCGCGAAACTCGAGTCTAGTGCTTCATTTCGAAATGGGCCTACTGGAAAGTCTATGGGAATGCGACAACTGCGATCAATTGTGGGTGATGATCAATCTATATGAAAATCAAAATCCCCCACCACTCATCAATAATCAAACATCGTTCAACAAGTCAATGATTTCTGTGATTTCAACTTGGAGAGAAGTCCTAGTCGAGGGGTCATCGATTGGAGTAAACAGACAGTAACTTTGTCTCCTCTCGAGGCGATCGGGCAACCTGAACAAGTACTATTTGTTCAAAAACAAAAGCTTGTTTGTCTTCCCTTAGGCTTAGCTCTTGTCATCACTTATAATTTATCTGAATTTGAACCTACCATCACTGCATCTGTACATCGTTGCTTTTACGGTAGTTGAAGGTATGTGAAATGAACTCCCGTTGTACATACTGTTTTCTGACTATTCTACTCAAAGGGTTTGAGGGGACTACTTATTCCAAATTTTAACGAAGGCTTAAACTGTAAATCAAGACACCTGAGAGCGTTCAGAATAGATCCGGTTATGGAGTGAAAGCTACAAGTGCCATCCATTTAGTGAAGGGCGCTTGTTGTCCAGCCATCGTGAATCTGACATATCAAACAAGTAACTGGTGCGTAGGATGCATTCACGGCGTTATGTTCTGAGCAACCAGCTGTTATCGCGGAGGAATGTAAAAGGAAAGTAGGTGAAATTAGCAGGACAAAAGAAAGTTTTTGAACAGTCCGTACAATATTATTTATGTGGATGAGGAAAATTCCATTTTGAAATCGCTGAAATAACTCTCCCGATTGAGGTATAACGGTGAAAATTTAACTATGAGGAACGCGGAGTGCATGGATAAATAGACGGCTCTTAAAGGTGCATTTCACTACCGCATTTGGTTTACAAACAAACACGGTAAAGTGAATGATATGCATAAAACTGGATGAACTAGACTCAAGTTTGTAGAAGTGATAACCATTTGAAATGGTTAACTTATCACACAAGTATTACACCAAACTGAGACCACATTTCAAGCAGTTCAATCGGATTGATAGGTAGCTCTTTCTAAGGACGTAATATCAAGTAAATTCCCGCTTGGTCATTGAAGAAACGCGACGAAAATATTCCCTTGACTGTTCAATTTAGGGTCAACAAAATTGTGTAAAATGTTGGGACGAAGTTAAATGGATTCATTTGTCTGATTATTTGAAGCTAAAAAGTAACAACGCATACAGACAGGCTCAAATGGTCATTGATCTAGAAACGTCCGTTCCCTAAGTCAACAGAGAACGTGAATGAAGTTGATCAACCTAATTCAAAGGAAATGCACACATGTTTATTAGACCAGCCAGTGCGATCTTCATTTAATCTGATTATAAGATTTAAGAGAACTTGTTGTGTGAACAGAAATAGTAATTTCTTAGCCCGACAACAGTCGTTATGGTGGTGTTGTCTGGTCAGTTTGGTTTGGCCGACTGAAATGTCCTGAACTGTGAGGAATGCCCGATTGAACTACATCCAATGCTACTAACCGTGAACGATGATCACCAGGAATTTGTACGCATTCCATTCGTCAACCGGTTGTGCAACTCACTCCGTTCATTTTCATGCATCTAATCCATATAACTGTATTGACCCGATAATGAAGGACTGCGAACATATGAAGGTCACGTTGTCCATTCGATATGCAAGGAGGAATTATTGAAAGAATATAAAATGGTCCCATCAGAACAAAATACCGGTGGCCACCCCTGGAAGACTTCATGTTTATCAAAGGAAGCAGCCAGTATAAAAATAACAAACCCACCAATTGACTTACGAATAAACTTAATCTACAGAGAAGAAATTTATCGCCGGTCCTTCGAAAACGATAGGACTAACAGTCCGGCACGGAGTAAGTTTACCGGGTTGAAAGACAGACACTGTTCGAGAGCAGTCACACCGGGTTAACAGAAAATGTATACGGACTCTGAAGCTTCGTCGTTGTCATTATCATTATCATAACAGGCATGAGGTTAGGCAGGAGGCATTGTGGTACCAGAATACTCAAAGATACAAGATAGTGAATAAACTCACTTCCGGTTATCCATCATCGGATTAGATACGGAGTGTTAGTATGGAACAATTTTGTCAAAGAGAAAAGAACGAACCAAGTAATGGATTCAAATAAAGATAACCATGTTACGGACACAAACGGACACAATGCTTTAACACACTTAGGTCACTGTTGTGACGTAACCGGGACGGTTGATTTCTGATGTGGCATGGTTTAGATGGTAGATGTTGGCAACAGAAAGACCTGAACAAGGTTCTTCTGTTCATACAGGCTCGTCTCAGGCTTAGTCGAAATCCGAGACCTCACAGATATTGGCTAACTACCTTTGACTCAGTATATCAAATGAAAACAAGCGGGCAGACTGACGGTATGAGATAAATCAATAAAATGTGCCACAGCTGCTCTAATAATTGTCTTATTATCTTCACTACTGGTTCAAACTGGATGATAGGTATGGATACACTTATATAAAAATCTGGCCGCACAGACGACAAGTAACTATTATCTGAAGACCTTCAGTTGATTGTCTTCAGACATTACGCCATTCAGTTAGGAGAGGATAGCTGTATCTATTGACCGAGGATTAGTTGATGCGGCCTGTTTGATCCATCGATAATTCGAAACAATTTGAACACAGCGGTTAGAATGCGACAGCTGATAGATGCAGGCGTTTCCTACTAGCTAGTCAATACCAAGTTTATAATAACATAAATGGCTTTATTTATGGCAAACAACTAGAGGGTGAATAATTAATAAGCGGGTTAAGATGTCATTATATCAGAGGAAGGGTCAAATTCACTAATAGTTGTTTCTGAACACTGAGGGCTGGCTTCCGTTGCTTGATTGCGACTGCTTCAGCAAACTATAGGAGTCTTCGGTTGGTTGGTCACAACAGGATTCTGAATGTACAAGATGGGTCGACAACATAACCAGTGATCAGGACATGTCTAACGACTGGGGAAACTGGCTGATTACGCGTCTCGGCAACATTGCCATTCTTCGGTAACACCGAATTTTGCACCCATTTACGTAAATGTTCCTTTATTTTGGAGCTCAAGCATCTCTCGATCCTGCCTATGTAACTTCCTCCGCAGTTACGAACAAACTGGTAAATATGATGTGAGATGGCACTGATGAGCTGATTTCCTTTGATTAAAGGCATAGATGACTTCTGATTCCGAGCGACTGCACGGGGTTGGACTGCATTGAAAGTTCGTTTGATTGAATTCTCCAACCGTTGTGTTGTTTGAAGCATGATTTAATCACCTTTGAGATGCAGCTCCTTATGAACCTTCTTTTCCCATATTATGACCACTTCTTCTTGTAGTACGTTTTGTCTGGTGTGCCTGTCTGTGGACCCTCTGGGGTAACTATTTGATTGTAGAACAGTAGTAATCAGGTCCAGTGCTTCCGCAATACTGTCGTGTAAACAGATTCGCCTTGCTTATGTGAGCACAGTATTCACTAGTTTTCGTTTATGTTGGACCGGCGAAAAGCCGTCGAAGTATAAGTATTCACTGAACCACGTAGACTTCCTATAGATAGATCTTCTAACAAAGGCCTCTTCCCGAAAATTGTCTACGGTTGCCTTGGCTGACGAGAGACATCAAAATGGATAACGCCTGTATGCTTTTCGCTTGGCAGAATATTTTAGAAAATAGCCCTAAATTGATTAGATTTATTCATCTCAAGTTTGTTCAGAGTATGATATATTGACAAGCCTTTGAGAACTTTTATGGATGGGAGAATCGCTCATCAAAAAGTCCGGGTGATTGAAGTGTTGCGTGTGTTTTGGACGATCCGTTTGTTACATTAGTTCCAGTGCACACAGGTTTGTGTTTAACTATACACTTATGTGTATTGTGTAGTTTCTTCTGTCAACTTGTACTTCATAACGTTACACGCCATACATAAATAATTCGCATACTTTTACGGCATAATATACGCTTCTGTAAGGAAATGGCGTTTAGTGAGTAGAGTCATGAGTGATGTCTTACGGAGCCTCAGGAATACATAAGTCTAATCGATTTTAAGTTAACCAGATGCTAGAAAGTGTGATCCTACAAGGTCCATACTTTGTACTGTTTTATTAATTGTCCCGTTAGAAAATATCACCCTTTTAGGCTGCATTTTAACTCCAGTTTACTGACAGTATGGATTTGAGTTTACCTTACTGTAAATAAATAGTCAACCTCATTTTTCGTACGATCCCTATAAACTCTCCAGGTGCATGAGATGAAGTAGTCTGCTAGTTTAGAACATTGTTTGTGGTTATAAAGCGAATGAACGCAAAGTTATAAACGTTTCCGGAAAACTTGTCACAGATAATTACTGTCTGTCTAGAAGTGACGGAGAACAAATTGGCAAAGCTATAGATTTACTGGACCAATAGACAATGACACTGCAGTAAATCCATTAAACTTTATTAACATTGTCATTGTGGTGGCAACATACAAAATGACACTTTTTTGATGCCTTATCTCATACGTTTTCATGAATAAAGCAGGCGACAGATGAATCATAGTACTCAAAACGAAATTCTTTTGAATTTCTTCCCAACAAACAAAGTGCCTAATTTCGTATCCATGTTGTTGCTTGTGGTTAACCAAGGTAGCGCAACGAACAATTTCCAACCAACCAGCATCAATTCGGCATCGATCAATCACTCGTTCATTTTTCTGCTTTAACCGTTGGTTCAGTAGTCAAAGCGGATCAATGAGTTATTTTTAGCCAACATCAACGTGTACGACCGCACCAACTCTGCAAGTTCCAGCAGGAGTGGGTAACTTGCTAAGTAAACAATGTTTAATTGAGTATCTATCTGGTTTCTTAGCCATAAACAGCTTACTCAAACAACGTAGATAATACCGGTGATGTTCTCACTGTGGTTGAAATTTTGTGATTCTGATATTGAGAGCGGCGGAAAATGGTAAATTTTTGCCTTTCTCAACGGAGTGTACAGTGGTTGCTAAAAGGAACACCAGTATGTCCGGTACACTTCTGAAACTAATGAGGAGTGACAGGAACGATCATAAGTACTGGAATTAAGTGTCGGAGTCAAGATTATGTGGATGACTGGATAAGCAGTTGAAACACAACTACGCATCTACTGGTCTGCAGACAGGCTGTGTGCAGCAAGTGCGTTCCCATCCAACTTATAATATTGTTTATAGCGTCCTTGATCCAGATCACACCACCACCGGTATAAGAAAACAGTGATAATTATTACGAACTTTTAAACAGGTGAGCTTTCAAGAGTTGTGGACAATTTCGGAGTTACAGATTGCTTATTGATTTTGGAGAAGTGACTTCAATAATCTTTGCTCAAAAGCTAAAACAAAATTTTCACACTGTGCCGAATTCAGAAACTTGATTAATCAATACTCGCGATCGTTGCGCACTCCCTTTAAGACCTGTTAGATGATATGGTACACATTCAAATGCATTGGATGTTACTAGCTATTATTGCCCTTTGTAGAAGTCTCGATTGTCAAAATCGAAATTACAAAAAAAGCTTAGGTCGTTAATCTGGATAACAGACCTTTTCTCTGCTGAACTCATTCAGTTACTATAGTTATTGCGAGACTTGCTTCTCTAGACAAATATGATGCTTTTTAGATTCCGTTAAAACCAAGTGACCGAGATACAGTCTTTGCGTGTGTTGTGTACCGTTCGCATCCATGTAGATATTCCAGTGACTATGTTCTTCTCATTGTTTTAGACGATTTCCTACGTCTACATTGTCCTTCATACGTGCTTAATACGGTTGATTTTACTTCACACAGAACCAACTGGGCGTAGTCATCACATTTTACAGACCCCTGATAATTCATCTTCATATTTCAAACGGTCGTCACTCAGCAGACAGGGTAGACATCAAGTAGCTAACATGGCACAATAACAACTTACTACGAGCTGTTGATGACACTCGTTACTAGTCTCATCAATCTGTGAGAAGTACTTCAGTCCAAAACCTCCAGCAGGTGGATCTTAGCAAACCCACAAACAATCTTAGTATGAATTATTACGTGCTTCTTTAGGTTTGACGGAAGAAATGCACCAGTAGTCAACTGCCCATTGATAGAAACCACAGCATTGTGGGGCTGGTCATTAAGTCGTAGCAATTCAGTTTTCGCACTACTGCCCCTAACTTTGTCCTACGCAATATCTGCCTAATCAGTGATGTACCCATCAAATCACTCCATTATGAATGCGTGCGCCGCGACTCCTTGTGTAGTAATAAAGTAGACAAACATTGCTTTTGCATTCAAAGCTTCGCTACCAAGATAATGGTCGGCAATTTGACTGTTAAAGTGCGTATTACCTATTTAAAAAAAGTACTACTGATCTATAATTATGTTGACTGGCGTGAGTTTTTTTACTCCATATGAAAGTGCGCTTATTCAGATTAACCACGATACATCATTCGACTGCGCTAGTGATGAAATCGATAGTGCAATCACGAATGTAATAACATTGCATGTGATGAACCGTATGTGTCATATAAATTATATTGGGTTTTTTTTCTACGTGAGTTAAACCTGACGGCCTATTTATCCAGTCCATTCAGAGTAATTCATTAATTGATGGTACTTCTGAACCTATCAAGAAAAGTCATGTTACCATCGACATCACATTCACTACGGAACATGGGTCGAATGGAATGGACCTAGGTTGGGTCAGTCTACTTTGTGGTGGAAGTGACTTTCAAGTGGGGTGAGGCTGATACAGATGAGGGACGACTGTGTCATGTTATTTATTAATTCATGTCAAACTGCATACAATGGTTTTCTACCACTGTGGATGACGTTCGGGTGCTGGATGTGAAAGGCAAGTGTTTCAGCACTGCAACAATCTGCAAGTTAGGGGGGACAATAGATATCATTTGAGTTTGGTCAAAACCAGCGTTTTGATTTTTTAGCAGTGCGAGCAGCAGGAAAGTCAAATGTTCCTGGTGCTTCCTTCAATGTGTGAATGTTATTTCTGATGCAAAATTCCCAGTCCATTGTATAATAATCGTAAACTTGGGAATCAGTTTCTCAGTAATCTTTTGAACGCGACCACATCAGCTTTGTCATTTTGTCTAAATTGGCAAGTCAACTAGTAGTATTTGATCATTCGCGTGTGGTCGTGAAAGGGGTGCACACTTGTGTAGTTCAAAAGGACCGAGTAAGTATATCATATACAATCGAATCACTGCAAAACAATCCTTCACATTTCCGTTGGTATCGGTTGAGCAGCACTCAGGATGCATTAGGGCTTTTACATTTACACAGACCTTTCATCTAGCGACGTGCGTGCACCACCATACACGAAGGTAAAAAGCGCTTAGGAAATACAGACCCTGCCCGTAAGCACGAGTGAGGTGGAGACTACGTAGTGTAAATTGTTGCTTGTTTATCATGGGTCGCTTGCGTTCCAATGAAGGAATGACTCTTTTAATGGTTGTCATGGTTCTTTTGTATTACATCCTCAGCCGTATTTTCCCCGGTGAACATATATACTTAAAAGTTGTGTTATTTCTGAATGAAGTATGCTTTTGTTTCAATATTTCGTAAGTAGCGAGTTGATGTTCCTTCTGCTTGTTAAGCGAGCTGTTTTTACATGACCAGGTTATAGTCTTTCGTTTTACTGTGTCCGTTTCATCGGCCGATAGATTTGTACCATGCCATTCCTGTTCTCAGAATGAGGGGCGATGTTGTTCTTCTTATGCTATTATTTGAAGAAAAAATATATTAGTTTGTAATATGTGCAGTATCTTGACACTAATAGACACAAAAATCGGAGGATTGATACATAAAGCAAATCCGTAAGCGACTCATAACACAAGTGTGCGTGAATTTGAATTATTCTTTAAGACAAGACCAACAATTTCTCAACCAAGCCATCCGTTAGGACAGGCGACTTGAATTGAAGTCTAGCTGTTGAGGCTGGACGGATAGTGCAAATTTCCCCTTGTAATCTGCTTAGTTGTTGACGCAACTACACACTTTTTCAATACTATGCTAAGTTGTACTTCGGTAAGTCATGTCGCTAACAATCTCCTAACCGGTTATCGACTTGAGAGACGTCCGAGATATGAATGTTGTTTTTAGTCTTCTATAAGTTGTTTGCTTTGTGGCACCACTACCTGCTGATCACAAACCCTTAGATTGGTTCTGTAAGGCATACCTGTTGTTAACTGCAAAATGTAGAAGGCAGAAAGAAAATATGCAGCAATACTAGTGTGAAGTGTCCGTGAACCTTAACTATGTAAACGAAAACCATGCAAATTGTTCACCTGGTCCCAAGACAGGTTGTGCAGCCCAACAACAACCGGACGAAATGCAATTGTTCAACATCTGAAGTTAGCAACTGTTGGCAACTCAGCCAAAACAAGATAAGTCAAATTATGTAGGACTGTACTGTGTATAAAAAAGGATGGCTACATGGAGAAATGTAAGCCACTTGCAAAGAAAACGAAAACCTAACTTTGAGAAGACCCCTTTGTGAAAAGTTCAAACCCCTATTGGATTCGTACCGCCCGCAGAAATGGCATCCTCTGACGCTGCATTTGCTCCATCACCTGAGCTATGAATCCACACAAACCACATACAGACGTCTGGCTCGTTAACTCAGCAGACCAAAGTCAAGATTTTTGCAGCTGGACCTCTTCCAAACTATAAAATCAGCCAAGCTGTTTGTCAATAAAGAAGTTATAATGGGAAGGATTGCGAGGACTGTTTTCGTCTACTGCAATAAGGTCTTTACGCAAAATAAATGTGATGACGTAGGTTAGCTCATGTCTTTTATACCAACGTAATCTGTTCACTGCACGTGAATGACTGATTTTGAATCAGACTATCAATAGTAGCCACACGTGATTTGCTTACAATGAGGCAAGCTGTGTTAACAGAAGACGGGGATGCCAGTTTGAGATCCCGTGACAAAGAAACTTGTTAACGCTTTAACGAAAAGCTCTTTAGGTAAGTTCATGTTTATCTACAACCGTTTCCATTCTTTGTATCAAGTTTTTTGTACATTTAAAATTTACATATATACCTATTTGTTTACATATTAGAGTCATTACTGCTTCTATTTGGAGCCATAGTAATTTACCTTGCCGATCCCAACAAAGTGTTTGATTGTCTCCCATTTCTGAAAACGACCTAAAAGTTGCTTAAATGCGTCTCGGTTGGTCTTATTTTAATTTTGCATTCTCAATCTGAGTACAATCATAACCTTTTAGCAAAATTATTTAGTAACCACACAGAGTGTACATCTCAAATAGTTTTCACACCATAGAATGCTATCCATACCAATATACGGAATGCGAAGTGGATTAGATTTAAATGTGTTGCAATGCAAATAAGTAGTTCACGTGAACTCGATTCTAAACATCCATAGCCCGGCTGTGAAAAAACAGCCAGTTCCATTTGCTGCCAGAGTCCTATGTGATTGAGTAATGGCTGTTCATCACAACAATTTTGAAATTGTAATAACTGCTAGAAATATTAGTTGCTTAACTTCACCTCTCGTGATCCTAGCTCTTCAAGTCGGTGGTTCCAACGCCCAGGACTCCCAAGACTAACGTATTTCAGAAGGTTGTAATGAGAGCAGCGATGAATTTGCAAATAAGTTGCGTTTATTGGCTTACCCAATATGCATAACACAAAGTAAGACGCCAGTGGCGGAAACCTTAGAACAACCGCAGACAACTGCTAAAGAAGAGAAAGATAGATCATTGTTAAGGAAACCTAAATTCCTGCATGCTTTCTTCTCAGGTTGAGCGATATGATTGAATAGGTGCTGCGTTGTGATCACTGCTACATAAATGTTTTACTATGGCCCCGCTCTACGAACTTCTCTTTCCCGCCATAAATGAGTTTAAGGAGCGAATCTAGACGAGACGAACAAATATATATTATGGGAGACGGCAGACAACTTTTGATTCACTTTGGTAGAGATGTGTATGTGTCAACTTTACATTCAGCGGGTGGAGTGCTTTTTATGCTATTTTAACCCCATTGTATACCGTAGCAGGTGCGCATCAGATCACATACGAGGTTAATTTCATTGGGACCATTCAATCCATCAAGCGTGAAAGGACTCCATGTTTAACTAAAATCTTGTGCTGATCACTTCTCCAATCTGTATACTGGTGAGTTTTTCGAAGTTTAAACCTGGTGCCTATTGTTGAGTTAACTACATGTTTGTAGGAAGAACAACACATGAATCTGTTGAGTAAAGGAATTTTGATGACATCCTGTGCAGTAGGTGTGCTTTGTACCATGGGAGCTGCCCTTACTTATCAAGATATTATCGTCGGTAAGTATAATTACCTTATTGCAAAACGTTTACGTTAACGTTCATTACGTTCGTTCGGCAAATTCTGACCTTGTATTCTTATACTTAACAAAAGGGGACAATATCAGTTTCTATTTCAGGTAAGATGAATTTTGCCTACTACAACAGAGGTGACCGGTAGACAATCAGTAGGCAGATTGGACAAAGCTATACTTTTGTCTGTCCTGGGTTGAAATTGACAATCTACGGTTGGCTTGATAACTAGTGCACTTCCCATGCTGTCAACGAAAGGGGTTAGAGAAGTTATATTAGTACTCGGTCCCGTAAATATGATCGGCGTCTGTTTACATCCAGCTCAGCCGTAACAGTGTCAAGTACGACAATAAACCATGAAATGGACTACAACTCTGTGGTGTCTGTTAGTCGGACGTTAACCACTCATCTACAGTGATCTAGTATTCCTGATGTTGGCGAGACCCAAAAGATGAGACTATTGTGCATAATCACACAGTGGAAGAAGTTAGAAACCCTGCCCCTCAGTTTAAGAACTGCACCTGGAATAACGAGGCGGTTGCGCAGGCTCACTGATGTTTCTTGAACTGTGAACGGATTGACAAATTTTAATACCTGAAGAGGCTACCCATTATCTAATTACTGGTATCAACAGGACTAAATTCCCATAAGTACCATGTAGTGAAGTAAAGTATAGAGTTGCATCAAGAAATAGCGTCTGACTACAAACGCAATGACGCATTTATCATCATCATTATCATCATCATTACCATAACGGTCATGAGCCTGACCAAAAAGTACTGTGGCCCGGACTGCTCACCTCAACAGTGAGGTGGAATATGCTGGAAGAAAAAACTACTAAGTAGTTTGAAAATTAATAAAAGACTGAGTGAACTGACTAGAAGTTGTATGGATGCAGGTACTTCATTGACTGCGACACACCGCCATCTCGGAAAGCGTCTCTAACCAACGATTTGAATGATCACGAGGACCCCATCCAGTTAGACGACACTCATCCACTTTGCTCAGTGGAGCAGTCAGGGTCTTCATATTTCATGACCACGCTGTTGATTGACCACCACATGGTTCTACCCAACTGTTGATGGTCTCGGTATATAATGTCCGGTACAGTAAACGCTCAGATGGCATACTAAGTACGTTACCTAACCATTGCGAGCCGTGAACTGTGAGTAGTTGACTAACAGATCGCGCATCCCGAGCATTCCTGAGTACGCGCCTGCGAACGGCCACATTGCTCAGGCGATCAGTACACCTAATGTAGACCAGTTGGCGGAGACAACGATGGTCACTTACAGCAAGCATACTGATATCCTTCTTACGAATAGGCCATGTTTCTGAACTATGGGGCAAAACGGAAGATACACAAGCATCATCAACATCATAGACAGCAATACATCAATGGTTCACACTGATGCCACACAAACATGAAGAGGAAGGAAAAGCAAACCCTGTTTAGGAAGAGGGCAGAAACATACAACATCAAGACGTGTATACCTTGTAAACAAACAACCTAGCTGTAAGTGAAAGTAAGGCGTCATCAACAAGACAGCTCCCTTAGGTCTTTCACTGCCCCGCATTATACACTCTTTCTTTGGCGACAACCGAACGTCTCCTCGACACCACAGATGACGCAGGTTGGCAAAGGCAACTCGTGCCCTTCCTATTCTCGCGGATATCTCATCAACATTATTACAGGCTGAGGGGACAGCGCTACCCAAGCATATGAAACTGTTCACAGTCTCAAGCAAATCACCTGCAATAAAGAAAGTAGGAGTGGAAATGCCCCAGTCTTGAAGCAACACCTTGCACTTTTAATGTGCAGAATGCATTCAATACAAACCAGCCCGGTCACTCAGCCTGCCCAGCATGGTCTGAACGTCTTCGGCAGAGTAGCTAAATAAGACAGTGTCTTTTGCGTACTCATGATCAGCCAATCTAGCGCCAGGACAAAGCTCAACATCAAGCCCATTGGATCCCCTAAACTCACCCTCCAGAATGTTGTCCATGACAAAATTGAGCAAGAAGGGGGAAATCGGACACCCCTGACGAACACCATCAGAAGTGACGAACCCCCGAGACAATTGTCCATAAACTCTCGCTCTTCCTGCAGAGTGAGCATACAGTGATCTCAATAGATTCACGTATATCTCTGGCACTCCCTCGCGAAGGAGACAGGTCCAAAGAACGTTACGAGCAACTGAATCGAAAGCAACCATTAGATTCAAAAAGACCAAGACCGTTAGCTGTCCATAAGAGTGCCGATGTTCCAGGATTCATCGTAAGGTAAAAATGTTCTCAACGCATCCCCGACCGGTTTGGAATCCTGCCTGTTTTTCACGTGTCTGACTTTCTCTGGGTTTAGTGAGACCACGTAAAATGAGGCCAGTGAGTAACTTGGATGCAACAGGTAACAGAATGATGCTTTTGTGGCTATCACATAGACTTCGGGCCCTCTTTTTGGAAACGGGAATAACTGTTGATAAGCACCAATCACTGGGCAACTTTTCAGTTTCCCAAATCGTCCGGAGGCGTTTTGTCAGTTCCGATATCAACGTCTCTCCACCATCCTTGAGAAGAGAGAGAGAGGAAGGAGGTCTGGTCCAGGAGCCTTATTACGCTTCAATAACATGAGCTCCAGGACCACTTGCGCATCCGACGGAAGGCCGTCTGGAATGCAGTAGCTGACCGATCGGGTCCCGTCGTCCACATGATCTGGTTGAGGGCAGCTGGACTGCTATTCAAAATGTTCAGCCCACCTGTCAATTCGGCGCGATTGATTGGTCGATGCGATGGAACAAGATAGGTTTAGGCATTATGAAAGAAGGTAGGATTAAAACAGTTCTGTGCTCAAGTGTTCAACGAAAAGCGGGCTGGTGTTTGATTTGCATGCTTAAAGCAGGTCATATTCCGCTGAATGTGCTATCACGCGACTGCGAGTGAAAGAGTGTGGTGCTCACTATGGGTGGATGTAAATTTCGACCTTGACGAAACTACACCATGGTCTACACGTGTGTGATCTCAGCCAAGGACAGCTGTGGGGTGAGTTATAGTTGACTGGCCGACTTTTTTCATAGCCGGTCGGAGCACCACTGACTCAACCTTAACTGTTTATTGAATGAAGAAATGGGTGCCGTATTTGTTTATCTTTTAAGCTCCAGAATGTTTTATTGTGTACAGTGCATTTGGTGACGTAGTCTCAAGGTGAGTGAACCTGCTGATGTATCCGGGGTTTCATCCAACACGCCTTTGCATAATAATGGCAGTTAATAACGTGTTATCGTCAGTCCTGAATTAATCCTTATCGACTTCCTTCTCTTCACAATAAAAAATAAGAACGAATTAGTTAGTGGACATATTTGGTGATTAGCAAAAATCATGAAACCCTTAGTTCATTTTCGGCGAATTCTACTGAATTGTCACCCTTTTTTTGCTAATTTGAAGGACGTTTACCGATAGACTGATCGTTTTGTAGTTTGAAAAGTCTGAATAAAGTAATTATCAGTCCAATTTTCTTTAAAACACCTTAAAAAAATGCATAACACGTGATAGTCAGAAATGTCCGGAGAAAAAGGTTGCGACCAGTTCATATGATGCACTTCCAGCGAACACTTTTACACCATTAAAAAAAACCGTTCATTGTACTCGAGGGACATCTTATTCACACAGATACAAAGTCAGGTTCTGCTGAAGTTTCGATTAATTCACCCTGATCACAACGTGTGGTGTGTTTCTTAGAGACATGAATCATGGGGTGTTTTTGATAACCCTTTGTGTTAAGCGTGCGCTGCGGAGTGCAATACAGATAACCGTAAGGCATATTGCAATCCGTTGAGTTATTTGTTCTGTTGCCGTGTGGTTCTAGTAAAAAACACGGAATTTTCCTTTTGGGATAATACTGGTATATTATTAATCTTAGGTCATCTTTTGGGTTTTATACCTAATAAAACATTTGGGACCAACCCGATATTAGAAATCATCCGGAGTGTGTTTATAGCTAGATACAATCCTATGAGAAGGTATGAAACGTCATTAGAAAAAGTATATAAAACGGAAGATGGAAGGGTGTGATACAGAAATACAGTCCCGTAAGTACTCATAGTCTTTTTTACTTGACAGCAGTAGACTGAAAATAGGGTCTTTCATTGCACCAAAGTAACAGTCTTACAACCTCAACATAGTTACATACAGCAAAAATTACAAAGGCCTTTACTTAGTAGCAGGACCGTCATAACAACAAAAATAATGCGTCATCCACACCCACACTTTTCTTCATCTGTCCGACCTCACAGTCTTTGAGAACCGCACTCTGGTAATCATGTCGGCTACACTGATATCACAGGGAGTTGGTTGAATTTACTTTTCCTAGACCACGCTCCAGCATGTCTGAGGTAGAGGATGACGTAAATAACAGCCGATACTCAGATGTCCACACAGCACACTGTCTGTGAATCTGTTCGTTCCTTGTCTCATAGTAACCCGTCACTTGATAGATACGGCTTAAATATGTAAACTCGTTTACGTAACTGAGACAGATTTACCTTTCATCCATCTATGTTAGCAAGGACTACCGTAAAAAGCGTACTATTCACTTTGTACAGCCTGACTATAACTGTCTGTAGAACTGCACAACTGATATCAACTATGAATCCTGTTTTCTGCATAGAAACGTACTATTCCACTTACTCGGTCTGTAGTGTGCAGGTTAACCAAAATCATTCGTTATGTTGATCGATTCATTCCGGGACAACGTAGCTGCACAGTGAATTTTTGTCACTGGTTATGCCTAGTTGCAGCCCCCTACTGTAGACCAACATGATTTTTATCAAACTTCTCCGTGTTCTTTCCTAATATCTCGTTTTCACGGATCCGTTTTCAGCTAAATCAAAAACGCCCATCGAGAATGCCACAACCGCTTGCATTTTCATAAGCTTGATACTTTTTGGTATCGCCATAATATGTGTGCTTCAAAGCCTCTGTTGCTTCTGCAGCAACCGAGTTCTTGGACTCTTTATAAGTCTGTTCGCGGGGACAGCAAGTAAGTTAGTTTTTTAAAGTTTTTCTTACGAAGAATAATTTAATAAAACATCATTCTTCCGATATAGGCAAGTTCACGTTCATTCTGTTTTTGGGTACCGAATGTCTCAACTTCACTTCTCTAATAGATGCTGACAGGGAGTTGGACGCATTAAACACCACTGTGTATTATAGAGAAATCCGAATTTTGGTATACTGATAACCAATTGGCTGTCTTCTATAATAGTCAATCCTTTGATCAGTAAAGTTTTTGAAACTGGAGTTATACACTATGTACTCACAAACACGAAAGAAATGGTTTTACGCAAACCTCGTGCACATTGTCCCTTTACAAGTTATCATGTTAATTAAGCGACTTTAACTGTCATCTAACGGAGAGTGGCAATTTCGTAAGATCCAGTGGTGCTAATTTAAGAACTAGTGATGATCTCAAGCGTCTGAAATGATCAAATAAGAGTCAGTGTCAACTGCTTAGTTATCACTGACGATAGTTATGGTGTTACTAGGTCAAAACCTTGTAGTGACCATCTATCATCTGAGTGTTCTATGAAGTGCTTCAGATGTGAAGGTAATGCAAAAGCATGAATATGTGCAAACAATTCTTGTTGATAGCAACAGAGTTAAGCGTCATATGATACCTGAACACAACAGCATAAAAAAACGTAGAACGCGAGGAGAATTTAAATATATTTGTTGCGTGAATATAAGCAATTATACATACCAAGTTATTTCCGGACAAAAATCTGTTACGAATGGAAGTTAAGGGATTAGAATTGTTCCGAATCGAAAAATAGGGGCGTGATTGCTTGAAGCTGAGATGAAGGTGATTCTTAAATCTCACCACCAGATCAGCACTCCACGACCGGCCTCTTAATTCTCTCATGTGAGAGAAGCCTTTTCCAGGTCCAAACTCACATCCGTTCTCCAGAAGACAATTTTATCCAATCACACTAAACGGAAGTATAATAAACAGTCGAGAGGTAACATTCCCAATTTCTTTAACTGTTCGACCTCTAATCCGCTATGCTCATTGGTGACTTAGTTATATTAACTACTGTTTTTAGTAACTGTCCTCCGATTTTCTGATTCAGGGATGTTCGTAGGTCGTCACACATCATATGTATATCTTCTAGCTTCCCCCTCGCCACATACGTTGTTGGAGAAGAACGAAGTTACTTTTTGCACCCGGTTTTTATTTTGTCTTATGAGCATTTGACGGAAACAGTAGCGGGACCAATATTTTTCCGCGATAATTACCACACGGAAGAGAAACCGATTTTTTTATCAAGCGCGTTGCTATACCGTAGGTGAACCAGCGTATCTTTTTGAGAGTTTACAACATTTAGTAGCTTGGCTTAAATGTGAAGCCATACTTTTGGGAAGCACTGTAGGCCAAATAATAAAAGAAATCCATCTTGGGAATGCAATAAAAATGCGTATTTCTAAGGCTAGGGCGGTGTTTACTAATCTGAGGCACTTATGGCGACAGAGAAGTGTCTCTCTGAAGCTTAAGGGTCGTGTATATCAGACAACAGTGAGGGCTGTATTACTTTACGGCAGAGAAACCTGGCCCATCAGGGCAGAAGACGTGAACCGTTTTCAGGTGTTTGATCATCGATGTTTGCATTCAATCGCTCGTATCGGGTGGCACCAACGAGTGAGCAGCGAGAAGATTAGGAAGCGGGTATTTGGCACTGATTGTCAAACGAATTCTTTTTTTCAGTCACTACATTTGCACACACTTGGATGGTTAGGTCATGTACTAAGGATGTCAGCTGGTCGTTTGCCACACCGAGCACTGTTTGCCGACGCTGCGACCGACTGGTGTAAGGTGTGAGGTGGACAGGTAATGATCTGGGGTAGACAAATAAAATCGTTCACGATGGGGCTGGTCAGTGTAGATCGGGTTTGTTTTCCTGGCTGGAGCCCTCGCGACTCGCAGAGTCATTGGCCTGAGACGTTAGGTGAATGTTGTCGTTGTTTGTCCGAGTTACCTGTAAAGTGAGTGCACTTAATGACGCGGGTCAGTGAAAGCCGTGAGGAGGCTGTCTTGCTGATGATGTCTTACTTTCATCTACAACTCGATTGTTTGTTTGCAAGGTGTAGGCACCTTGATATTGTATGTCTGCGATCAGGTCCCCTCCCCTTTTCCCTTTTTTCTTTCATCTTCCCATATTAGGTTTGCTTTTTTCTCCTCCATGGTTGTGTGGCAGTTAAGCATCAATGTGAATCACTAATGTTTTGCTGTCTATGATGATGATGATAATAATAATAATAATGAATCCTTTCCGTGTATTCTATTAAAAATTGTCAACTGCAGTAATTCAAGTTCTACTTTGATAGATAGCTGACATAAGAAAGTCGACGTAGCAATATCCACTAGAAGTATAACGGTGTTTTGGTGAACAGTCTATTTTCGGTTGTTCGTAATAGGGTCAATTGCCAACACTTTATATCATCATGGTTAGGCGAGTAGAATCTAAAGCAATTAGTCACATAATTACGTCACGCCGTTGTGAAACAGAGGGCAATTAGGTGAAAAAGTTGACTTCCGGAGGTGTCGAATCGGTAACGGGAGGTAATCGTAACCTCACGGCCTGTACAAATTTCTTCTGAACGCACAAATGTGGATTGTGCAAATGAATTCCGATCACTTTCGCGGTGACCAGTATATGAAATTTGACTCCTCTGAATTGACGAATGGGCAAGCGGTAAGTAGCCTGGAAAGCCACTTCCAGTGAGACTTGGTGACCTGAGTTAGCAAGGTGCGCCAGAACCGCACTCGAAGTAGACTTCACCTTGCTCTTAGTCAGCCCTGTTGGATGGTGCTCACACATCCTGTAAGAAAAACAACTGGTTGTGCGACCGACGTAACCTGCTCCACAGGAGCATGTGAAAGAATAAACACAAAATGAGGTCACACATTTAGGCAACGTATCTTTGAGTTGTACGTGGACAACCGGGTCGGATCTGAACGAGATTCGTAGTTGTGCAGCACTGTAGGTCTTTTCAATTGTGTTACTTATTCTACGAGTTACTAGTTCAGCCAACGTCTCGCCTTTGTAGGCTAGCGTCATGTAAACCAACTTCTTTTCCGCAGAAGGGAGGTTAACTTTCGGTTCTGTCAGTTCCATATGTCTATCCACCAAGTTTACAGAATAGGCGTTCTCTGTGAGTATCCGCCGTAAAAACACCATTTCTGCCTCAATCATGTCATCAGTGCATATCCTCATAGCGGTGTATGCTAAATTACGAACGAGGTTTCTCTTCAGTTTGAGAGGTACGTAACTGAAAAAAATGTGCACACTGGCCGTTCCAAGTCAACTGCTTGTGAATACTGCTCCGAACTGAATCATTTGCACAAGACTCTAATGCCACCTCCAGGAGGGATATTTGACCATTCTTCTCAACATCAAGTGTAAAGTTGAGATTAGGATGTGCTGTGTCCGCTTCAGCAAGTAGGCCGTCCAAATCCGCAATTTCGTCGACTACACAGATGATATCGTCCATGTACGTGCTATTGTCAGTAATCTCACGAAGTGTGGTTTTCTCTAACACTGCCATGAAGACATCTGCCAACAGTGGACTCAGCGGTGGCTCCATCGTAACGCCGTCCTTGTGCCGGTACCTTTTTCCATCGATCTGAAGCTGTACATTCTGCGTGCGCGTTAACATAACTTGCTTGAACGTTTCTTTGGGTACGCCTATATTTAAACCTTCGGAAATAATATATCCACAGAGGTAGTCAACGGTTTCCACAGGTGATACATTTGTGAACAGAGAGCATACATCAAGGGAAAACACATTTTTGTTTTCTGCATTCAGAGGTCAGATAGAATCGGCTAACTCAAACATATCTTTCGGCGAATGCACTGCGATATCCTTCCAAACGGGTTCCAGCAACTCCGTTAGCCACTGTGCCATCGAAAGATACAGAGAATTTTACGTATCAAGAATCGGGCGTAATGGCCATCCCCCTTTGTGAACATTCGGTAAACCATACATTCCGGGTATTATGATTCTGGTTAGTCGAGTTCATTCAGATGTCGCGGAGTCTATCATACCCTGTTGCTTCAGGCTTTTTACAGTTCTAAAAATGTTTTTCTCGATCGCATTGGTCCTGTCTTTTTCGTTTAGCAGGTCGCTGAATTTAGATAAATCATGCAAGATATCAGTCATTTTCTGCAGGTAAGTCGATCTGCCCACCAAAACAATTAATGCATCCTTGTTTGGCTTCGACAGCAGAATATCATTATCTCTTCTCAAACCGCCCAGCTCCTGGATATGCCGTTTAACTGTTACATTAGGCCTAATGTGCCTAATGCAAGGTCAGTGGCACAGTGGTCAACTTGGTCGTTTCATGAAAGTATGGCCGAAGGTTTAATCCTGACATTAGCAAGGATATGCACTATTGACGAACTCTAATGGGAGTGAAACTCGAGTCTTGTGCTTCTTTTAGAAAAATAGGCCGACTGGGAAGTCCATGGGAATGAGAGAGCTGCGATCAGTTGTGTGATTTTCAAATGAAACTAACCAAATCCCCTACTACTCATCAGTAATCTGCGTTTCCAGTTAACTCATAATTGAATTTCTTTCAGTGGAGTCATCCAGTCACACAGCGAATCAAAAAACTCACCATACATTCGGAATTGAAAACTTCCAAAAAGGCTGTTGTAATTGACCGGGACTTCGATTAGTGTCTTAATCATTGTTTCCAGCGCTAAGCTAGTCGTGTAGGTTTCCGGGTGTTTCAGTAAGGCTTTTATTAATCGGGTTTGGTTAAACGGTCGCCGAACATTTCGACAGACTAACCTGTGAATTCACCACGTAACTAAGCAGACCTCGTTCTCTGAGACTGCACAACCAGTTCAACAAAATTACCTGGCTATATATACACGGAGTGTTCCTTCGTGAAAATTAGATTTGTTCCAAGTTGACCACAAGTAATATAATGGTTACCTACCCAAAATTACTGAGACCGTCGAGATCTATCTACGGGATGTTCTCATCCAAAGAAATAAAATCGATTTTTGGAATTGAAGTTGGCGTGGTAACATGTAGCACGGTGCTGTTGAGTGCACTTGTGGTTTTTGTTCTTACGTATTCGACCCTGAATGTTACGTTATATAGTATGTGCAGCTTTGTTATGTGCTTGATTGTATGCGGCAAAATTTACCACGAAGCTAAGCTTGTACTATACTTTTATAGTCTTAAGGCACAGTCACGGACTTTTAAACGATCAGTCTTAAGCAACGACTGATAGTGTTCAGTATCAAATTTAATGGTGACTTCAGTATTAAATATTCTATAGCGAATACGAAGTCTTTTAAAAAGCAACCTGAACATGCACGGATTCGGGCTGTATTCAAATAGACTATATAGATAGACTGAGGATAGTATCAAATTTCTGTATGCGATTTCGTAAAAATACGGCTGTGATCTTAACATGATTGATGTCTTTAAGAAAGAAATAACAAGTTTTCTAAATCATATTATCTCGATAGATTAAAAGCTGTGTGGTACTGTAGAGGATTCTAGCTAAGAGGAGCCTGACGTTAATTATTATGGCCTGTCAGGTACATTTCGTTATTTCAATTAGGTTAGAGGGAAACAAATACTTACTCTGATTAAATGCGTGCAGAAAAATGCGTAGATAAAGGAGGTCAAGATAACTGACATTCATAAACAACTATTGTCCGTCATAGCTAGATACATGTTTACTATTGCCTACAATATAAGCTGACTTGTGTATTCGATACCTTTTTAGGTCCTTCCACGATTCACGGGACTTGTTGATGCAGATGCTCTCAGTCAACTAAAATCGTGTTTTCTTTTTCAGAACAACTACTGATAAATCCAGATACTCCTGGACATAGTGATCTTCCTTAATTTATTGATTGGTTTTTTGGGACATTAAAGTTTAGATGAGTGAAATGATTCATACTAATTCGAAGTTAGTGGAACTGAGACAACCAGAAATGCCTACATGTACCATACCAGTTCGACTCACTCACACGAAAACCTGGATGTCAAACAAACAGCAGAAACATCTCGTCTAAATGAAGAAGTTGTCTTCCAGCTCAACCATCTCACATTTGTGTTGTTTAACCTACTCAAGGGAACTTACTGGCTGTCATTTATAAACTTGAGTGAACACTATTGGAGCTGGCCTAATAAACGGGCTACTATCAATTTGCATGGTAGAAGCAAAATTAATTTGATTAGAGTGCCTTGATTAAAAAGCAATTTAACTGCTACAGAATATCAATGCAACTGAAGACACAACGCAGTTTGTCTTAAACTACCATTGCAAGTTAGCAACAACCATACGACGCTTTAAATAATTCGAAAAATATCTTCGCAGTTTAAAGTATTTTCTCTTATTTCCATTTGAAATTCTGCCAGCTGTTCGAGAAAATATATAAGTCCTACAATACCATTCAAAATTTAGACGCTACTCTGTTTATTTCTGTCGCAATATCTACAGCACTGATGATAACAATCGGTTACGCGGCTTTCCACAAACCGGAGTTGGACAGAACGATCCCGTTGCCTTTCATGGGCGAATGGCTTTTTGGTGGAATAATGGCTGGACTCGGTGCCTTTTTTATGTCGATTCTGGTCACAGTGTCATAACATGTCAAATGAATTGAAGCATCGCTTTGAACATTTGTCTGCTGCTATATTTAGTTCTATGCATAGAATGAATCCAGCAAAGTATGTTTATTTCACCTTAATTTTATTGTAGAACATCTATACATTTCCGTTCACATTCAGTTTCATATTCATTTGAACAAAAAGAAACCGCTGCATGACAGTTCACTTCTGAACTTACCGGTTATTTTGAAAGACATTTTTCCGTGTGACTTGCAATCAAAAAAATATATTCACTGCCACTATAGACGTCATTGTTGCTCGGTGCATTGAACTCAAACAGCTTTATAGATCAATTAGGCATTTATGGGTATTCATGGACTGTCGTGATTGGCAATCATTCAATTAGATGGATAAACACATGCAATTTCAAACAGCTCGTTTACATTGCAGCAGTCCGAAAGGTCTTTGTACAACATCCTCTCAAACAGATAACTCATGTTCTTGATTGATTTGATGTTTCAGGAAGTTTGAAAAAGTATTTCACAAAAGCAAACCGAAATATAAATCAGCATGGCAGAGAGAAGACTGATGTGGTGCGACAAGTTAGCATGTTATCTTTTTCTACCGGTCGCAAGTAGAACCATGCAGGTTATGTACACCAAACAAATAGGGACAGCCGGTGATTAGACGCAAATAGAATTGCACCGAATATTATGTAATTAGGTCCACGGCAACCAGAGAGATCAATCCAGCCATATCTGCGCACATAACACTTGACGATAAGTTCGGACATGAATTGCTTCATCAAACAGATCAGCCAAATTTAACAAACCAGGTTGCATCGTTCTTCAGTTAGCCCATTACTAGTCTACTATTACGTATTCACTAGATAAGAAAGATAGACTTGATAGAGAATAGCAGTTTAATTACCCAACACTGGAGCAAAGCCCCTCCTGAATTAGGAATGGTGTGCAGTGCGGTGGGCTCAGACATCCATGTTTCAATTTACACAGTCAGACGTATTCTTTTTACAAGAGACCCAATTGTTACGGGGATTTTCAGTTATCTATAATGAACTTTAGCCAACCGTTCACACAGCAAAAACTATTACCAGATCCCAAACAATAATGGGTTAAGCCCGGACCTGACGCTGACTGGACGTTGTGTCGTTCGGTCACTGCGCTTTCCCTCAGAAGAGGAATCTAACAGTGGATTCTGTTTGATAGATGTTAAATGACCAGAAGTCGAGAAGATACACCGAGTGGGTCTGTATATCGTAAACCTACATGGACAGGTCCACACAATAACTTCAACGGTTTTGCGTCCCATTAAACAGGAACGAAATATAGCCTAATGCCTGGCAACTAGAGCAAGAAAGATCCTTTCGGATGATGTAGTAAAGCAGGAACTGAAAACGGTTCAAAGCCTACTGAGGAAAAAATGTTGTCCGCATCAATTCACCACTTCTAATATGAAGGCCAAAATCCCGCATGAAATGATATCCACAGCTGAAAAGGAAGTCGTTTTAATAAAATTCCCGTTTAAAGAGGATACTGCAGCAGATGAGTTCAGCCGGTGTATGCACTGGCCAATCTGATGTACCTTCTCCAGCGGCAGTCTTAAGAAGTTGGTTCATAACAATGTCGATTGAGCTTGAAAGACAAGCTACCAGTCTACAGTTCGTCAATGCTCCTGTACTCATTTCCATGCTGGTGTTGTGCTACAAAACATGTTGGTCGTACAACTAGGCGCTTTGCAAAAAGGATCAAGGAATATCATCCAGCTTGGATTGGGACCGGCTGTCGTATACTGATTACTAACGTCATTGTTGCACATCTAGCTGACACCATCCATCGTACAGACATCAGCAAAGCAATCCGGGTTGTCAACAAAGTTGCCAATACTCAACCAAAAACAGTCCGTCAGCGCATTCTGGTGACCGTCGAGTCGATTGCCATCAGGTTAGGCAAACCTAACTTGTGCTTTCAAAAGGAATTTGTTCAGCCCTCGTAACTGCCATGGCTACAGACAAATCACATTCGGTCTAATCACGAACATTTGACCCTGACTGTGTGACATACCATCCAGTCAATGTCTGGTCCAGGTCTAACCAATTATTGTGTGGATTCTAGTGATAGTCTATTCCGTTCGTTAGCAGCCACTTCTTATTTTCGCGGTTTGGCTTACAACGTCTTGATGGAACCTATATAACTGCAATGACTTGAGGAAGAATTATCGAAAACAGTTGTTCATCGCATAGTGTCTTCTGATCTTGTGCGCATTTTCCGACTACGCAAGTCATAAAATTTGATGACGGTTGACTAGAGCCAAACAGTGTCGTCTAGACATGCTTTTTCCTTCGGTTACCGGTAATTAGCGTTGTTACCGAGATGAGGCCAATCTAAAAACAGTACTGATAAGTATTTTGGCAGATTTGATATTTTAGAAGAGACCCAATTGCGAAAAATCTGCACTTCGGCTGGATTCGAACCAGCAATAGAAACACCATGCCCAAACGCGGCAATCGCTCTACCAGCTGAGCTGCGAAGCCAGGCCGGAAGCTCAGAAATGTTACATTCAGACCTAGTTACCCACCCAGCCACGTGTCTCTTCTAAATTATCAAATCTGTCGAACTACTTATCAGTAATTCAATGTCAATGCTCATCGATGACGTTGGTGGATTCCAACGTGAACTGATCAAGAAATCCTGCCTGGGCAGTCAATCGGCTGGATCATTTGGTCGATTCCATACGACATAGTGGGGTAAACGTTTGTCAACCTGTTATTGGAAAACCGTGGAAATGTATTTCGCATACGCGAAACTTCGCTTTTACAATTCCTTTTTCGACCTACACTAATTTCGTTAGAATGAAACTACTGATTATTACTTAGTAGATGAAAGTCAATGGAAAACGTGAGTTTCGGGACTAATCTATTTTTCGCACCAATCGGTTGCACTAATAAACGCTATAAAGGTGTATAACCCCGAAATTTTGACATTAACTTGTGAATACGAGAGAGACTCTCATTGTCAGATTAAATAGTCGCAAAACTGTCTTGAGATTCTAGTCAACTGCCTTGAGGCATACAGATAATCTTTTAGGACACTGAGTTCACACTTGAATGTTGTTAATGGACGCTCCCCAGTAATACTGATGGCACTGCTTATGAACGCTCCAACAGCCTACTGATTACTTGCTACAACTCCTAACACTTTTTTGTTTTGTTGTTCAAGTAGCCTACCTGACAGCATCCCATGAAACCTTATTTCGAGTCACTTAGAGGTTAGAGAAATCTGTAGCCCAAGTGACTGTGACATAGTTGCACATTCCCATCAGTATATAGTTTCCCGGATGTAGCTGGCAGGAAACGCTACTTGAGCTTTTTTGTGGATTCTTGGTGCAACGATTCAGCAAATCATTCACAGGCAACCTATCGTTGGTTGCACATATTTTACTCACACATTAAGTCATCTGTCACTTCTACCCTAGAGCCGTAGATCTCTGCATCGTTGTTTATTTCTCGAACAAATGCCCCAGAAGAATTTCGACATAGGTGTAGGTCGATTCTACGGTTTAGCTATTGTTAAATTTATAGTGAGTAACATGTTTGTAATATGAGACGCATGTACTGCAGCATTCCTGATTTCAAAGAACACGTTTAACTGCCCAGGTAGCGCAAGTGGTCGTATCTTTAAGGTAACACAGAAAATGAGTATATTGTTATGAGGTAACATTTTGCCTACTCTCATTGGTTGCAAACGTACTACACACAGGACATATACATCGGGAAATTCAAGAAAGACAGTAAGTGAACAGGTAGGTATCCACACCAAAGACAATGTGGTCAGGTCTAGATCAGTTGCCTCAAACATTTTTGTGCACGGTGTTAGGATGTGTATTACTTCGCAGAACGTTAATAACATAGAATTCCTGTTAGGCAACAGCATATCAAATTAGTTGAACTGGTCAATTTGGTGACCTGTTGTTATAACACATGTAATCTGAACTACTTATGTCTGTGAATTTTAAAAGTAGGTGAAATGTTAATATATCACAATATCTATTTTCTTTCTTCTTTGACAATGTTGCTGAAGCTAACGTGACGTTTCTTGATCAGTGGCAATAAAAATCACTGATGGGAATTCATGAGGCGCGTAATTTTTATAACACTTCAGGCTAGCCTGCCTGCTAAATCTGTCATTGAAAATGAGACCCCGTCCATCGCGGATTACCAGTTACCGGTCTTCTTTCCAAATGCACCCGCACCTTTTCAGCTTTCTTGGACTTGACGCTGAAAATGTTTACTAAGCTTAAACGTTTACACTCATTCGTCTACCAAACACGATTAGCCCCCTAATTCGCGTAACGCAAGTTATGCCCACAATTCAGAAAGGCCGACATTTATCACCTCCACCAGGATCGTCAGCAACATTATCCAAATCCTTTGTTTGGCATATTCGGAGAGGTAACAAACAATCGCTGAGTTCAAGTCCGATTTACTGTTTGCTATTTTAGACACCAATCAAACCAATCTGCCTCACACTCTATTAGGTAGCACTAGAAGTCATCTTGTTTTGTCTCCGTCAGAATTCAGAAATGGGTCCTCCAAAATGTGATTGAAATTGCCTGGTGATCCTTTACATTCACGACAAAATTCGTTCGAATGCAGGAATATGACTTTTCATAAATTCTGCATCGATGTAACTTTTGAGTATGGGTGCAGTAGAAAACCAGCCCAAATTCAACAATTATTTTTGTTTGAGATTCACATTACTTCTCATTCACCATTTAATTTATCATTCCATTCAGGCAAAATCCAGGCTTCATTGTGTGTCAGCTCATTCATTGACTAGTGCCCGTTTCACAGGTCAGCCTTTACACCGTGTATCTGATCCGTTGGTCCTGCACTACATGGTTGGAATATGAAAACTTTTAAATCAATAAGATAGTCCTACGGTTCTCCCATGCGCTATTTTATGCCACATTCACATAGCAATAATAGCCGGCGGTTAATTCATTTACCATTTTTATGACCTTGGCTTCCCTCAGTTACTTAAGGTCGAAACATAGGCACACTCTGTGTGTACGTTGCCAAGTACTGTTAGGAAATCTCAACTGACTGAAAGTATTTTGCAGAATTTATTAGAATATTTATAACCTGAAAGCATTTCCAAACCTAGGTGTGTCCAACGCCTTCCGTTTTCCTGGTAGGGCCCGCCATCGATTTTTATCGAGTTTTTAGTCAAAAAATAAACACGCTCATATACCAGCTGCTTCCCACATACGTTGTTTAAAGAACATCTAAAACAGTCTAAATAAATCTTTCTAGTGTTCTATATTCTTGAACTATATTCAACGTTATTGCTTCGGTTTGAGCACATTCCTCCTCCGAGCAACCAGGCTACCTAAACTCGAGAGCTACAAACGATTTCAGTATGAACCATGTGGGTTAAATGCTTGGCATCAGACCCTTCACTATACTTTTTAGTTGCAAATGACCGAGAAATACATTAATCATACGCATCTAAAGGAGATAGCATTCCGTTACATCTGATGACCGTTGTCAAAAACCTAAATTTTAATTCAAATTGAAATATATGGTAGCTATCCATTCAGAAGACTTTTCATTTCGTTTATGGTATAAGGGACATTGTAAATAGCCAATATGACCATATGAATGTTTATTATGACAAATCGGAAATGAACCAGTTACAAGCCTGACCCCACCATCAATTTCAAAAGGTTAGTTAGTAAGTAAATTTTCTTCAGAGCAAAATGTCCGCCTCGTAAACAGATGAAATCAACTTTAAATTTGTGGTCATCTGTTTTATGTAAATGTTCACTACTCGGTAACGCAGACGGATTCTGTGATTTACAAGCCTATACAGAAAAACAAACTTAGATATGAGGTAATTTATTGTTAAGCCAACTCACTGTTGTGCCATCAAATTTGAAAGTCCAGCCCAAATCGCTTATGTGCAGTCTTCAAGAAATCTAGTCATGTATGAGCTATCCTTCGGAATGCGGTTGGCACAGGCGCAATCACGCTTCTCAGTGAGTTTACACTCACTGACGAAACTTGTCCAAATCATTCTATTTCTCGATCCACGTTCTGAATTTCGCGTTTGCGAATCATTCTTGTAATACAAAGCACTGTACGCTTAAAATTGAGTTTGATCCTCAATGAAGTGATGTACACTAAAGACTGAGAATGCTTCATGACCCATTACAATCCTAGCTTTTCAATACGATGGTAACTTCCGTTTCATATATGTCGTCCGCAGTAAACTTAACTTAACTGAGACTTAAATCGCGCTTTTCATCGTGAGTTTTCTCCGCTTCAAGCATTACTCTCTGGTTGCTCAATATCTTCGTTTACTTTACACTCACTAACTGAGAATACGAGCGCATTCGCCGGATTTACTCGGACTAGGCACATGACAGATCCATCAGGAGATACAAACATAACTTTACTCCTTTTCCATATGGTTAGACATTTTGTTACACAAACCGAACATACGAGAACGATTGCTTTTGGCACGAAGTACTGGGTGTGCCAATGATTTCTTCCGAGCATCGGACAAAGGCGGACAAGCGGTAGGCAATTCTTCCGCGAGATACCTCTGGTTCATGTAAGCCAAGAACTGTCAGCCTTACAAATAGATCACAACTAGTTTTCATGCCAAGATGTGATACCTTGAGCGAATGACCATAGGCCTTCTTGTTAACAACCCTCTGTTGTCATCATATATTTGGCCGGTAGCCTTTGAATGTGACCGCGGCTTTTCAGCGCCAAGTTTTTCAATACTATACTTTCTTGTCAAATCCATTTATTAAATAGTTCTGTCTACTATGAACCTAAACCTCTAGTTCAATCCGCGTCAGATATACGCAGTAGCAGAATCCGCAAATCTTTGATTATTCTATGAGCAAAAAGCCAGTCATAACTTGGACTAAAATTCAGTGACCAGTACAGACTGACTGATGTATAACCGTTGGCGATACATTTTTAGATTTCCTTCTGTTTCCATTATCCACGTCAGTTACACAAAAAATGTCTATGTTTAAATATGATATGGATAAAATTTTCCCTAAATCGCGACGAATGAATGAGATATGATTCAAACTCTAGGGTGAACTTAATTTGAACTTCATTATCTTACATTTTTGCCCGTCAGAATCGCACAAACTGCATTGGAACGGTTTCATCTATTACATTAGTTGAGACAGACTAGCCTTGTATCATATAGTTTAAGCTGTCGTGGAGTGTTTGTGTTTCGTTTTAGTGAACACGGATAGAGCCATACAAGCCTAGGTGCTAACCAAAATAGACAATTTGGATTCTTACTTACAATCGCTTCCAACGCTTGTCACTATTTAAGGACTTAAAATATTCAGACACATAAATATTTGTTGTCACCTAGTCTAGATAATTACTGATGCAATAATGTGAAAGTATTAATTAAGTGAACAAACGCTACATTTCCATCTCAATATCTGGACATGTAGATGGTCTCATCAATTGTTCGCGTGTGGGCGCACATCATATCTACAACAAATACAATGGAAATCGAGGACACATAATGATGCACGGTATAATACATCATCACCACCTCTCCAGGATGTATGCAACTGTCATAAAAGATCGATGGAATTCAGCCGTTCCGCGATTTCATGCGGTGCAGTTTCCATTGGCATGATTTTGCTCGCTATACGGCTATCAGTTGACTAGCCAGGGATTGACGGCACATCTTACCTAAAATCTACGCTTGATAAACATAAATTTAACATTATCGCGTTGTTTATGCAAAAGTTTTAGAAGAATTTCAGTCATTCATGGTGGTTTATTTTTAGTGCACACTTATACATGTCACAGAATCAGATATGCAGCTGGAACAGATTAAAACTAGGAAGTATCAAATATATTTAAACGAAGCTGGACAGGCCTTGAGAAGAACCATTATATTTCAATTCGAACGCATGAAGTAACCAATATCGAGGGTTCTTTTGGCTTTCAAATTATTACAGATGTTTAGTGACAAAGGATTATTTAACTGCTGTACTTCGGAAATTTCTCTTGAACTAGTATAGACCCGGGTAGCAACCAGTTCACGTTGAACAAATAAGTAGCTTATAAACTTTACGTCAGCTAATCACATACCGGAAAACTGATGATTGGTAGGTTCTAAGATTCAATCTCAAGCGTTGTCTTCTGAGCATCGATCCATGAGGTCGACTTTGATGAATGAGCGTTTTTTCTATAGTCGGACGGCGCACAGAACTCACATTTTTGTTGTTAGCTTGCACGGTTGTCTGCACAGAAGATACAGTCACACTAATCGGACACTGGGTTGTGTTACAGGCCAGCGAGGTTATTGATTTTTACGTTCTTTTTCATCAGAATGAGTGAGTTTTAGTTATTAAACGACAGCTATTTGCAACCCAAAGGTAACAGCTGGCTCAGGGCTATTTTGGAATTTGTGGAACTTCTTGTATGTTGTAACCGCTATTGCCCCTATTTATAGGACTGCTAGTCTTAAATTGCATACCTAATTTGCATTCCACGAATTCGTCACATGTGTTCGATTCACACTTCACAACATTGCTTAATATAGCCCGAGTCAAACACACTTGAGAAAACTTGATTCACACGCTCACACTCAATATTCGAACTGGTGGTACACGTGCAGTGGAAACTCCCAAGAGGTACTTCACCTATAACCTACCAGCAAAAAACTAAATGGAAAGACTTAATGGAATGTAAGTAAGCTTATTTCCGTATATTCAGCTATTCGTGCTTAATCATCCGTGCTTTATAGTCATGTGTATCAAAACAGAAAGAAAAGTGGAGTAATTTTTTAGGTGCACCTGGATTTTTAAAAGTGCTTCAGTTGGTTAAGTTCATATTGCTCTTCTCGATTGGTGTAAGGTGCAAGGTAGACAGACGATGACCTGGAGCAGAGAAATGAAATCGTTCACCAAGGGGCTGATCACTGTAGACCGCGTTCGTCTCCCAGGTTGGGGCCCTCGCGACTCACAAGTCAGTGGTTGGAGACGTGTGAGATGGCGGCTAACCGAACTAATTGGCGTGAATGTTGTCGTTGTTTGGCCGAGTTGTCTGTGAAGTGAGTGCATTTAATGACGCGGCGCAACAAAAGCCGTAATGAGCTGTCTTGCTAATGACGCCTTGCTTTTAAATGCAACTCGTTTGTTTGTTTGCAAGATGTAGGCGCCTTGATGTTGTATGTTTGAATATAGACACCGTTATTTTTAATATTTAGGTCACTTTCCGTTTCCTTCTTTTTTCTTTTCTCTACCCGTGGAAGTTTTGCATTCTTTTTATCGTGGTTGTGTGGCATTTAAGCATCAATGTGAACCACTGATTTGTTGCTGTTTATGATGATGATGACGGGCATTTTAGAACTAAGTCTGATTATTATAATTCCTGCATTAAGCAAGAGGAATATATGCAATATAAATAGGTCCAACAGTTTTCTTCTCTAACTTGATAGTTTCACTTGTGTACAAAAATCTGTTAGGTGGTCTTCACCACTTTGTTCTTAAGGTATGGAACAAAATGTCTAACATCCGCTAACCATACACAAGCAAATGAAAGCCAGCTTTTGGTGTTTAGGTTGACCGCGGAGACTGACATTTAAAATTGTAATAGTAGAAATGCCTATCAAACTGCGCGCTTAACAACTTATGCTTTTTCCTCCCTC
Organism: Paragonimus heterotremus; assembly: GCA_013368495.1. NCBI lineage: Eukaryota > Metazoa > Platyhelminthes > Trematoda > Plagiorchiida > Troglotrematidae > Paragonimus > Paragonimus heterotremus. The sequence goes on along the minus strand of LUCH01000183.1, from coordinate 49,288 downwards.
TTTCGAAGTTTGGTGACGGCTAGATACTCGTACCAAACAAGAGAAACACCAGCAGAAGGGATCAGTGAATAGTTGGAAGATATTTGTTTTGCTGACTTCTACACCACACACTCCTTATTGTCATGTTACTGCTTTCCGTTCGTTTCTGAATGAGTTCTTTTCACGAATCCGTTTGATCGATCGGATGCTTGTAAATACAACTTGCAACTCACAGTTCTGTGACTAACTTTCGTACTGTACTTTTCAGCAAGTCGACACTTTGTCCGCTGCACAGCGAATCACTGTCGATTACTTGAGGCTTCCATTCGCGGAACACTACAGACCACAACCATTTCATCACCAGAAGGGTTGACAACATTCGGATGAAGTAGTTTCAGCGTAAAGGCTCGACGTGCACCTCTTGGTGGTGTTTTCCCTAATCAGGTTGTTTCTCACTCTTTAACTGACCGATCAGGCTGGTTTAAGCGGACAGATATTCAGTGATCGGTGACGTTGATTTAGCCTGCTTGGCCCCCTGGTAAATCAATGAGGCAGACCCGGTGAATAGTTCTTCAATGTATCTGATAAAGTGACCCATCTCATATGTCTGATTCTCGTACTATTTGAAAATAAACTTTTAAAGAGTATATGGAATGCCTCGAAAGTAAACAGTCACCTAATATTTTTCGGTGATGTTTCATAATCGTCGATCACGATCAGATATGTTTGAGTTGATCACCAACTGGTGAGGTGGTTTCTAAGGCCTCCGTTACCAGTTTGATATTTTAATTAACCATAAATGTCATACTCTGTTACCTTTAACGTCATGTAGCAGAAAACATACGATTGTTAACACCAACCCTAATTTCTCTCCCGCTTGCATCTGACTTTCCTTCCCCCTTTTTTGCCTCATCATATTACCGACCCCTAAACAGATTGTGAATTCGCTATTTTTCCGAGTAATTATGGCATTTCCATTGAAATTCTTTCGACGATTTTCGATTTTTGTGAACATGAGCGCCCATACGCGCTATGTTGGTACTCTATGCACGGCTTCCATGAAAATGGCAGCGAATTTGGGATACGGGAATTATACTGTTAGTACACTGTACATGTGTTATTCGTGTGGACTGAGTTTTACAGGCCGGGCTGTCTGGCTTTGTCTACGTAAACTTTAAGTCGGTCCAGTCTGCTTACTTGACAATTCAAGGCAGAAATTCAGTTCATGCAAGTGAATGTATCGTAAGTTATGGACAGCGGAAGTCTGCTTTTAACATGTGAACCAGTGCATAAACTCGGCATGCGGAGTGGACTATTCAGGTAATATCTAGTCTAACAGCAAAACACAAACATTTCGTGCAATAGTTAGCGACTAATCAACATCGTAGTCATGATGATCTTCGTTAAGGACATCAACGAGAGAGAGTAGTAGGCCTAGATATTGATTCTAGACAAAATCTGAGAAAGAACTTTTACTATTGAAAGTTGACAAAACGGCTACCCTGGGAATTGACCACCCGATTGCCAGACGTCAGTACACCATCCATCGTCATAGCCCAAGTGTGTAAAAGTATTCAGTGTTAACTGCACCAACTTACAGCTTGAAAAACAAATGAGTCACAGGCGGAAGTATGGCGTCAACAACAAAACAGGTTCCCTACAGCTTTCATTTTCGCGCCTAATTAATTCCACCCAGTTCAGAGACAACTCGGTCAAACGGCAAAAACATTCACTTCAGCTTATCAGATTAACTGTCATCTCGCATAGAAACTTCAGCCGCCGACAATCTAGGCGACAAATATCACAACCTGGGAGACAAACCTGACCTACACTGGTTAACTCTTTGGTGGGTGTCTTCCTTTGCTGTGAATGTAATACTGGATCTCTGGTGGTGTCTTTTCTATACAGTGATACCGTACAATGGTAATACAGTGTTTACTTCATCCGTACTTATCCAGAGGGAAACGAAAAAACTGTTTATCCACAGTACTAGTGACATCCTTTTTTGGACATAAAGAACTGTCACAAGGTAAGTAAGTTAGCGTGCTTCTTAACCGATAATGTCATTGATAGTGAGCAGACCAACAGAAAGCTATTTTTAAACTAATCTGAAAGGATCGTGAGATATACTATCAAAGACCCTCTGGAACTTGCGCATGAGTTAGACCGGAACACTATCGAAAATGAATATATGTGCTCTATTGTTATCCAGTCTCTCTTTATCGGTGTCCCCCGGAGGAAAGCTATTGAGTTTACATGTGAACAGATTGTTGTAAAAGAAATCTCTCTCATTCCAGTAGATTATCTGACAGCTATTCTTTTATTGTGTAAACAGAATGACAAGTTTAACTTCCCAAACACACCGTATAGACAAATTGACAGAATATCGAGTCCACTGTAACCCCTTTTTGCTAAATTTTTATGTTCATGACAGAATGGCAATTAAGTGATATAATTTCACAACTGTCACTATAAACGATATCATGGCGTTTTCCAAAGAACACTTTGTCCTGTGAGTTAACGACGTGTATCCCAACCTGACGGTGAAGTGTGAAGCAGAGGCTGATGGAAGTCTGCCTTGCGTGGACATATTCGTAACACGAAAGACCGAAGGATTAGCAAAGCGTAGCATTTACATGAAACCAACGGGGTCTCGTCAGTATATGCACTTCACCATTTTCAACCCGGTGAGAACATTGTTCACTGGAATACATACGTACTGCTTTGAACAAGAGCTAAAAATGCTCAGGACGACTCTGGGAATGATGGGTACCCGAAAAGCTTTATTTAACGTCACATTGAACAGAAACTCAGTAACAGTCTTCAAAAGCGGTCTCCCAAAAATTAGTATATAATGAGCTATTCTTGAAAGCGGATATCACGAATTTGTGAGCAACCCAACAAATTGTCGACGTTAAGATGGAACTAAAATATTACCGAATTGCAGACACACAGAATACCTCTGTCTACAATCAAAAGAGGTCAGTCTATTGGCAGCAAATCACACCGTGTATGCCAACTCCCATATAACTGCACAGGAAGATATAAAGGTAGAAATGATGGATCACTGATCTCAAGAATAAGGGAATATGTACCTAAATAGGTTCACAAACGTCTCACAACCGGAAAATGTAGTCATAGTGAATCGCAGACCCCCAGATTTGTTTCTCAGATGACACAACTGGCCATAATGTGGACTCAATATCAGCCTTTACTATCATAGTGCGCCATCACAATCCACACTTTTAGATTTTCTAAAGCCGTCGCGGTAAACCTGTTTGAACTTGTGTTGTGTGTACAAAACAATTACTTGTAAGTAAGTTTCGTTCAGATCACACAACCTGACGCCTTTATTGTTTACACCTTTGTTCTTACTCCTCTAAACTACTTTAGGGGTTAAACTGAAGGTTTTCCGTGTAAGTGGTTATTTGGTACGGACGGGCCAATACGGAATACTAGCATTTATCATTGCTCGTCATCTAACTGATTTGTTAGAACTATTGAAGGGATAACAGTTTTAATGCAAAATGACTGCGTGTCTCGTAAGAATGGTTTTCCGAGTATCTCGTTGCAACTGTTGGTGCATGTTAGTCAATACCAGTTGACAGCAGGTAAAATGAAACAAGTCGCACTTCGATGATAGGTTTAACAATGGAGCACGGGAGAACCGTCCTCCCTAGAGCTTACGATGAGCAATTCGTATATGACTAACTGACATACACAAAAATTGCCAAAACTGATTTCTTATCTAAGTCAAAAGGCGGCCTTGTATTGTCGAACGCAGTTATGAAGATCGTTATTTACCTCTGCATGAACCAGACTGATATTTGGAAGGTTCGGTAGCGCACATTAAGCCGCAACATAACTGGCCATTCGTGCAGACCCTTTATCACAAGACATTTGATGTTGTACGTATGATTTAGCCTTCTGTAAAGTGAAGGCGCGTGATAACAAATTAAAATCCTTCAGGTAGCTATTCGCTTTAACTTACGAATGGCAATAGGATACTTGTCAAAAAGTTGGACATCTTGTTCTTCCCAGTTTTTAATACATTTATGCTCCCTCGCACCGGTCAGTCGGTGGCAATTTCAGTATATCAGACGTCCAATGGAGCAAATTCAATGACAAGTGATGAACAGGTCATTAACTTTCGAGCAATTGGCGTCAGCTGTCGTCCTCAACAGCTGAAAGTAAACTATCCGGAGGATGGAGTGAAGCAGTGCACAGATCGTAATAATACGGTCGAGTAGGGCTAGCAAACAGTCGACAAAACTTGTGGATATGGACAACGTCAAAGCGATCGACCCAACCCACAGAACTTTCCTTGTGTATCAATTATAAGACCATGTCCTTTAAGCGTGTGCATGCGTTTAACGAGTTACATCCTTATAAGTTGGTTGCGTTTCAGTAGTAAGCCATGTTATAGCCATTCAATGCCGGTTCTTCAGGACGGGAAAAAGATATACGTTACCAGTTGCAAGCATTTCATTCATTCTTGTCAGTCGATTACATAAAACAATTATTTCTATGGGTTAAGCGCGTAGCAACAAAACAGTGAAATGAATGAACATCACTTGGGTGTAATCAGGTTTCATTGCCAACTATTGCCAACAGAGGGCCGGTGCGTGACGCTTGCTAAACAAAGCCTCGGAGAACGTCAGCAACCTACAGTTGCGACTGCGCAGTTGGACCATGAACGAAGTGACGGGGTCAGCCACATGACCCGTTGCGATTGGGTGTTTCGCAATCGAAGACGCCGAATTTCTGTTTGGATGGTGGTATACTGACCCACGTTGAGTCACTGTTTGTACAAGCCGTTTGGGTATGTGCTCCGCCTTTTTCTGTCGTAAGTTCTACTGGAGTTAGGTCCAAGCTACAAGTTTCTCCTTCCCCATCGTTCTTCCTACCGATGAGTTTCAACAAACAGGCTTTTGCTTACTTCACTAGTCGTGGCTAAGGCCGCACCACAAGCTTAGAAAACGTCAGTGAAACCGCTTTGTACGGTGGCAATACACAGACAGAATGGGCAACCTTAGATCCTTTGGCGACTGAAGTATGACGACCTACATCAGGTAGATGATAACCTCATATTCAGAAATAACAGATTCCCGTACTCGTTCTCCCTGTTGGCGGTTGAGATGTGCATGTCGTCAAAGTTTCGTTCAGTTCAGAAGTTATAATACAAACTCTGGTGGTAGAGAAGAAGTGATCCGTGTACAGGTACTTGAACACTGTCGTCATTTTTCGACCCGAGAATACTCCCACGTCGGTAAGGGATCAGGCTATTGCTACAGAACTGAATAACTGGCACAGTCCTGCACACTACATGATTATACGCTTGTGGTTCCTCGGCTGCGCCGGGTGAGCAGTATTCACAGGTTGTAAGATTTTATGGTTCTCTAAGTGCTACCGGTGAAATTTACAGACAGCGTAAAGTTAGGACCAATGGGTTTCAACAACTCTTGTTGGTAAAATAGGGGCTGACATATTACAAGTAGCTCGACTTTTCCATCAAAATTATTATGATGCCTCTTGTGTACGCTTGTTATCTGTTTGGCATATCACACTTGTTCTGTTTGTTTGAAGTGAAAGAAACAGAGAGCCTGTAGGTGGTCTATCGAATAGACGAGATATATGTCATACACAACATTAGGTTTTTAGTCAGCTATTACTCTTAATTCTCAAGTGAGACTAGAGAAAGCTTCCAAAGTTGTTGACCGAGAACAAGCAAACTGGTGACTAAATTACTGATTTGTATACTGAGCTCGCTTAACTCTTGGCATATTGTCACAGCTACATTTGAAGTAAGTATCATGTACACTAACGGCTACATAGATAATAAGAAAAATAGTTTCATAGAAGCATATTTTGATGCATATTAACTTTTACGTTGACCCTAAATCTTATGTGAATAGATCATATCGATCCAAGCTCTGTGAAATTTTGTTAATGGTTCGAACCCTGCTCAGCTGGTCCGATGACCTATTAGCTACAACCTACCTGAGCAGTTTCGATCACGGGATTGACAACCGGATTGAAAAAATGGTTCTGCTTATTTCCCCTTTGAAATTATTGAGCAAGCCAAGCGCTATTCACATTAGGTTGTGATTGAGCGTTTCGATATGATTATATAGTCACGTCTATTGTAAATTTACTGGCTACGTGGATAACACACTAGCCTAACAAACAGGTAAGTGGATGTGCAAAACTCCGTCGCGGATCAGGATGTGCATCATTGGTGAGCCCCACTATAAATGAAGCTCAGGTCTAAGGCTTCCTTTCTAAGTTGGACGGCCAAAAGACTGCGAAGGCTACGATCAAATGTGAGTGGTGTTCAATTCGAGATTAGGAAATGAACAATTCATGGCTCCCGTTACGACAGCAATCAGATCATTTCTTTGGAAAAAGATACACCACCAAACCGGATTTAAAAGCCCTACGCAATTTCTTTCGACGATTATCGTGTCACCAAACAGAAAAATTCAGTTGTTGAGCTAAGTTCGCCGCTTCTGAATTCGTCTTTTGCAAGACGTTACACATTGAATTGTAACAAATTTTGATTAGTAGCATCTGCCTCCTGACTACTAGTTTTTCGCGGTAGCCGAATCTGATAGACGCGAGTGTGCCTACGTTAACAGGTTATCTTATTTTGGACCGAAGGTAATAAAAACTACAAGCCCTTTATTCGGTATAGCCTGAAAAAAATGGGACTGGAAAGATTGAGTTTTGAACAAGATATCGCATTCACTAGGCTGGAGCACAGGCACTAACGACCAAACCCTTCCGGAAACGACGACTACCTATCCGGCATGTTCATATATCATCAAAGAACAATTCGTTTAGCCGCTGATTTGCGGTATCTTTGATCACATCTTTATTTTTTAATATGGTATTTACTTAAATTAGTGTTACAGGTTAAATGTGTAAAAAGATCAAACACGATATACGGAAATTATAATTAAGTTTTATGTATATGATGTGAGTACATAATATGTGCACGGTACTCAAATCAGTTTGACATCCAACGTGTTTATTTGTAAAGTTTGTCCGCTAGTCTGAAACTAATCATTTTGCAGGTATTGCATTATCTTTGTACTGCAAAAGCTAAGTATTTCGGTTTAGCTATACGTCATTTTACAACCATTAGGCATAAACTTACTAAGAAATTACCATAGTATCTCCTAAATTCTCGCTTTTAAAATAAAAACACTAAATTTCAGCAAGCAAACTGTGTGTAACGTCAATCTGAATTGTTTCAGTAGCAACGCCACAACAATTTTATGCTGTATTCCGCTGCCTTAACTTTGTTGGGAACACAATATAAAACACTGGTTCGCTTAACTTGTCTACTGCTATGCTGCTGCTAGACCTTTTGTGACATGGTGTTACTGATACACCTGGTAACTGCCATCTATTCATGCAGAATATTCACTACTGGCTTGTTGTATCACTTGATGGCATATCCACCAGAACGAATCACTGATTGCGTACTTACACGACAGACTCACTAACGCCGCGCTCAGTAATCAAAACCAAATCTGTGTGCTCAATTAACCATGGCAAGCTTAGCAGTGAACCACTACGCGGGCGAATTTAATAAAAGCAGATAATGGATTATCCCAACAGGTCAAACAAACTCAGGGGAACTAAATGCGTAATCCGTTTTGAGCACTTCAAGCCCCGAAATCAGCAGCGAGCGTCACACTTTAGTGTGTGGTATCTTGATCGAGCCAACCTGAAGAAGTTCGACTGGGCTATTTAGAAGACAAAAATGACAACATAGGTTCAATCATCAAACGTTCATTCGTCGTAAGTCAAAGATTAGCGTATAATCAAAACAGATCTCCGTAATTAGAGTGATACATGAAGATGGAGTCGAATCTAGAGTTGTTGTTGACAATCTTGACAGTAACAAGTAAAAAATGTTTCTTGAGAATTTTTATAAACATGGACATTTTCAAGGTCTATATCATTTCCGCATATTTTTCCATAACAAACTGTTTTTTAGAAGTGTATTTTTTTGGAATTTCATAAATGCCAACAAAAGACCGAGCACAGGTAGGATTTCATCATTCTATGACATCAGAACAGATACTTCACACACTAACCATTTGTTGTGTACAGATGATCTTGACAACCGGACAACTGAAGTTCACTGTGTCGCTTATAGCATAGGAATGGTTCAGCTAACTGCTATTACCTATCACTTCCCACTAATCTCACTTCGATGTGAACGGGTGTTGGGTTTTGCCCACAAAAATAGTCGGCTCAACTACAAACTGACGTGGACCTAACTTAAAGTGTTATAAATTATTATTAGTGTGCGTAGTGGAATACGGTTTCAAGCAAAATTGCGTTACGATAATCAACGTGAACGACATATTAGACTTAGATCAGGTGAATCATGCCAGTAATATGCCTCGAATCACGTACGTGAAAAGTGACCATATATTACAACTTTGCATACATTGTACAGTCGGACAAAATTGAAGCCGATTTGTCAAGTAGAAAGTAATCCAGACAGTCGTTCAGGTAAAGCCAAGAATGTATGTGATATAGAAGCTGTCGTCTCGCATCACCAAAGTTACCTAAAGAACCGAAATCAATTCAACCGCAGCGTCAGTGTAACAAAGGGGTTTTGGTTTTCTCCATCATCGTTTTCTATTACCAGTTCATCATTCACACATAATTTCTTAATTCGAGTGCTAACACTAGTGGTACTGGATAACCACGGCTAGGTGGAGGCCGCTATCTAACATTGTATTAGTGATCAGTAATTTAAATGTTTCCGGAGCACTACCCAGATCACGGTGGATATTTACTTGATTTCATGCAGACTACAACCGACCGGTAGAGTTTTTGTTTTTAATATAGAAAATGTAAAAGCCAAGTATTAGGCAGATTAGCTTGGTAATTCTTTGGGCTCTGGTTTGATTAAACCGCACATGTTTTCCATACTAATGTACAAATCATTCGCTTGTCATGGTAGCTGAAGCAGAAGAAAGCATGCCCACATGCGCTTGTTCCTGTGACCTAAGCTGAGTTATTTGTGGTTCCACTGAACAGGAGGTGTAGATATTTTGCATTTTACAAGATCATCTCTCCAACAAATGTAAGGCAATGAAATCACTGCTCTTAAATCACACAGTATTGGTGAGCATATAAAAATATGAAAATATTGCGGTGAGACATCACAAGCAATATAAGCTGAAAGGAACCAGCGATCTGTTTGGGAAAAACAAATTGAGAGGAAAAAAGAAAGCTTGGATTTACATGGTAACAAGCAACAGATAAGTAAAGTAATCAGATACCGTGACCCAGATTTGGCTGAAGATAAATCTAAAGAGAACTATACAAAGCAGCCTGGTTACTTTAAACAAAATTGTGGATGTAAAACATTCGCATAACGTAAAGTGTTCGGAGAAAGTAAATCCTACTTACTGCATTTTGTTAATTCTTTCGGAGCGTGATAAATGGCTTAAAAGACATGTGCATTGCACAAATCTACATGACATATGGTAGTCAACGACTTTAAAAGCTAGACGTAAAAGGAGCTTAATGATAAAATTATCAGTAGGAAAATGTTACTCGAATTTTTCCAGGAATCACGTCTAAGTGCTTCATAGAAAACTCAAGGTGGAATTTTTTCATTTACACTTATTTCACATGTTTGGGAAATTAGTTAATACTGAGTGCTCAACCCGTCGATCCATCTGGACCCCGGTAGCGAAAACTTCACACGTTATTAGTTAGAAAAATATCAGACTAGAAAACATCTACAATAAAGTCCCTGTATTTCTAAAAGCTGACTAATAATTGTTGATTAAAACGTACCATTTTTTTAAGATGCATCCATGTGTCTTGTCTATGTCAAACTTACGTCGTTTTGTGTTATCTCGCTTTCTTTGTAACCGACTGTATTGCACGCGGGACCCATCAACTTATCATGTGTATGAAGGGACATCACACAACATGTCTTCAGAGTAGAATAAGGTGAGTCGGCGGATTGTCGGACATTTGACAGATATATGTTACAGTTCGGACTCTAGTCAGTCATTAAGATTTATCCACAAAACCGGTCAGCTGCAAGCAAGTCAGTGATATGAAAAGAGATTGCTACGTTTGAAGAGGTTCCGCTTGCATTATGTCAATCCGTGACGTTGTCATAAGCGTTTCATTCACGTCCTCGGACTTACTGTCCACCAACATTCATCATTTCTGCTTTGAACTAGCACCGGCGGATTTTATTTGCCACAATACTTGTGAGTGAGGTTGTTCTACTTTTTCGTGGTTGATTGACAGCCCAACTACTTCATATCCTAATATTCTTTGGAACTACAGTGACCCGATGATAGATTTATCAAAAGGTTTCGTATAAAATGTAAACGTACTAAGAGGTAAAGAGTAGAAATACGATGTGATTCACAGTTCGAACAAACTGCCTGACAAAACGAAGACGGGTTGGCTGACGCTAAAAACCACATCATTTGCGTGATGATGATAATTTGCCAAAAAGATTGCTTGCAGTGAGTACAGGAATGCGAAATGGATTACGTTCCCGAGAACATTCAAATCCATGGCAAGTGTTGATGGCGCAACAGAAAACTGGGTAACACAACTGGAATTGGCAAGATGATCACCTAAGGTTTTAACTATAGAGAACAGATTGCAAGGCTCGTTTTGAAGGTACTTCAACCCCTGTAAATGAATTCAGTCGATTACGCCGCCAGATTTGAAAAAAAAAAGTACGTGTACAACCCCTGTTTGACGGTTAGCCCTGGCTTAGTGAAATAGAGGGTAAGCAACGATAAGTAAATTGTACTGAGACAAAAGGGAGCTTTCAAAGTATGTGGATGTCATTAAGGTGCATGGAATGAAGTAATGTTTTGCCGAACAGTAGAGAAGCAACATATATGTGGGGTATCGCATCCGGAAAGCTAGATCAGTGACGCAGGTGACCATGCTCCGTACGATGGTGATGACTGCATATTCGGCAACCTAAATTGATGATCAAAGAACTGAATAGTTAGCCACCGTTTGGCGGCACCTTTGAACAATAATTGTAAATTAAGAGTTAACTCGACTTGACCATAAAAAACTGAATGCGTTAAAACTTGTCAAACGAGCTATATAACCCAGACTATCCGAATTACGGAAAATAACGTGTCTAAATAATGGGTGCTAGCTAGATAGGTCAGTTTAGTGTACCCTCTCATTACTTTTTAACTTCGGTTATACATCTAAAACTAATCTGTTTGCAATTATTACACCTTTGTTGTACTAGAAAAGAATTTAAAATTTTCTGATTCGGTATATTTCAGCTTTAGTCCACTACTTTGTCTATTTAGCTGTTATTTAAACAAAGGAAATTCCTTTTAAAACAAAGTGGGTTTTTATTAAACGGAGTATATACAAATACGTTGATTGACAAAGGTGTGCAACGTAGATTAAGTTTCATTACCTTGTTCAGAAAAGGAGGGCGCTGCCACCAAGTTATTAAATCGAGTATCAGTTTGAATACGATGAAACATTTTGTCTCTTACAAAGGATTGATTTGTCTTTTCTCAGAGATAAATCTACTTGCAATGCAAAACTACCCGTAGACGTGGCAAATTGTTTCCCGTCAGAAGTGCACTCTTCTTCCTGAATGATCATATGGGCTAGCAGCTGGAGGCGCAATCGAATTTTTGCGACAAGAATGTTTGTGTGGGTAACTGAGCGGAGATATTGTAACACTCTTCGAATATAGACCTCACTCGACCATCCTAAAGAGTAATTAGTACAGAGAATAAAAATAGTCTCTGACTGGTGAATAAACGCACCTTAAATGAACACACATCTAATCTCTGGCCCGCCAAATTCAACTGTATTAGACAAACAAAACAGTTGAGCTTACTGTTTTATCCATACATCACTTGACCTTTTGAGCAAAATCGTCCGAAGACAAAAGCAATCGTAACAAGCTATTTCATGCCTTCTCCGTTCGTATTCAGATCAGAGATGAACCAAAATCGGTGGTATTCAGATGAAGTAATACGTGAACTGATTGACCGCGATCGTACGCGTTCAATCATTCGTGCCAGAAGTAGAATTTTACCTCAGTATCGGCTGTCAGATCTCACTAAAACTTTCTACTTTAGGACACCTGGAAGGAAAAAAGCACAATGTTCACTACATTCTGACATCAGCAATTAACACCCAAAAACCGTGAAATAATCCTACTTCGGACGAAAAAATAATTGTACTTAACGTACAGTACATCTCACAATAATCATCTTGGTTGTCAACCTGCCGTTTTCTCACAGGTCTTGGGTTTAACACTTTGACAGACGTTGCCCGAAGAGACCTAACAGCGACAAACCAGCTACTTACCGACTCGCGAGAGATCCTCTGGGCTGGTTGCTTACAGAACCCTCTCTCAAGCGTTTCTGGGAGCGTGTTAGATACTTACTGACTTACTGGTGACTCACGACAGTTAAACTGGTTTTAGCGTGTGGAAGTACAACAGTCTTTGAATGAACTAGCGTGTTTCGATATTTCTTGTACAGCTTTTTGAATGCGTTATGCGTAAATTTGAAGTAACTGGTGATCTATCCCAAGCTAGACGAGACGCTTCAATAAACTAACTGTGATAAATTATAATCCTGCATTGTGTAAACAAGCTAGCAGCAGAAACTGATAAACTATGAGACAGTTACAATGCCCTAAATTTCTGGCTGAGTATACTGGGATAGAGTTAGGGAGTGAAACTACGTTCGCCGTGGCCCAAATCGTCCAGGTCACAACGTTGGTTGTTTACTCTTTCTTTAAACGTTTGCCAGCTTCATGCTTCACTAGTGCAGGCTTCAAGTTGAAACTTGCAGTGTTATTTGGTGCTGACATGTCAGTGCAAAATGATTGCATTTATCATTGTTCACCTATGAGCTGTTTTCTTTCTGAAATACTTTGGCTGCAGACACCGCTATTGATTTGACTTGCAAAAGATTTGCACCTTAAATTCCGCGGTCAGTCTTTCCTGCTAAATCTAGGTAAGGCATATTGGATTTAGGGGACGGACACTTATGACCACAAAAATCGAAAAGAAACAGGTTTATTTACAATCCCTCACCTCTTTCTGAATAAACTGAATAAAACAAGGTAGGTTTTGATTAAACGCTTACACATTAAATAATTGAAAATCCCCGTAGAAATCATCGAGAACAATCTTGGTTTCAGCGAACAGAACTGTTTTCGATAAATTCTCATCCTTGACTGTTACTTTTATATATCAAATCAAGAAACTGTAAGGAAAATTATTGATCAAAAATAGTACGAGGGTAAAGCTATTGGGTAGAGCACAAACACGACATCGTTGTGGTTATGATCACAAGGAAGGTAGGTTTTGGGAAGTCAGTGTTAATTGGGGTGAGCTGGGGGGGACGGGATCAAATTGTCACATGGGTTGACTGCAGGCGTTTGGCCACGGTAATCCCAGGGTGTGAACGAACTGCTTTTGAACACACAAATACGGTTGACGTAATCGGATTGCGACCACTACGGCTATAGACAGGATGCGCCACTTGATATTTCGTGACGTGGCGGCCGGGGCACGGCAGACGATGCGAAACTCCTTATCTGTGTCTGTGTGTCGTTCACAGTCGACTAGGTGGGCCAGAATGGATGA
>LUCH01000183.1:0-33154 GCA_013368495.1 Paragonimus heterotremus | reverse complement strand
TCATCCATTCTGGCCCACCTAGTCGACTGTGAACGACACACAGACACAGATAAGGAGTTTCGCATCGTCTGCCGTGCCCCGGCCGCCACGTCACGAAATATCAAGTGGCGCATCCTGTCTATAGCCGTAGTGGTCGCAATCCGATTACGTCAACCGTATTTGTGTGTTCAAAAGCAGTTCGTTCACACCCTGGGATTACCGTGGCCAAACGCCTGCAGTCAACCCATGTGACAATTTGATCCTGTCCCGCCCAACTCACCCCAGTTAACACTGACTTCCCAAAACCTACCTTCCTTGTGATCATAACCACAACGATGTCGTGTTGGTGTTTTACCCAATCGCTTACACTTTATTCGATCTAGCGATATTCCGGATTATCAAGAAAGGGGTGTCGCCCGTCTACAAACAATTATAATGGATTCAAATACTCGAGAAAGCTTGAACTGATTCAGGCCGGTGTTGCGAGAGCTAAGACTCTCTCAGTATAAGTTGCTTCTCATTTGAACTGGAAACCTGATAGACAGAAAAATTGGTCGTCAGCCAAGAAAACAGTCCTTTCTAAAGAACGGTTGTCTTCGATCGAGCACAACACAAAATATGTTATGTGCTTTAAGCTGGTTACGAAGCTAACTTGTGCTCACTTGCTTTTGTGGGTAATTTTTCGTTCGCTTCGCCCACTCGTTTAGTAACGCCCCTGAGTTATAATTGAGCAAACGATACCGATTTTTTTGTGTTGTTCTACATTATCCTCGGTGGTTAGTCGAATTGTAGTGGCACGTGCGGCATAGGAATTCTCAGTAGTTTCGTTGAAAGCTTTATGGTTACATGACAGTGATGTTCTATTTTTTCCGACGTTCCGCTTCCGTTCACCTGTTGTGATGGATGATGATCCGAAGTTTACAGAGTACCGATTGCTTGCGACCGATGTCAAGAAATGTCTCCCCCCTTGCCTTCTTAGTTTCGGGCTACCCACACTACTGATTCGTATGTCGAAACAGTGTGTGGTGCACAGTCCGAATTGACAGACCGATCTGTCACTGTTGAACGCCGGCGTGCTATGATTTGTTGTCCGTTTGCAATGAGCAAAAGTATCGAGTAGTTTGCCGGAGTTCCGGCTAGTCAATGTTGTTTAGGTGTAAGCTTCTTCTTCCACCAAGTCTGGGGGTTATTCCTTGTATTGGCATTATCAGGCCTTAAAAAATCTGGCCCATCTCAGCTAGTGTTAAAAAAGTCAAGTGCTATATTAACCACCCCGTCAGAAGCGCTGTTTACACAGTTGATGGTCGAGTAACTGAAGTATCCGGCATGTAATGAAGAGGGTTGTTCGTTCAAACCTCATTCAGACTCGTTTCTTCTTGATCACTCTAAAAGTGAAATAAGCGACCATTTGGTTTTATTTCGCTAGCAAATTTAATGAAAAATGATGAATATTACCTGTGTTTTTGCAGTCGTAGCCACGCAAGCTGACATTCTGAGGCTGACTGTGTGCGTGTACACCACAGTGTGAGAACAAGTTACATATTAAATGATTTTGAATGTCAAAATTTTTTTTAATTTAGAAGTATTTCTTTAGTTCGTCTATGAGCACGACTGATGCGAATGAGCCTATCCAGAGGCTGGCATTCTGCCTAACAGATTTGCTTGTTCATTATAAACTTGTCACCGGAGAAAGTCTCATTGATTTTGTGAAATCTTTTGTGGTTTTTCCTTACGGCAAGGACGGCTATCCAAATCTTCAGCAGATTTATTGTTTTACAAACTTCCAATCTTTCCTGTGCCCTGATAGGTAACCAGCTAACTTCAAGAAGGCCAGCAACTCATTTTCCTGCAGCGCTTAGTATTTGATCTATTTGGATGGATCAACTGAAACTTTTGCGTCATTGCCGTTTTGACGTAGATGGGGCCAGCAAGCGCGGACAGTGAAGCTTAATGGACGACACTTCGGTTTCCATCTATCTATCGCAAGGATATCAACGGTACTTGATCTTTGTTGACTGTACGTGCTTAAATTCTCTAACTTATTTATCTACAAGACTTTTCCTTGAGATTTTATTTGGTTATGCTCTTATGTGTTTGCAATACTACAAACAGCCAACGAGTGATCGAGGAGAAAATTTCGTGGTTAACAAATCTCTTATTCTTGTGTCAGATATATAAATGCTGTTAGACAGTAACATTTCCTGGAAAGTGAATTATTGCGTAAAAGTTTAAATAGTTGTCCGCACAAAACTACACAAACCCTTTGTTTTGTGTTGTTAACAAGATGACTTTTCGATCCAACCTTACTAGGACCTTACTAGGACTGATTTGAGAACCGAATGTGAATTGTGGCATAGTCGAATTTCAGATGCCTGGTCATTCTGCTATGTGACATACTTTTCGTGTTGTATCTACAATGATCATCTCACTCAAAAATAGATGAACTGGTCGGTTAAGAAAGTGCAAATATTTTGATTTTAGAACAGATGCAGATAAACATCTGAGAAATTGCTAATTGACGCTTGACGTCCGGAAGATATACTGCAGATGAAGCGATTGGGATAAATTGTGGACTTATCAAAATGAGGCGAGCTACGAAATTATGCGCTTATCTCTCAGTATAATAAAAACGACTTTAGAGTTCAAATGATCATGTATATTTGATACATTCATAAAAACTATGCAAGAGACATGGAATAAGTCTCCAAGATTGAGTAAGGCTAAGATCCTACATACCACAGTCTCCCATTTGAAATATACCAAAATAATATGTTGTGGCCTATCCAATGCATTTTGAGCGTGGAAAACCAAACTTCACACTCAAAATTTATACGTTAAAACAATTACGCTCTGATGATGTCACCTCGTTCGGTGATGAAACGTTTGCAACTTAAATGCCAAAGTTGGCGGACACACCAATACCAAAACCATCAACCCAAGCTATGAACAACACCACCACCGTTCACAACTATGCGAAATGTTTGTCTGTTTATAATGTAGCGGCATAAGTTTCTGTCCCGAAGTCGCCGCCGTGTCCGTCAAACGATGAGATTTTTCTACTACCTGGTCGTGGCAAATTCAGTATCCGTACAACTTATGTTAATGATATGGCTAGCTTGAAAAAAACTTGATCGCACTGTTCCCCTGAATAACGAAATAAAAAATGAAAGATCACTTTCAACAAAAAATTCTTTATTCAGTAGGTTTCAGTTGTTCCCTAAACCAATACGCAATCTGTCGTCCCTTGTTATTTTACTGTTGAGTTTCTTTTGCGTTTCCAACCTGAACTTTGTACAACGCTGCCTATAACATTTCACCATAATTATTTCACTCTCTTTATCAGTGTGCTGTCATTGACAGAGTGATTTTAGCAGGCTATTTAAGGAGAGTATTCTAACTGAATAACTCAGAAAGAACTAAAAAGCAAGGGTCTTCAAAGCACAATACAACTAAGAATTTCGTTTGAAACAAGGATCAGGAAAATAACTTTCGAAGATGGGATAGAAGCCGTCAAGATGAAAGGAAACAATCACTTCTGTCCCTAAGGTATTATGCCAGTGCTGCTCCATCACGCTTTTTGCGAGCAAATTTACTCATGCTGAGGTGATTAAATGGCATTCACGTGGGTGATTTAATTCAGTGAACTCAATTTTACTAGCTGTGTGGCGTATTCGATAGGCAGACAGGGAACATCTATAGAGCTGCTACACGTCAACGGCATAAGACTGGAAGCCATCGATGCTCACGTGAATACAATTTAAAGATTTTATAAACAATTTCCAAACTGCATATTAGTACACTCTTCAAAAACCGACCCTAGCGACTATACTTATTTCGTTGGCCTTCAGTACTAACTTTGGCACTGTCAGCTAAAACCGTTGATTTATTACCTCAAGTTTTCAGACGAAATTTCTACTGATCCTACACATTCGTCTTATATGAACTGTCACAACCTCTGTTGCTTGGTAATGCGTGACAACGTTTACAATTGGATATACGGCTGAGGACAGAAGGCTCCCAGACTAAATAGTTCTTCCTAACTCTGGAACAAGAAATACAAAGCCTACATTGGTTCGCCATTAACAGACACCCGTTTACACGGTACTAATTGACTACTGGGTTTTGTCACATCAGGTTTTTTAAACTGTTCTCCACCTTACGGCCTTCCGTTCCCAGCAGCGCCATTCAAACTTCTGGCTTTATCAATCGTAGCACCTTCGTTTCATCGCATCAGTAATTAATGATCAAAATTTTAAAATACAAAACGTATAGTCTACCAACTGATGACAGAAACTACTTGTTACTTTTTTATCTTTATATTTTCATCACCACAGATCATCTTGGTGCAACTTTTAAGGAATAACATGAAGTTCACACTAGAGCATCTCACGCTATATTCTGTTGTTCTTTGCTCAACATCTCTCTGTTCCCATACTTTATTGTCTGCTAAAGTATAAAAGCTACAGTGTCATTAAAAATGCCTTCAGAAGATAACACATGATTAGTTAACGGTGACTATTCATTATCATTGACGTCGTGCGTAAAAGTACTGCAATGCCGAAAAGCAAAACCATACAGTGATAAGGTACTTTAAGGGCATTTGGATAGAACATCATTACTGATCATAAATGTGTTTATCTCAACATCAGCTTTAAGTTCCAGAAGGATTCGTGGTAAACTTCTTGAAGATAGGATAATCAGCCATAGAAACTGAAATGAGCTACGACTGGCGAATCATTGTTAATGGAAGTACAAAATACAGTAAACTAAAACGGTTTACGATCTTTGTGGTAAATAAATAAGTTCAATGATCATTTTTCTTTTGAAACCATTCTCCGATAGTGTTTCTCCTCAGACTATCCTGTATAATCCGTTGGAGCAACACATATGTGTCAGATGCTCATTCTGTCTTTACAGCTACTTTTTAAGTTGACTAGCGGGTAGAGCAAACCTGTTTTTGTTTCACTGTGAACAACCGCATAGTTATCAACCGGAGAATATACATGTACTTGAATCTGCAATTGCCAAACACGTCTAATTAACTGGTCAACACACCAACCCTACAATCTCCTTTGATCTTCTGACGTGTATCCGAAGGCTGCGTTCAACAGGCTGTCGAGGTGATCACTACTGACCACGATCCCTTAGTCGTGTGTGCAAAAAAGAGTTGGCAGCGTTGAGCTTAACTTTGCAAAGATCACAAAACACGTGACCTTTGATTTCACTATCGCAGTTGTTTCGATTCCGTTCAGATTATGGGACTGAGAAACGAATAAGCTCAAGGTACACATTCTGAGCTTGCTAGTTGACTGAACAGGCAATACCCGGTTTATTTTGAACATAACTGATTGCAGAGAATACGCATTTTCATCAATTATGGATAAACTACATTAGTGACTGATCTCTGAAAGACCTCTGCAGAAAAGTCTATTCACAGGTGTCTGCCACTTCACTATAGTCTAAAGAATCCGGAGGAAAATAAGCGCCGTATTCAATGGACAGTATAAACATGTGATAGGAGATAATTAATTCCAATTCGCCAGATTGCCTAATGATTCTAATTTCCTAATTAGTTCACCATCTGTTAATAGTACTACACTTGTTGCATTCTTAATTTTGATAGAAGGTGTGCTCGTTTTTTTGACTGGTGCATACAATGGTTGCATATCTTATGGAATGTTGCTGGCACCCGCGTTCACTAATGTTCAGTAAGATTAATCATTGACATAATGCCTTTCAGCGGAAATGCTAATGTAAATACTTTCATGTTTACAGCTTTGCCATCACTTAATCCATTATAAGGCGTAAGTCTCCATTTGCTACATATTTCTAATCAGTTGGTTGCAAAATAAATGTGGAAACAACACACAGACAAGAACATCTCAATAACAAAAAACATAGGTTACTCATAACTCCAACTGCATTCGACTGAAATGCCGCAGATAAGTCTACTCGTCTGCCTCGTTCTGTGTTTTCTTACATGCGAAAGTCCAGTTATATTTGAGTCCACTATAATTCAACATCCGACAAGCAGACTGTTGACAGTAACCGATGAGAACAAACAAAATTACGTAGCTAGATATGTTACCTCGTGATTGTTGCGCCTTTGTTGTACTTTCTAGTAACAACCTATTCATATCATGTTACGGTTATGCTCACTAGTGTGTCACTTGTCTAAAAGTTGTGTAAAATTTTCATCAAATTTGTGACACGTTTTGCGCTCGTCAAAGAACTGTTACTAACATTTGAAGTCTAGTGGTTTCAATCTAAATCATAAGTCGTCCAGTGAATCGTATAAGAACACTGAACATTCTGTACAACACGAATTTGTAAAATTAACGGCACCATGGGACTGTTGAATCGCATCATGCTTCTCATTTCAGCTGTGTTCGGAGTCATCTGTACGGTGGCAGCAGTGATCACAATGCGTGCAGTATTTTATCGTAAGCCACTTCGCACTGTTGACCTCATTATGTCAAGCTAATTTTGTAAAGGCATATTGTATAAGAATTTGCCTCAATTATTTAAAAGTTTCCTTTTTGTGGTTAATCTTTAACAGTGTTTCAAAAATGGAATAGGTATCTAGGTTTGTAGAGTTGAGTCGTAGTAGTTAAACAGTAACAAAAATCACAAGAACTGTTTATAGAACCGGACATTTAACAGATCCAGGTTGAATAAGTTGTCTGTTGGACGTGAATTGAAATTATGACAGTAATGCGATCACTTGGAAAGGTAATCGTTTCATGTACAATTGTAGGCTTACCAGAAGTAACCAATACACTGAAACTTCCGTTTATTTTTTCGTGTGTAACCAATATTGATAGCCTGTGGTGAGTGAATCACGTGGTTGTCAGGCGCACCTTTGATACGAAAGTCTCCGTCACTCTCCTAGTCCACAATATTTTGAATCACAGATATGGTTATTTCAGATAGGTCTTACTAATGCGTGTACTACGTAGGCTTGGATGTGACTGCTTTCTGAAAACTGCATAACTTGGGTAGAAAAGGAGAAAACTCTCACCTTGATGACATGGGGTATTCAAAGTCGCCGTTGTGGACTGCAATCGGACATGATTGGTAATGCTACCACATGCGTTTTGAACTCAGTATTAATTGTTCTTATTTCAAATACCTCGGTCACCGTCGAATTGATTCCAAATTGTTCAAGACATTCTACGTACCTTTCATATTCTTTCACCTACTTGGTCACCCTAACTACATTCTCTCTCATCCAAACAGTAAAGAACCGGCCGAGTACTACCGATGCTACACTTGCTCTCATCATTCTGGCCGTTATCATCTTCATGGGTGTACTGATCTTTGTGACGATCACATTATGTTGTCAATGCAGGAACAAATTTGTCGGTATTGTGGGTATTGTGTGTGGTTCACTTACACGTAAGTAGTCCAAAGTCAGTGTCAATCAACTAACACTGTATAAAATTGTTCACAACATCTAATTCGCTTCTAAACATCCGTTTTCATTGAAACAGAGTTGGTGTTTCTCACTATTTATTCTAACATCAGCAATTTTTAACCCAAAGCATGTTGGTCTCAAAGGTGAACGTGTCGGCAAGCATAATATAATGGTTTAGTACGCTTTTTGGTTAACAACAAAGCACATATCTAGCACGGAACTGAGACGGTATCTAACAAGAACTGGTATTCAAGAACTGATGACGCACACTGTGGTCAGCAGGAGCCAAATGACCCCAGTTACATTTGATTGGTTGTAAACCCACAATGCGTTGAGTTGACAACCAATGGGATAAGCTAAGCAGAATGTGTTGCAGAACTGATGTTTCAAGTTGGTATGTTGACCCGTGTGGTGTGGAAATTTTGCACCCAAAAATAAGTATTAATCAACTGTACGTAAATAACCGTTGCGGTATATTGAGAAAGAAAACGATACTACTCTCGTGATATACTTGTCATGGTCATCAGTCGAAAAGATAAAGCCACTTCTCTCTTTGAGTCACATATAACAATTGTCTACAGAGCATGGTAGCCGTCATGCGAACATATGACAATCCGTTTTCTTCATCTGTGAGATAACAGTGGCTTCCTACTTCATTTATCCGATTTACATGATGAGCATGTGGATGGAATTTAGCTATTGAATATATCTGCCACAATGGACTGCCAAGACGCTATACGTCAAACCATCTTGTAGAGGGTCAGAGGAAATCGACTCCACACTAACTGACCAATGTATAAGACATGCCAAAACGGTAGATCACTAAAGTTTACATTTGGCAGTCAGCTTTTTCAACTGTGTTGAATATATCCATTGACAGAAGCTCCGGAGTGTATATTTTGAGGGTATTCTTATGTAAACTTGATAGCTATTGAAATGTACCTAATTCCTTTCGAAAGTATTCATTTTTACTAAAAATCGGGGAAATAGTCCCCATGGTGGCGGTAGCGATTCACAACGTGTTACTTCAAAAGAAGCGAATAGCGATTTGTTTCTCCTGCCTGCTTCTGAACATTAAGTAAACGTCCCGACATACTCAAAACAAACGTATTAATAAGAACTGAGTCTTACTGAGTTAGTTATAATTTTAAGATATCTTCTGGCTCTATAGACAAGTTGTACATTCTAGCAACGATGCACACGTGTAGAGTGCACAAATTCTAGGGAGACATTGTCAGATTAGATCACCAGTACAGGTTGGTCGACTTTTACCATGTTCAATACCAGAAAAAAGAAGTGATTTTCCCGTGCAATTAGATGCATGCATTGAGGTATCGTTATGCTTAGAAATAACGTGAACTTAAATTATAACGCAATTTTCTCGCCACGATGGTCTAAGCAGTCCTTGTTTGAATATCAACTAGAGCATTCAGTTCAATTACAACGATCGCTAAAACTGCTGCGTATCCATTACTGTCCACATTTCGTTGCTTCTGTTGCAAAAGTGCACAGCATCAAAGGCTAAACTATCCATTAGGGTACTCCTGAGAAGTGAATCTCCATTCACTTACAAATGCAATCAATTCGGTGGCGATTAACGAGATTAGTCGGTTTTGTCGATCAAGATTTCAATCAATTCTAGGGAAATTGACGATCATAGGCACAACTGGTTTAGATAGACTGAGATAAGGACAGGCTCCGGAGTTTGACTTACTAGGCTGTGCATTTGTAGGTATTTTCTCATGGTCTTGACTGTCCACACAGTCTCGAGTCAGTTGATGTAATGTATTAAAACGGAAGTCCATATGAAAGAAAACACAACATCCTCCTAAGAAAAAAATGATGTTTTCACGTCAGATCACAGTACTCCGCAAGTTGCCACATAAAAATGGTGTGCTCAATAAACCTAACATTTGTGTTACCTCATTCGGGTAGTGAACCCCCGTTGGAATCTCGACATACCAACCGAGTACCCTTGCTGAAAACCGTCATGTTCGCTGATCCATCCATTTGTTACCGGTACAAATCTGTGGCATCCACCATCCGGTATGTGCAGGCTTCTTCTTTGGCGTGTCTTTATACTCTGGTGGTTTATTCACAGTTTACCTGATCTACACATCATGCAGCTGCTGAGAATAAGAAGATTCACATATATAGATTGGTTGTAAGGATTCGTAGGGCGGTCCTCTTTCGATTACCCTATTTGGGTGAATGGGTAACCATCCCCTTTTTAAAATTATGGCACACAGTAATCTCCGCTGGTAACACAATCAACGTTGGATCATCTTCAAAGCGCTGTACTTAGTTATACGCAAAACTTTCTAATGGTCTTGCAGTCTGTGGCGAGTTGCATGTGTTAATCGATCGTATGTTTACTAAGTGACCAATACTTGACAACTCAACAGGTTACGAATAACTTGGTAACATCAAGTCATAAGGTTCTCGAATACGGTAAGAAAACAAGATCCGCTGTCAACCGGGGAAAATAAATGCGACGCATTTTGTAATGAAGTGACGGGTAGTTTATGTAGAATACAGAAATCGTTCTCGTACTTCCAGGTAGACCCAATATGTCCAACAGAGTATGTCAAGTTCTATCACAAACGGAAGCAAAATAACAGAGCAAACTGAAAACAGATTTCGACTTTTGAACAGATAAACTTGGCTTTGCATGTGACGGATGGTGGTGAAATAAAACATGACAACTAGGTTACTGTAAACCAAATTAGCGGTATACCAGCGGCCTTTTTCGAAGTCAAAAATCCATCTGGTAGTGTGACGCCCCGTTGCACTAGCGTTCTTTCACTAGACATTAGAAAAACGCTGAAATATTTCCGGTAGTCAAATTACGGGAGGCCGATAGGACTGAACTTCCTCAACCACGAGTAAAACCAGCCTAGTGTGAAGTGGACGGAGTTTCGTGCCTCCAGAACGTTCACATAGGGAGGTGTGAAATTCATAGTGCGAAAAACGTATTATGGGGTCTATCCAGGTTAACTTAATTGGCACTGCCTCTATAGTTGGAAGCTGATTGTGCACCGTAATAAACGAAATTTCCAGTGATGATTTACACGTGTTGATCTTAGCCGTGTCCACAGGTTTAGGTCTAACTGCTTCAGATAATGAACAAAATGGTATTTTAACGTTAACGTGTATCAGTGGGAAACGTTTTTCATCAAACCCCATGTATGTGTACCAGGTCACACAAGCAAGATTTCTACTGGGCGAATCTCGTGTTGAATTGGGTAGTTTAGATTTCTAAATTAACCCGATTAGAAACGTACGCATCACTGAACGAGCTGACGGTTCTGGAAAAAAAAATTTTCAAGTGTGCATGGATAATCTGTTAGTGTTCTTTTCATAACTTCTCAAAAATACAAACTTCTATGTTATAGTTAGTATAATGTAGTGTAGTATGTGTACTACTTACCTGGCTTCCAAATTTGGAGGTGAACATGGACATTTAAATGCCAGTCCTTCACAATTCCGTCGTCAGGGTATATACTGGTGCAGCCGTAGTGGCCGCCGGTTGAGTGCGGATCTGTTTGAGCCGTTGTATTTGCGTTTTGCGCTTTCCGCTATGCTATCGTTTCGCAAACCTAATAGAGGCCAAACGCCATTTTTTACACGCAGTAGCCGTGCCTAATGAGACACATAACGCTCTCAACCGACGTTGTCGGTAAATAACATTTAAGAGAGAATTATACGCGAACTGTAATTACAAGATCAGGTTATACCGGTAAACTTGTTCTCGGTTAGCAGAAGCACCTTTATTTAAGTGCAAAGTGTGTCTTTTGGTTTACGGAGCTTTACCTGCAACGTTCTTCACAAGGTTAAGCAGCGAGTTTTCCTTCCTTCGGATGCTGCAAAACGTGGACACTCTCCTCGTTTGTATGACTTTCACAATTCGACATGCCGTCTGTTTAATAAACTAATGCACTGTCATGAACATTCATTAGATATTGATAGTGTTCTATTTTTTAGCAATTACACGAAGTATTCCTTTCGATGTTGTTACGTGACCTACCACAAATTAGCGTTTATATTTACTTGTCGCTCAGTGCGATCAATTTGTCTGGGGTTGGTAGTTTTTCCAATTTGAAATGTCCCGAAAACATTTTGTGCTTCCAGGTATCTCCTTGTAAAACCCGAAGTTTGGGGTATGCGACAAAGCCTCTGTAGCATTGTTCTATATTTCCCCAGTCATTTAATATGTGCTGATCCAATTGGTTAACATACAAAATGGAAAAGGAGACATAATGCTTGAGTCGCAACATCATTCAAGAAACCGCATTTGGATGCTTCCTAACAAAGTCAGGTTGGCGAACGCTAGCGACAGACGGAGCGATCAAAAGTATCGAGTTTGCAAAATGTAATCCAGAGAATTGAAAGTAGATAGTGATAGTAGTAGTGAGTTACAGGCGAGTTACTGGAATGATTATCCCAAACATTTCACGTCTGGAGTTTAGTTGTGTACGTAAGACCAAAAATAGGAGTACTTGGTTGCGTGAAACTTGCTAGTTTACTGAGCTTCTAAGCCTTTTATTTCTTTGTATATACGATTGTGTACATGTAGTGCAAAATTGACTTTAATCACGTGAAGAACCGAATCTACTTTTTCAGTTATTCTGACTATCATTGCGTACGTCACTGACAACACGAAGAACATTTTACGAAACAAATTGCTCCCATTGGAATCCGAATGGATTTTTGGAGGAATTTTGATTTCTATCGGAATGATTTTGTTGGCAATAACTGTCGCTGTGATTGATAGATACCGTCGCATCTCGGGCTATGCGACATAAATTTTGTATGAAAGGCACCAATGTAACAAATTCAGCTTTTATTATATAAAAATAACTTGAGTCACTGTTCTCTTTTAGTTCATTCCGTGTCCAGATGGGTTGCTATATAGATTCTGATTGTTATGTTGGACTTTACTCATATGAATAACTACTAAAATTTATTGACTGGATATTATTGACATAGTATAAACTGAATTTTGAACACAACCACCTGGACAGGGATAACATGGAAATAAGTCAAATGAGGATCACTAATCACCCCCGCCGGAGTATCTGGAAGTACTAACATAGAGATAGTACTGATGGGCTACACATATGCTTTGGAATACTTCTTAAACTTCAGGTGTAACTTGTACAGTGAAGCATTTCGGTTGCAATCCTTGTAACATTAAACTCTTTGACAAAGGTCGCATCATAAATTGATTACGTTGAAACCTGATCTAGATCACCAAATCATTGGTCAGGCATTTCCGACCATCTTCACGTTGGGCTCACCAGTCTGGAAGTGACTACACCCAAAAGAACCTGTTTATAATGTGGACTATATTCCATTCCGCATATGCTCCCGGGGATGGGGCATTTTCATCTAGAGCGAACAATATAAAAAAATGCCTTATGTTTGAAAATGAAAGGTTTTTTGTCATAACTCTTAGTATGGAGGGATCGGTAAGCTTCTGTGGAGTGCATCAGTTGTTTAAGAGTACCTAATGCTATTCAAGAGAAGCACGCCTTGTCGGCTCTGAACGCCAACACCTCCTTGTACACTACCATATTTGGAGGCATATGTATGTATATACTTCACTGAATTCATGGGAAAACGAAAGTGGTCAACTCTGCTCAATTACGCGCTTTGACGTTGGTCGTGTGTTCTCCATTGATGTGATAATATCTTATGTGTTCTCCAGTTGTTTGCTGTTTGAGACGATTGGACAATAGCGGCTAATACAGCCAAACAAACTAACGTTGCATGTCTGGACCTATTTAAGGCATTCATCCAAGTAGACGATTTAGCCTTCTGCGTGAGGCTTCGTGATTGTGGTACGGAAAATCTTCTACTTCTACAGCCCACAGACTTCTTCAGAGATCGCCACCTAAACAGTGAAGTAAACGAGGCTTTTTCGAACCAGTGTTATATGTGCAGCCATGTGCCACAAAATTTTCTTGCGCAGAGTATTACAACATGTCAACTCCACGTTACTACCATAGACTGACTGCACTCAACTGTGGCTAATTATGATTAACTTATCAGAAAGTGATAAGCTATGAATTGACTTAAACACATTGCACTGCCGAATCGCAGAAAAGCGCCTGATTGGCTAATTGTGATATGTTCTATCTGCGTCATCTGGGATCCTCTTACTACTTTCTAGGACGCGGTGTACTCGGTACTATTACGCATGAGGTCGAGTTGCATGCGACTGTCCCGAGTGATCTTAACCTGTCTTAAATAAATGCCATAATGACCAATAAACCCACCTCAGCAATCGGGGTCTTCGTCAAGTTGTTTTAAGCTTTCCTTTAGGCTGCTTTGCTTTCATGATATATTCGTTAGTACACCGCAGTCTTAAGCTAGCCTTCCAGGCTTGTCGGCTATATTCCATGAACGGCATTATTCCCGTTAAGCAGATGCAGCAGAGGACTGCAAAAAGATCATGAAAATACGTTGTCCATCTCAATCAGATAGGCTACACAAACTGAGACAGTTCTCAGTAAATAATTACCAATACAGGGAAGACTTGATTCTAGTCCATAGGATTCTCCGTAAATCCCCACATACCTTAGGAGAAATGTTTGTGCCCAGCAAAAGTGGCTATTTCGGAGTAACTTGCTAACGCCACACCAGTTGAGGCATTTGGCTTACGAAGAACGTTCACTTGGAGCCTTAGGTAGTAAAATTCAGACGCAGACCTGATACATATTAGTGACGTCAAACGGTGTATACAGATAACTTGATCATCAGAATTGATAAAGTTGGATAAAGACACTCCCGAACTCTTGTTGGTGGCCCTAGCCAACAACCGGCTGATGCTGTCTGTTGTATGCTCGGTGGCCAGTAGTTGGGTTTCAATTCCGTTCAATTTCTTCTTTCGCGATCTTTCTACTGCTGGTTCCCTGCAGTTGAATCAATCTACCGAACAGTCTTTTCCTTCTAACTCCATCGGAACATATTCAGATATATAAGGGCATTCAAAACCTTTTCTCATCTCTGAATTTCATATGAATCACGTGAACAGGGGTAAAAGCTGAACAAGATAATTAGTATCATCAAAAGTATTACAATGATGACCGATGCTGATGCTCAAATGCCATGTAATCAAGACAGTAGGGGTGTAAATATATGCATACAGTACAAAAAAGGAATGGCACTTCACCAATCAAAACCACGGTTGGAACCCAAACATTTATTATCGGGATGAACGCACACATTATATAAAAACCAACGTTTTTTTATAAAGCCTGATTGAGTATTGTCTTGGAGGTATCCGTGTGCTAGCGGTGTACCTAAAAGTTCCATCTTAGTCCCCCCCTATTGTTCTCATTATTTTTTCTTGAAATATTACGGCTGGTGAGGTTTTCGGTCCTGTTGTGCGTTGTCACAAAATAGGGTGAACGGTGAATAGTATTACTGAAAATAAAAATCCTGGCGATGACTTTCACAGTTTGTATCGTAAGACCCTATGCACCTGCTTTCACTTAACGCCTCTAAACATAAAGTGACACAAATCAGTTATCCCCTGCGTGCCAGGTACCTTTTACGAAGCAAAAACTAACTAAAACTGCCTGTGACCAAGGTCTAGGAACGATCGTTTGGGAAGATCTCATCCTGTTTGCCAAATGTGTCTTGATTTCAAAGAGAGCTAACGTGTCTCTTTGGGACCTCCCACTTAGAGTACACGTTCTTGATTTTCATCGCATCAATGCTTGTTCAACTTTAGTTAAACATTCGAATTTATCGTTTACTCTCAATGCCAGACATTCATCTGAATTAAGGGGTTCAACGCCTCATTATGAAAGAGCTATCGTCATTTAGTTCAATACCTTACTTTGGAAACTCGCCTCGTATTAGTTAGGTTTTGGTGTATTGACCGTAGTTTCGAGGCGATTCCAGTTTCACCAATAGAATGTTGTGCCAGCCCTCTCATCCTCCGAGGCACATTATTCTGTTTAGTCGGCGAGATTGTTCGTTACAACCGCAACACTGTGTGAGACTTTCAAACTGTAATCAACATTAGTTCAGTGTCACAAAATGTTCAATCTAAGACATCCAACTCGATTGTAATAAACGTTCGTGATTAAACTATCTTACAGAGACTCAACGGAATTACAAACCGAAAACTTTAAACAAAAACAAATTATTTATAATTATCAGATCCTTCCGCTACAAAGTTAAAGTAGCACCCAAAAGGGACCATTCAATGTGAAAAACAGAATACAACGTGAATCGGTGTAACTGCGTAAGTTCGAATGAAAGTATTCAACAAAGTTCTGTTCCATGTACGGAAACGGACGACATCAGAATTAACAGTGGGTTAGTTTGCACAGTGTGAAAAAACCATGCCGATATAATTATCGGTACGTAGAGCCTACACAACACTTAATTCTACCAGTATTTTTGGACTGCTTGAATGGACTGGATCCGGATGCGTTAACACGGATATCACCAAACACGGATAAGTGACAAGGTCATACCTAAATCTGTGTGCATGTTAACTTGTTCATGATCTACTTCTTGGTACTAAGCGAATAGTCAGTTGTAAAACCCGTATCCAGGTGGCATGTTCGTGGTAGGTTATCCATTGAGCTGACCATCAATCATCTAAAAGTGAACAATATTTGCACACAGGTCATCCTGTTTGTTTGTGTAATACTGTTTATGCTACGAATAACGACGTTAGAAAGAAAGCGCAGATTAACTACACCTGGTATTGGAGTAGTATGAATTTCGAATACATTCGTTTCGTTAGCCATTCCCCAAAATGTCCCGTTTGTGTTTCGGTTATAACAGAAGAGGCAACAGGAGTTTGGGTAGACAGTGTTTGGGAAGCAATGCGATAACGTCAGTTTAGAGTAGAAGACACTGCCTGAGTGTAACACTTCATGCAATCGTTTACTCCCAGTTGTTAACTAGGCTAACTAATCCATTCAACTCAGCCAAAAGTATATACTGGTGAACTCAAAGAAGGCTAAGACTTCTCAGCCAGTTTATATTTTGAGTTACTAACAGATTGATCAGTTGATTGCGAATTACGGAGAGGCTTGCGGTGTGTAACTTTATGATGTAATGCGCCTTCTACTTGGCAAACGTTCTAATACGGCTTGACTGCTTGACGTGGGTCCCTGCTATGCGGCTTCACTCAGTCTACTTTCGTGGAGACAAGGAGAACACGATTGCGGACAAACACGCTGTATTGCCAAATACCAGTTCGACCAAACGAATAAAATGCTTGTAAATATATATCATGAAATAGTGGCCAAATATGGCCATATACTTGTTGATTCACTGTCTGCTAGTTGGTCCGACGTGTCCCTCAGTGCTTTGTTGATGTCTGATTTCGTCAGCCGTCACCGATGTCCTGACTAAGTTGTTTTGGTGAATTTGCCTCCTAACACTTTACCACTCTTTATTGCCAACGTTATTGAATAAATATCCATTTGTTACGGCAGAACTCCTTCTGTAGTCTCAACAGCATTGCGTTTACAATAACCCTTGAGGATTGACCATCAGTTGCTCGGAAAATACAGGAAGGTCAAGGCATTTATGAGAAACACGTTTGTACATAAAGCTGTGACGTTATGAAGCCTGAGTGGCCGAAAACAATATGCATCATCGATAATTCGGTGTTTGATCTGAAGTGAAGTTAATGTGAAACAAGAAGGCAAAGTAAGTCTTTGGTTAAAAAATACTAGAATCTCTTTTGCTGGTGACATACACGGCGACAAATCAGAAGGGATACAACGGTTAAATCACTTTTTAAAAATAAATGGGACTGGTTATTTTACCGGTAGTCATACTTTCACGTATAAAGTGTTTGGGATAGTTACGCTGAAAAAAAACCTAGAGACACGTTCGCCCTTCAATACTATAGTTTTGTGGGAAACTTTCGAAAGGTTGCTACTGTTAGGCCACTGCTACGATTCTATTTTTGTAATAGTTGCTGACATACCGATCAATCTGTTCGCCAACTACCCATCGGGGCGACAAAACGCATCGGCTTAATAGAAGTTGCCGGCAGTTCAAAATCCAATTTTTGCAGTGAAACCGAGGTGGCATTATGGTGGTTGACTTTCTCTTGATATTATACTACAATTTCGTGATTCTTGGAAGTATAAAAGTATTTTTCATCTAAGTACGGTTTGCGAAGGATGAAGTTTTTTGTTATCTCCGACATTCGGCTACAAAGATTGTTATAATCGAGTTGGTGGATAGACCAATGCTTTGTCGTTGCACTACTGACATCCGTTACATCTTGATTGAAGACTTCTCAGCAGATCAATGGTGAAACCTTCAGGTTAATGTACAAAACTTCCGTTGGCATTCACTCCAATCAGGAGTTCTGCTAAGTTCGGACCCGACTGAACTGATACTAAGAGACAAAGGGGTTCCACATAAAGAAAATAACTGTCACATGGAGCGCTTCAATAGAATTTGCAAGTCCAAATGAGTTATAGTCATTTAAGGAGTTCAACTAGTTGCTTTTGTCAGAGCGTTTTGTAATGGATAACTGTTGCCCGAAAGCGGCCCTACAGGTCTGTTTCTTCTAATACCATAGACAGGTCATAGTTCCAAGGCCTGAATTCGTCTCGAGCCGAATTAAACAACCTACGTGTTACTGCCTAATACATTGTAAAGCGGGGAAGTTGTTTCGAAATGTTCAGAACAAACTTTTATTGAATATGGGATTTCATTATCAAAAGGCTCATCACAGACGTTTTGGCTATTATTACTCCCGGTTTTGGGAATGAGTGTAATTTTCTTACCATGCCATACAATTCAACTTTGGCATGCAATCATAAATTCCCCGTACCTTAAAGTTGTTCATTTTAGCGTCACCATCACCTTCTTTCGCCAGCTTGACAGAAACAAATTTTCTCCATGATGTGTCCTCCGTTGTAACCTCACCTTTCTTATTCGTCGGCGATCTCCTTTATTCAAGGTTACCTCTCTAATAAGCAATTCTGCTTTCGTTATCCAGCTAACGGTTGAGTTACATGTTTTTATCGCACCAGAACCAAGCTGATTGTGACACTGAACATTGAGTCCCTAGAGCTGCTCCCCTCAAATCACAATGCAATTTGTCCAAGCCACTAATTCAAAAGGTCGCTGAGTAATCTGGCCTCCTCTTGTCAACCGATAAGTTAAGACTTTTCAAACTGGCATAATATCACGAGAATTTAATGAAAATTAGTATGTGTAAAAAGACCGGAATGACAAGAACTTTATAAAATATACTACTGTTTGACATATACGACAATGCCTAGACATTTCTGAAATACCAACTTGTGACACTGTCGAAATACTGTTTCCTGTAACGTTTAAGCTTGCATATCCGTATTCACTAGCAATACTTACATAAGTAGCACTTATACCCAACAATAATTACGCACATTTTTTCATGAAAATTTCAACTGGTGTCAACAAACGTTTGTTGGAACAATAGAAGGGATTTTAATCAAGTTGCTTGCGAATGAGACTTAACACCGAAGAATGTTTTACCGATATAATTGGGTTGTAAAATGCAGACAACGTCCGGTTAATCAGATGAAATTATTTCGTCAGATTTGTTGAAATAAACAAACAACCGTAGGCTAAAGTTAAAATCTGACGCTTTCCAGGGTAGTGCAGTGCTAGCACATTCAAGTCTGAGAGTTTTCCGCGTATGTTGAAACATCTATCAGGAGGGAAGCAATGGTCAGCATCACGTTTTCTGTGAAATTTCTGAAAAATTGCGAATGGTTATTAGATGTAGAATAGTGGCCGCATAAAGTAGCGATGGCAGTCGAGGAATAGTTTACCAAGACAGAACTTTAGTCCAGGGTGCGCGATGACCACATGAGTGGAGGAGGGTGATGTCAGCCTTTAACCGAAGGTGTGCAGGATTGACTCAAAGACAGCTTTACCAAAACCAGTCTGTTGCTTTTCAAACTTGTTTGTCCGGACAACATGTCTTCAATAATTATCCAATATACAAATGTCAAGTATCGCAGCTTTGCTAGGCTTGATGAACGAGCACGCCGCTGACACTCGTAGTTTGTCGTAGACTGCGTAACCTAAATTGTATAATCATTCGGCCAGGCCCTCGAGTACGCAGTTGCACCGAGCACAAACCAAAACAGGTATGATTTGTGTATGATTGTAATCGAAACCCTGGATAGTGTCCAGTCTAACTCAACCAGCTAAAACAACCAGCTGGTGAAAAATGGAGGGACAACAATTCCCTTACTTTATTTCTCGGCGGAAACAAATGAAAAGCGTTTCAAGAGATTTCGATGCTAACAAGTAGTGTGGCAAACTTGTCAAGAATCGGACCAATGCCAGAAGCAACATGCCCAAAAGTGACAGGCATTCTACCAGCTGAACTATAAAGATTCATCAGGTGCCTGAAACCCTCATTTTTGAACTCAATCAACCCTCCAGCCCCTGCCTCATATAAAATCCTCCAAATGTTCCAAGGAAAATGATTGCCACGCACGTGGCTTGATAGTGCAGTTGACAGAACGGGTGCCGCATTTGGGCATGCTGGTTCTGTAGCTGCTTCAAATCAAACCGGAACACGGGATGTTACACATATACTGCGTCTAAATTGGTCGGTTTCACAAGTGATTTTAAAAGGGGATGTAACGGCAAATGCAAAAGTTGCTCCCATTGTTACAACGCGTTTATAGAGCGCTGTCTGCTCAATTGTGAAAGTATTATTTAGTCCGTGAATAGCTTTCGTGAGCCCCTCTTTACAATATACGGATGGATTAGCCTAACTGATTACGTGCATTCTGGACTAGAAATATCAAAGATAGTACAATCCGATCTATTTATGGACGTTTTTCACCCTTTCGGAATAATCGTTTGCTCTAGTTAGTTGGATTACTAGCATCTACCCTCGTCGAACGTTCATTTCTACGTTCCACTTATATCGTCCGACTTAAGGATCTATTTTTGCTAGCTACAGAATTGTGCACAAGGTACAAATCACAACGTTTCAAATCAGTTGAATAACAATCACAGCGGATGAAAGTTGCCATAGAACATAACGTCATGTTTCCGTGTCAGTACGTTCTAGATTGAAATTAGTTGAACTTTCAGCTTCCTTTGGTCGTTATGTTTCGATGGAGTAATGCAGGATTACAATTCACTTTCGATTATTCAATTTAACTACACGAATTATGTGCGTCATATTGAGGGGGGGCAAATACATCGAAATATCTTCAAAACAAGACATGGTTCATACCAGTAAATAGGAGCGGGTGGTAAACACTGTTTCACTTTCGTTAACTTCTTCCATAAGAACGCGATGAAGTGCTCGGCTCTCGTTTTTGATTAGTATGTACAGTATGAAGGTAGAAATTTCTCACCAAAATCAACCAGGGATACAGAATGTCAAACTAGCTCAAAGCGCGTATGGAGGATGCATGAAACAAGCGTACTTTCACTGGTGAACCCACGCAGTAAAATAGGGAGAATATGCAATTGTTCACAAACACTAATGGATTAATACATAGTAAGATAGCCACCGTTCTAAATTAGAAACTCATGCAACGCGTTTGGTTACCGCCCATGTGTCGGAAGTCAATTTTGTGAGTTCAACAGCTAATTCAGGTAACGGTTCGATGAAGACCCGACTTTCTGCCGTGTTTCAAAAAACTGACAACAAAGTATTGTGTAAACTGAAACTGGGTGTTTGTGAATGAGCACTTGAAAGTCCTAGCCGCAAGTACGTGTACCATGAACCGATTTTCTCTGAGAATTAAAGGCTAAGCGATCAGTTTGAAGAGTCGGATTCGGTGAATGACCTACATAGACATGAGTTATCCCAGATAGCCAAGAACGAAGTCATAATTTAAAAAGTTCCGTCATAGATTTATTAAAACCCAGTGAAGGGATGTCAAAATCAACTACAGTCCTGTTGCATCTGTAAAACATCAGTATGCACAACTCTAAGGAATTAAAAGTTTAGAACAATCAAACGACTATCGTTTCGGCTGCGGTTTCAGATTGTTATCATTACTGTCACATATAGTGTCGGTGAAGTAGATTACTTTTAGTGTCGCAGCCACTTGTCGGTCGAAGGAAATCCGGTAAAATCAACCCAACTGAGCTGTTTAAAATCATAGCCCACTTAACGCCAGTTCAATTTAATTTAGCACAGTAATCAAGATGTATTTTAGTTGGAGCATTGGAAAAAAGTTTCACCGGAAAAGGAACGATGTGTAACGTTATTTTTCTCAGCGTGCTGTTTTAGATCCATCTAAATTCATTCCATAAATGCACATGTATATTAATTTGTTTTCAGGTGATAAATTGTCGTTAGATAAGAGACATCATAAGGTACCATAGTGACCTCGATGGGTCTAAAGTAGCAATGAGCTATTATAAACACACAATGACCCGAAGTTACCGAGACGATGGCTGATTCCTCCTGGATGCTAGGAACCTCGTCACCTACTTAAAAAGCGGCCCCGTAGAAAGTTAGTCGTACCAAGGATTAGGAAAACTAGTGGACCAGATTTGTCGGTCACATACCGATCGTAGAATCAAGTGTCATTGAACTAGTGTTGAGTTTTTTTAGAAGGTCTTTCTCGTTCCGACATCTCAAACATAGCGCAAAATTCGCCAACAGTATGCGACATTTTTTGTCCAATCTAGGTATAATAGTGACGCATACAGTTCTGCAGCTCCTAAAAGTGGACGAAAGACAAATTTTGAATAAAT
The DNA here is from genome assembly GCA_013368495.1 of Paragonimus heterotremus. Classification (NCBI taxonomy): domain Eukaryota; kingdom Metazoa; phylum Platyhelminthes; class Trematoda; order Plagiorchiida; family Troglotrematidae; genus Paragonimus; species Paragonimus heterotremus. The sequence continues at coordinate 11,028 of LUCH01000183.1, read as the reverse complement.
TACTTTTGCTGAGGTAAGTAAATTTCCTATCATGCTGTCATCTTTGGTAGAATTGTTTCTAACAAGGTTAGAAATTAAAAGTATCCGTCCCATGTGTGTCGCACTTAAAGTGGTGCTCATCAGTGTTCAGTCCTCTCTGTTTGCATCACCCTTGTTACGGTTTATATTTTAAATTGTAAACTTGATGGCGGGATTGGCGAAAATTTAAAACTTCTCTCCCTCACTGTGGTGAATGTCACAAGTCATTTGGATCAATTAGTTTTCCGTAGCCGTTTTGATAAAACTAGGCAGATCACATTTACTATTCTGAAAGAGAAGTTTAGCTTGTAGAAAATGCTTTCCGCATCTTTCAGTGGTAAAATCCATATTGTTAGTTAAGCAATCTTAATGTTACTTTTTTTAGTGGGAAATGTTTGTTCGAGACTGTGTATTGTGCAGCCGGCTTATGGAGCATTACTTCAGCAGCCTTCAGCAGTGCCTTGTAGATGTTTGTGTAAGCGACGATGGTTAACACTGTTCTAACCACCCTTCTTCACCTGTAAAACCTGGAAAACGTTCAGCTGTCCCTCAAAATTTGAAAAAATAATACCTCTATTCAGGTTTTTCTACATTTTTATTCGACACCGTGATCTGTTTCTGGTACGAAGAAAATTATCTTGATGTGAGAAATCAGCGCCATTGCCTTTTGCTGACTTGGTTCAACTATTATCGATGGTTGATCAACGGTTAGTCTGACATTGTAACACTCAACGTCAGTTGGTCTATGTGCTCATCAGCTACGCAAACATAGTGTTTATCTTACTGAGTGCTGTGTATCCAGGTCAACAACGGTTGCAGGAGCCTAGCATTCGAAAAGACAGCACTTCGACTACCAGTTATTAAAACCACGACTGCTCAGTATGATATTCTGATATCCATTCTAAAAACGGCAGGAGACACCGTACAATAACAGGTAGCTAAAATAAAGTGATACCCCTTACTCGTGTTTCTGCTTGCACCATTTTAACTGATTAGTCTGCATGCTTAACATCGATCGACTCAATACGGTCGATAGCCACCGGTGACCGAAACCCAGTCATTAATTCGTACAATGCATTTGTTTGCACACAAACACAGCGTACGTATTGGTAACCAAAACCACACTAATCTGGTTTGCTTTATGAAATTACATGGATTTTATGTGTTTGTCCTCAAAAGATGTAATGGACTTATCATGTTGTACAGTTCTAACGCCTTGGCTTTCTGTATACACTGTCACGAGATACACTTTACGATCGCCTTCTGTATACTACGAAACGCACTCAATCAGTTGAACATCATTTCAAGCTGATCCCTTAACCCTGAATACTGTCGTTGTGTCTTCCTGGTGGTGGTTCCAAATACCACGTACAAGGTTTGAAGTTCTTGTTTACAAAACTCATTAGCTGTAAACTCGTCCATTGTGAAAGCATGCTATAACAGGACTAAAACCAAGCAATTTGTAGCCCATTATTTTCCCGAGATTTTCTCTCATGTTTTGGTGACTACTATGAAAAAGGGTAAATCCAGGCCACAGAACAACCCAGTGATGTTCACAGTTGATTATCCATGAGTTTAACTGAATCGTTCAAAATATACTGACACATGAAGTGGAACTTGTTTAATCTGACTTGCTAGAAGCATTCGAATAAACGAACGAGCACCCCTCGAGATAAGTCAAAAAGCCAACTTATTATATCAGAATCATAAATAAAATTGAGTTCACTTGCGAATGTAAAAATGTCCCAAAAATCTTTTTTGCACAATTTGTTGTTAACTTGCTTGATTATAGCATGCATTCTGAACGTTTCTTTTCTTTCAAACTTTTAACACGAACACCCCTTCAAAATAGATTAAACCATTTGTATCCGGATAGACTCGTCAGGCAGTACCTTCCACACAGAAACATTAAACTAAATTCTTCGTACTACTGCTCAGTAGCATTGAGCTTGGTGAAGTTTTTCTTCGTGAGAATACATAATAAATAAATGAAACATGCCAATGGAAAACAAAGCTTTTCATCTGTTTAAGTATGCCTGAGGATCTCGTAAAGAGCAAAATCGTGGCGAAAAACTTCATTTGTAGTGAGTCATCCTCAAATAGAATACAACAAAAATATACCAGAGCGTTTTTATCAGGGGAGGTTCTGATGGTTCCTACTACTTTGTGAAACTGAAACCATAGTGGAATTACAGGCCTGTTTATTGTTATTCCGCAACATATACTAAAGCACCGCCAAACCGCAGGAAAATTGGATGCTTGGACGGAAAAGTTTGCACAGACATTAAAACGATAATTGATTTTCGCAGATTCACGCAGCAGCCAAATCGTAATGGTTCAAACTTATGACGATTTAGATGAACTTAAAAACGGAATCCAACATGGCTTTATAACCAGAGTCGCGTTGCATTCCTATCCAGTCCCCATCCAAGGAAAATTACGTTCCTGTTTTCTGCTCAGTTAGCAGCTTTTGTATGACCGATATTTTCTGTTTATCAGGAGCAGAGTATCGTTTTGTCGGCATTCCCAGTTACACGTACCGGTTCTGTCGACAGCTCGATCTCCCAGTCTGGGGTGTCGTGAACATAAATTATGTAAATTTGAGTGATTGGACATTCCTTCTTGTTTCGTTTCAACTCCTTTGATACAAGCTGTGGAAGTGAATGTAATGTCCGTTTCTTGTCCACTTGTATGTTAAACTGAAGCCATCTGCCAGAAAGCTCATGTCGTATTGTATCATGGAAACCCAATCTTCCGCCCAGCTCTTTCTCCATCACAAAAGTCAGATTTAGATGTGATGTGTGTGGTAACTACAGGAGGGAGTCGGCAACTACATTATAGTCAGTGATAGAGAAAATGTCGTCTAGATATTGCTCGTTCACAATGCTCCACACAATCAGCGCAGTCAAAGTCGGTATGTGTTGTTGTTTGTGCTTGTAAGATGTTAGTGGGACTGGTTCATAATCATCTTTAGCAATTTTGATGAATTTTAAAGCAAAGTGCATCATGTGATTCATTATGATACGTTAACTCTAGTAATCGTCTCGGAAACCAAAGTGCTTGTAACTTAACCGTGGATGATATGTATATAATGTCAAATCCGGAAGGTGGAATTCGTGATTTATTTCACAAATTAAACAGGTTATTATGAATGATGAGAAGAAACAACTATTATCGACTGCTCCCACGTTCTTTCTGATTCTCACTCGTTTACAACGACAGTGATAGCAACCAAGATCACTCCCACTCCGGTCATTATTCCTCCGAATATCCATTCAACGTCGAACGGGAGTTGGAACCCTCCGTCGATCTGTATTTTGTGGCGTGCACAGTAGGAACCAGCAACTAGAAAGACTGAAACAAAAAATACATACTTAGTGAATAACTCTGGTTACCATTTGACTTTAGTCAAAGAGTTCGCTTATAAAAGTACACGTTATGTTCATAAATTAAGATCACGTAGTTATCCCGATAATTAATTTCAAGAAAGTGTGGTTGTTAGGGCGCTTCTGTGAGTGGCGAATAAATCTCGCTTCAGAAATTTCGTTTCCAAGTCAAAATACAAATAGACACATTTGCCTTATAACTATCTAAAAGTGAAAACAATCGATGTTTCCTCACCTACGTCGTACTCTTGTTGGATAGCGTGAAACTTGAAACATAATATTGAAATTCTGTTAATTACAGTGGTTTCAAACATGTCACCATTTTTAGTTCAATTTAGTGTATCGTTTTTGCGCTCTGAAAAGTGAAATATCTGGTTTTACTTGTCGAAATGAAAAAGCAGTGCACCTAAATTCTACCAACAGTCAGACTAATAAGTGGCTCACACTGTCAAACATTCCACCGTTTGATGAGATCTAGAGGATCGGACTACAGAATCATTCAAAGACTGATCAACTAGTCAGTCATAGAACTACTGTGTGTTTGAATGCAAATAGAGAGATCGATGTGGGGATCCTATTACAGGACTTTGTAAGGAAGTTTATAGTTCCGTTTTTCTTCGAAATTTTGATGACAAACTGATTACATGCTTTTACATGGGATTCACCAACGATATTAACAAAATGTCTGCATATAACGTAGTTGCAGCCCTTAAAAATTTTATGGATTTGTTATGAAATATCAGTTTCTATTGAAATGATGGGATTAACGATAGAATAACGACATAATTTCTGAAGGCATTTGGAAGCGTTAAGAAATCATAAAATTGTGCCCTGGACGAAGTATGTTTTTCATTGAATACGGTATGACATGAATATTTTGACTCTTAAGAAACGTCATTACTTCGGATGAACTCTTCTGTGTTCTGTTATAAATCATACCAAAATTAGCCAAGTAGACGTTAGTTTGGAACACATTCATTCCTAAAATGTAATTTGGTATCATACATTGCCGATTACAATTGCTACTGACACACTGAACCAAAAGCTCCCAGCTGTTTACAGTTTTCATAAGCAGGCTACAAGTCAGACAAACCGAATTCTGTCAGCAACCGGTCAAAGTTAACAGAAGGGTATACATGTTTGGATTTGAAAAACATATATGTCAATGACGATGTTACGGGATCACGTTAGACAACATCAAAATTAATCGTTACGTGAACTGATGGAACAGTGTTCATACGTAAATGTGTTATCTCAATAACGAAGCGTATTAAATTTGGTTGGGATCGTTAACCCACTGACAGATTTCTAACAGGTTCAGTTGATTTGTGACAAGAATTCAAGTGAGTCTGTCCAGACAGTTTGTCAAAGTTATCAATGTCAGATTAATATGTTTTAAATCTGCTTACTGTAAACTATAACACTAATCTCGAGTTTTGCTCTTATTTGAACTGATCAGTTTTGTACAAGCCGGTTTCTATTTTGAGTTGAGTTACGACCCGTCATATCTAAGAAGCGAGGTTGTATGCTTACTGATCCATTGATCTAACACTAGACATTATAAAAGCATTAGACACAGTTGGTATTAAGTAGTACTCATTTTCCACGTTGATTATGATATTGTTTGAAGTAACTATTCTGTAAGTTTCCTTCAATAATCCGATAGACTACAGAAGCCCGAATAATTATGACAAAGTCTACAAAGATGAATAGACCGGGAAGAAGTAACTACATTGGTATTGGTTATTAGTGTAACCGGGTTATCCTCAATTGCGATGATCCGACAACCCGACTGCAATAATCTAGAGACAGTCACCAGATGTGGAGACTGAGGCACACTCGGTGTTACAGGGGTAAAACAGGATTGCTTCACTCTCGGTGAGTTTTAACAAAAGATAAAATATTGTAAACTTTCGGAAATAAGTCTCAAATCCGGTACTTTGCCAACGTTTACTATTCTAATGCGTGTTTACAGACAGTACATTTCGTAGTATTATGAGGTCTTGATTGTTCAAGTGATGACCTGGCCTTGTATGTATATAAACTCTCATGCAACACTCGTCGGTATGTATTTATAAGAGCGCATATATTTTCTCTGCTGTACCAAATAACAAACCAATCTGGTTCCTATCAGTATCGCTAGTTATCCATTGTTTCGGGAACTTTCGAATTGTTTAGGCACACGACCCCCTCCTTGAACTGACAACTTAAGTAAGCGCAGTTTTCTAAGTCATATTTTTCCCTAACTACCTTCTTCAATTTTCTCAAAGATTTCATAAGAACTCTTTACAGATGTGTCCTCATGGCAATATTGGTCGTTCTCAATCGGGTTCCTTGCTATTGATCCACATAGGAAACTGATGTGTGCTCATCAATAAGCCATAACCATACTATGATTTATTTGATCCGTGAGTGGGTCTGTTTAGTTGAAAAAGGCCGAAATTGTATTTGAACAAGCAACTTGTCTACGTAGAGCAGGCAATTTTTAGGTTTACAGTGAGAACGAAACTGATGATGGGTTGCTGTTGTCGGATCGAGCAATAAATTTTTATTGTAGTTTTTATAAACTGTCGACTCTCAGCTGAAGAGTCAAAGTAATTCTTTGTACTGGCGAATTCAAATTATACTTAGTGAAGGTTATAAAACGAAATATTTTTAAGTTACATCACAAAATCAACCCCCAAGAGTACCTGTTCCTCACTAAACTTTCAGGACTGATTCCTTGAATATTAACCCTGGGTGACGTAGTGTCGTGAAACAAAACAACTGTCCTAATTCTGACGGTAAATCACTTACGTGCAACAGCTCCGCAAACAACGCCAACGATACCCACGATCTTGTCTTCACAAGATGTACACAGAGTGACCAGTACAAATATCATCACTCCCGCAAAAATAAACATCGCAAGGAAGACGAGTGTGATGGAAGCAACAATATTACTTGGGTTGTCTTGTTCTGTATGAAAGAAGAACAAAACAAGTTCGGTTGATAGTAGGACTGAATAATCGTTTGTTGGTTCGCATAGATACAATATTATAGCGAACAATTAAAAAAATTGTGTACGTATTTGCGGAGCAAGCAAACACCGTCCAGAAACATACGGTAGTTTACAGAAAAGATTTCGGTTGACATAATGACGCTTACGGTTTATGAAACCACGCATAGTTATCACAGCTGCCATAGTGCACACAACTCCAACTGCAGCTGCAATAATGAGCATGACTTTGTTCACAACCCCCATTCTGCACTCGGATGTTTGTGCTATGCTTGAGCAAACCGACGGGCGTATTTATAGGCTTGGTTTGATGACCTCCAAATCATTGTGACCTGATTGATCGACTGCGTGTGCAACCGATTTGCATGCAACCATAGGAGATTTCTCAGATCAGCTCTGAGCAAAGCACACGTTTTAGCCAGTAAGGCGTCTCTAATCGCACGCAGTTGCAATTCATTAGGTGAGTGCACTCAGAACCACTTACCTCTGAAACATCTATCATGTGAACTGGAACAACCATTATATGCAGGGATCCACTTTTGCCTGTGAATAATTCATAACCAACATCTTTAGTAAATGCACGGAATGTTATTTTTATCAACTGAAAGTTTATTTTCACTATGAAGATGACTCGTGTGATCAGTTATTCGACCTTCAAGGCACGCAACAGGTAGAATCGCACACCTAATCAATTTTAGCTACTTTTTCTTACTGGAAACAAATCATCTGAGTTTCCAGTGTATTCCTCTCAGATATATCCTCTCACAAATATTCATACTACAGCCAATGATCCCTTCAAAATAATCCGAGTTTCACTTTATCAACACAACGATAAATGGTTGTATCCTGTTTCTAAGTTGATTCGAATGTGTAGTCTTCAAATATAGTACTCACTACTCTTAACTCTGCCTGAAGATCCCCTTCGAGGATAGAGTTGTTTATCCGTTGTCCACATAATAGTTATCCTTGTCAGCTAAAACTTATCGAATTATCTCTTACTATGTTCGTTAATTCCATAATAATCTACGGTTGCCATTTCTAGTTGCACTCAGTTAAATGAGTGATGTGGTGATTTACCTTGAAGGAATCCCTGTACGCAGCCAGATCTGGGGCATACGGTTCACACTCACTTACCGTTATACTGTAAGTCCAGCAAGAATCTGTTTTGACTATTACTGAACGGTTTGCTTTTGATTGCTATTCGTCATACAATTTGGTTTAGATAAAAACGTCCCTGAGAAAAATGCACTCAGAAACAGTGTTCCGCTAGAGTCATAATTAGATGTTTCACGAAGATCAACAATGGATGACCATCGGCAACTGAATAACCGTGCGACGTGTTTCAAAGGAGACTCTAAAAAAAGCAAGCAAATAAACAGAATTACATCAACCAACGATGATTCTGTCCCTCTGAGCATCATCAGGCTGCGCTGCTGTCTACCACTTAAGACGTTTTTCATCGACCCTACTGTTTTTTTTGTTCACAACCTCATTGATGTAAAGGCAAACTGAACGAGTACATGTAGTAAGTATTTTTCAAATCCGCCAATCACCGACACAGTAGAAAATCTCAATTTTGTAGCTACCAACTTGTACTTTATTGGAAATCACCAAACTCATTTATGGAGTCCCACTCGGTTTATTCACACCCTGATACCTTTTTATGTTCCGTCAGATTATTCGCGAATTTTACCAAATTTGTCTCACTTTTCTTATTTGCGGCTCTTTCAACTTCGTCGTTATGTTTTACTACGTCTATGTCGGCTTTAAACTCGCAAAGTTTGCGTTGCCAAGTTGTATTGTTTAATGTTGTGAAAATGTGGTTTGCTCCGGGACTCATTTACAAACGTTGGGTTTAGCGAGACCACTGACATACACAAGTTTTAATTCTCAGTTCAACTCTGAAGTGCCCAGTTTACTAAACACTTTCACCCAGCAAATCTAAACATAAATATTTCTTTAATACCTGAAGGGTTAGAGTAGATTTTTGTAAAATTACTCCCGCTGTCTGCATGGCATCCGCTTCGCGAATTACAGTAGAAGTGTAGCTCAGTTAAACCACACTCCCGCTAAGTCCAAAGTATTACAATTACGTGTCTTGTTTGCTGTTGTTTGCGCCTGACATCGTATTTTTTACTGATGAATAGTACCGGGTTTTGATTTTCTTATAGATTGGACCTTACCCACAATTGGTCACAGCTATCCCATTCCCAAGGACACTCCAGTCATCCCCTTTCGAAAATCAGTACTAGAATCGAGTTTCATTCTAAGTAGAGCTCGTCAGTGGTGCATATCATTGCCACTGCCGGGACTATAACACCGACCATGCTTTCATGATGCAACCGTGTTGCCCACATTGGACACTACAGAATTGTCACACTACTTTAAAAGCTCTGTGGTTGGTCTGTACAAGTCAAATAAAATGCCCATGCAGCTCACCGTCAGAGGGGAACTCAGACTTATTAGACAGTTTATAATAATGCAGTTGAATTGTAGCATCCAAGCTGGTTGTTCTCATCTACTTTAACTGGGTGTAAAATCATATACATTGCCTAGGTTTTGAGAAGTTTGCTGACTGAGAGGGACTAATAAGACAATCCGCTCGATGATCTCTGTAAATCGTTAGTACGCTTTTTCAGGTCCGGAATGGCAGTGTGATCTGTACTTGATGAATCCCTCTTACGTGAGTGATGGTTCGTCGTGAAAATTACGTGGTGTAATCGTGACTAATCTGAATACAAATCTTTTGCTGATACGGGCTCCAGATGCTGCATGGCCGGAGATGGCCACAAATGTCTTTAGTAGCATCCTTGCTACAGATGGCCATTCAACATGTAAGGTACAGAATGGCGATTACAGACTGACTTTTAGTGCCAAGAACTACAATGTTATAGGACATTTTAGAGTCACGTTGTACTTCCTGATCATATCTAACTGACCGTGATGTTGATCGTTTCGTGTAACTGGTGTCTCCTGTCTAAGAACCCAGCAGTTTTCGCTGTTCTCACGGTTCTCCCTTGCTAGTAAGTGTTTCGTCGGTTCCCTACCAGTTAGTTACTTGTGAATTACCGAAACCAGCCTTGTTGCTGGGTCGTACAAGCTACCTAGTTGGAAAATAACTGTGGACAACTTCGGTAGTTGCGCTTACGACGAGCGAGGGATGGTCATCAATTGATGCGAACCGTGTGGTCACCAGCTAACAGGTTACGTCAATATTACGAGCTACGGACATTTAGTCGATTTTGCCAGGGTTCCCTGCAAACTTACATTTGGGAACGAGTACCTGCGTAGATAAAATGTTTTACTTATCCATGAGTAAGCCGTGCTTATTACTGGTTAGAATATGGTCTTGCTTAGACTGTTTCCGCCAGATCTTCTCATGCGTTAATCCTCCGACATTTCTGTTCAGTCCGCCAGCCATCAATGCAATGTGGAATTCAGGCCTTTGTGTCCAAAAGTCGTCATAATCAAGCTTATGGCAATTAAAGTCACTTGTGAGTAAAAGTTGCGAGAGACAAGGTCGCGTGTTACATTAATAAGACGGAGATCATTTCCTTAGGAAGCGTTCGGGGTCCGGTAGATCACATAAACTGGACGCGTGAATGAAAGGTTGTAATACACAATCCATAATGCAATTTAAAGGTATCCTAAAAGATCTTTGTCCTGTAAAGTGATTGTTTTTGCATCAGCTGTTTCTTAAGAAGACTTTATTCTCACATTTTCTGCACTGGCGGACGGTGTGGGGCACAGTCTTACCTGGTGTGCCTATTCTCTTTTCTTTATTGGCTAGCACAGAGCAGATTTCTAATTTATTGATCATGGACGATCTTTCCAGCAAACACATGACCCTTACTGATGTGCCAGCGTTTATGACCTAATAAGGGCTCAGTTGAGACCATTCATTTGGATGTGAGAATAGTCGGTGTTGCTTCGTTCTACGGTGAAATTTTCGGAACATATGCTACGGTGTATATGCATAATAAATAAAGATAAAATTTATTCACTTCATAGCACCTTTTGTTTAATCGCACGGAGTTTGACATTCCGTAACATGCAAGCCGGCCGTTTCTTCTCTGATCTTCCGTAACACTCACGGACCAACTGTGGAACAACATGGAGACACCGGGGAACAGCGTTCTTTTGAAGTAGGGGTTCCAACAACAGTCCTGTAAAAGGAATCAACGAGAAACAAGCATGAGTCAAAGGCCTAGTAGGCCTTGCACACGACTTATACAAACGAAAACTGGAACGGCGTCAAAGACAAAACACACCCGGCTACGCAGTTCAAATTCAACCCATCCGCGCTTGCTGGTTTTGACCGCAAGTTACAGTGCCTTACTTTGACTGCGTTGTTTCGGCGCAGATAGCACTGAGGCGCTTCACTCTATAGGCAGCAGAAGAGATACTACTGAGTAACTGGTGTTTTGACGATCTCAGTTTAATGTGGTTGATATGTGTATTAACAGTTTTACTCAAATTGTTTTTTAAATTTTTATTCCAAATCATATCCGACGTATATGCGGTTAGGACACAGGTTGATCAAGAGGTTTTGAATCCTCTTCATGTATGCTTAATTATAATATTGTTTTGTAAACTGGAACCACATATGTGTGGTGATCAGCGATCGTG
>LUCH01000182.1:281334-293738 GCA_013368495.1 Paragonimus heterotremus | reverse complement strand
ACACAAGGACTTCGTACACTGCTTGAAATCAAAGTATCGCCTGGTTACAACGACGATGAAACGAACGCAAGCAACCACTAGGATCACTGCCAAGTATTTCCAAGGTAGCAGATAACAGTGGATGGTGGCTCAAGAGCGTGTTTAACTCACCAACGGATCATCAACATGGGCTCCCACAAGGATGCTCGCACATGACGAATCTGCCGGCGGAGACTGACTTGCAGGCCATGGCTGGAACAATGTCTCTTGGTGCATGTCGCCCTCACAGACTTCATTAGTCATCATCGTTGTGCACAAACATATCAGTGGTCAACACCAACACTCGAGGGCCACGGGGAGACAATGAAGGGATGGAACCTAAATCTGAACATTTACCATCATGGTAGCTGTATCCTGCAGACCACAAACACCATGGATTACCCGGCAGGTAGCTGATCATGATATTTAACGGGCAGCTGTCTGGTTTCAACACAACCTACTGAACAGGAGGCGGACCACGAAAATCTATAGGGCTTTCTGGTACATGGGGTTTCCACAAAAGTTTCTCAGGGATTCCCGCTGAGCCATTTGTTGACCCTACTCTGTGTAAACGACAAAACAGTCATGTGCCCGTTGTCATGGTGCATGTGTGCGGGTATGATGCGCACGACTGTTGACCGAGTTAAATGAAAATATAAAGCAAACGCTGTACAGGGAGATAGCTAAACGGAGGTGAGTGGAAGAGACCATACTACCGACAATAGTTACATCCGTGTTCAAACATTCAACATCTAGGTGCTTATATCTTGTACACGAACAATGAAGCTGTGAATGAACACAGGGCATCATCAGCAGGATGGCTTTTTTTGCGGTTAAGATGTTAATAAGAGAAGACTGGTTGGCAGAACTTGAAATGGTGTGCATGCAGTTATGCCGTTGACTCTAGCACACTACCATCTTGGGTACCGTTTATAACCAGCGGTTTGAGTGATCACAAGAACCTGAGCCAAACAAGCGACACCTGCTCTCGTTGCTCAGTGGTTGCAGTCAGGGTCCTCATATTTCGTGATCACGTTGTTGCTTAATCACCACGCGGTTTCACCCAACTGTTGGTTGTTTCAGTATACAACGCCCAGTACGGTACATGTTTTTTCGGCATACGGAGTACATAACCCAACAATCGCAGGTTATGCATCATGGTTAATTGACCATTTGATTGCGCATCCCGAGTTTTCCGAAATACGTGCTGACAAACGGCCGTGTTGCTTCCACAGTCAGTACACTCATTGTAGAGACTTCGAAGGTCAAACACAGCAAATCTGATTATATCTTCGTTGCGAACAGGCAACGTTTCTAAATCACAAGGCAAAACAACGTGCACAAGCATTATACATCTTTCCTTCTGGCGACAACTGATCGTCTTTTTGACGCCACAGATGACACAGGCTGGCGAAGACAACTGGCGCCTTTGCTATTCTCTCTGATACCTCAGAAACACTGCGGGCTGGCGAGATAGTGCTACTCAAGTGGATGAATGTTACCATAGTTCCAAGTGGACTGCCTGAAATAAAGGAAGTAGGAATGAGAGTGCCCCAAACTTGAAGCAGCTTCGCCGTTCGTCTTGCTCAGCTTGGTCTCTGTGTCTTTGGCAGAGGGGGTTAAGCAAGACAGTGTCATCCGCATACTCCATACAGGTCAACCTGGCACCAGAAAGAAACTCATCACCAAACTCACTAGACTCCTGAAGCGCAACTTGCAAAATGTCGTTCACGACAACATTGAACAGAAAGGAGGTAATCGGATACCCTTGATGAACATCACCAGACGTGATGAACGCCCGAAACAGTTGTCCATAAACCCATATCCTGCTTGCAGAGTGGACATACAGTGACCTCTACAGATTCACATAGTTCCCTGGTGCTTCTTCCCGAAGAAGGTAGTTCCAGAGAACCTTACGAGTAACCGAATCGAAAATAGCCTTTAATTTTAAAAAGACCACGCCCGTCGGTTGCCTATAAGAGTGTCGATGTTCCAAGATCCGTCGCAAGGTGAAAATGTAACCAACACCCACGGCCGGACCGGAATTCTGCCTGTTCTTCACGTAACGGACTTTCTCTGGGCTTATTGGGACGACGTAATATTAGGTCACAGAATAACTTTGACGCAGCGAACACTAGACCGATGCCTTTGAGGTTGTCACGTAGACTTCGGGCATCCATTTTTAAAACGGAAAGTGCTGTTGATAGGTACCATTCATGAGGTTCTTATTTGGTTTTGCAAATCGTCTGAAGGAGTTTTATCGGTTCCGACACCAGTCTGTTCTCACCATACTTGAAAAGAGGTAGAAAGAGGAGGTCTGATCCAGAAGCCTTGTTGCGCTTCAGTAACTTAGGTTTCAGAGCCACTTCTGCTTCCGACGGAAAACCCTCTAGAACGTAATGGCCACTACAACCACGGGGCAGGGAAAATAGCCTTCTGCCATTCCCAAACAAGGCAGGGCTCGTTCCGTTTCTTTCGACTGTTCGATCAAGTGGTGCTCACATTCTTTGCACATGTATGTGCATTCCTGCATTTCTTATCAGATTGATCTCGTTTTACTCACTGGTCGTAAATTTACTCTCTGAGTCTCAGGACACTGTTGTTTTCAATTTCACTTAGTGGTTGGTTCTGGGTTTTGCTTACCTCACTAAGAGTGTCATGTTGCAACGGCTTTCAAAATAACAACGGTTACGTTGTTTACTGACACACAACTCTAATATCCACTCCATTAGTCCATCAGTTAGCGCATTGCATCAACACCCAGGTTCACTTTCTATGTGGGGTAGAATTGAACGGGTTGAGATGCGACCGTAGTTTACGATGACTATTTAGTATTTGAGATGGGGATTGTGTAGAATCCACGTATTTAATGTCTTCGTTACAGTGACTGATACTCCGTCTGTTGTTCAGCGATTAGCTACTTGACGATGGGAATGTGAACCAGCAGCTTTTAATAGATCCCGCGTATGAATGTGTAAAACCACAATGCCCAGGTAGGGCTTGCGTGAGTTTTGAGAAGTTCGAGGAGAAAGGTAACATGAATACCTCATTTGATTTTCATGGTAGTACTTTTATAAACAGTTGGAAACGTATTTTCCATGATTTCTCTTCTGCTTGACTCTCTATGAACACAATATCACTCATTTTGTTGTGTTTCAGCACACGTTTATTTAATGAATTACCTCTGTACACTCATGTTAAACACTTGGATTTATGTTTGGCTATGTCATCTTTATACGTATGATTTGAAACCGGTTTGGGACGGGTATATAAATGTTTGAAAAAGGTTGGTTTGGAGAGTCTGCGAATTCTGTAATGACTGAAATCTGCATCCTACAGAAACGATAATACTGGCATGCTGAATTTGACTCACTTACGCACTAGTTAATTTAACCCCATGTCTGGCAGAACATCAATCAATATTAGGCTTCTGAGTTCGGTTATCCTGGCTGTCAACAGCCCGTGGACCTACCTAGTTGTTTGTTTGCAAGGTGTAGGCACCTTGATGTTGTATGTCTGAATATAGACGTAGCTAGTTGTAGTAGTTAGGTCCCCTCTCCTTACTCTTCTTTTTCTTCCTTCTTCTGTCCTTCTATGCAGGTTTTTTTTTAAATTCGTGGTTGTGTGGCAGTTAAGCATCGTTGTGAATAACTGATTTATTGCTGTCTGTGGTGATGATGAAATAACGTTTCCAACACAAACGCAATTGACATTATCCGGGTGGCTGACACTGATGGCTGATCGCCATTGTAGACAGTAGTACATCAGTGATTCCGATGCGATGCATGTTCCGTGCATAAAATGTTTTTCTAGGTAGGGATTATTTGGTGCGTGTGCCACATTGCCTGTTGAATTGCAATTTCATCGGTCTATCCTGATCTGTTCTCCACTGTCTTAAGTGTTCAATGACACAAACCCCGCAAAACGTCAATTATTTTACCTGTTGTCTCCTACTCATTCCACTTTGTCCAAAAGCTCCTTCAACGTTCCAACGAACCTCCTCGCTTAGCCATTACGCTGGAGACACCAAAGTCAGAATAAAACATGGCGAACAGCATCAAATTGCATAATCAGTCTGCAATACAATCTTGTCAGCTATTGTACTATGTGTTCGCATATCGGCGCTCAGTACTGAGTTGAATGTACGCACATAAAAGCGTTCTAAACCGATAACTTGTGAGATTTGATAAAGTGGGTTTCTCAAACTCTCGACACGAATGTTAAACGAATGTTAAAGCTCCTCACATACAGTGGAAATGAATACTTAACAAGAACTCACGCTTACTCAAAATACGTGTTAAAAGCTTAGCAGTATCTGGAGGGCAACGTTCACGCGTCCTCTGACAGAACGTGATTACAATCCTGAGCATGTTCTGTTGAATCAAGCGTTCGTAAAAGTAGTTGTACGTGAACACTGTCCTGCAGATTTGTTGGTTTCAGTATGCAAGTCCTCGTAACACTTGAACCAAGACTGAAACGGGATTTCGCCCCTCGACTGGCGGTTAAAATGAGCGACTCTCTTAGATAAATATCGTGGGAACTGCTATTAAAACTGACGAGCTCCTCCCAACTGCCGTCTTCTGTGTTATAGTTTCAGTCAGCCTTGTCTGAGCGGCTTCATATTGTTTGTACTGATGCTTCAGAAGTTTCTTTGTTGGCGATCTGCCGTTGACCGTTGCCGATTGTTATAACTCGACGCAATATCAGAACACGAAGAGTGTAAGATGCATTTTGATTTAGGCCCCTCAGTACGGTACCAGAACGATTGTAATATGTTAATTGCAGGTGTGACTAGTCTAACAAGACACTGGTCAGAAGGCAGGAATATTTTGATCCATTATGACCATATTGACAACGTTAAGTATGACGAACAGTTAGGGTAGGTAGATCATCGGATAAAAACACAATTGCTATCTGCAACAATGAGATTCGGTCACAACAAAGAGCGTACGTCATCATCATCACAGACAGCAATGTATCAGTGGTTCTGACTGATGCTTACCTGCCACAGTGAACATACACTCCTGGACATGAAATAGAGAGTGCAGTTTCCAGCGCTTAGTCTGCATGGGTCATGCATAGTTCTCTGACACCACAATGCATGTGGTCATTATCGGCTGTCATTGGCTAGCCAGATCTGACCTGATGTTAAAAAAATCACAGTTGTCGATCCGAACTGACTGTGCTTTCACATACATGCACCCCCTCCCCCTCTTCAGCATCGCTCACTAGGTGATCTTTGCTGAATAACACTCGTTCTTTTGTTCATCTATTCTACGGCAGACTTGCTGTGTTTGTTACTGCTTCGTCTAATTAGTCACCATATTCCAAATGGTGTAAACGATTAGAGAAAAGGTGAACAAGAGAATCCTTCTGAATTCACCACAGAAAAGACAGTATTTAAAAAAAACGATTTGATCTCTAGTGCAAAGTTTTACCGTTGTAAGATTTTTGTCCAATCTTGACACACAGCATCAATAGTTAGTGTTCTAACAGTAAGCCCCTGTAGTTCATATCGTTGACGCTGTGATCCAGAAAGGCCAATTTGCTCCTTTCGTTTGATCACAGCGACTCCTGCACTAACTGAATTACCGACACTACATTGTAAGGATCCACGTGTACTCTTCCATCTAGCTTTCATCGGCGAATTTGTGATTCATTAGTCCACCTTTCCTATTCATGTCGTTCGCCAACTTTTGTTCCTTGATGATCTGCATGTCCATCTCAATCGAATTCCATTGGATCGAGTAAAGTGGTGAGTGGTTGTTACGACCTCACCTGATAGAGGAAAGACAAGAACAAACGCAAGACCTCGAGCAGTATCTCTATCCCGAACGAACGCAACGATATTGCAGAACGGTACGAAAATCAGAGTTCAAATATCGGAACGCAACTCTCGCAACTTAGACCTCCCCAACAAGTATGGAAAAAGACGGCCTTCAAACGAGCTTTATTTACTGCTCAACCCGAAGGCAAAAGTGTGATTTACAGCAACCGTATTTATAGTTTTGGGGTGGCCTTGGACTTAGGTCGCCGAACGGACCAATCAGAAGCGAGCGCAATTTCTCGGGCGTTCCAGAATTTTGGCGGCCGTTCAAATTCCCAGAAAATGAAGATATCCATTTTCCTTGCATATAAGGCCAATTTTTGGGAAAATGTGCCTATTCCTAGTAGTGGTTGACTGCACTCTATTCATCAAGGTTCGCGTCTTTGATCGCCAGCTAGCAACAACAATGAAGACAACTTCTTTCAGTCTCTTTCGGGGGTGAGTAGATACTCTGTCAGCACATATTTCGCAAGTAAGACTCTTTCTCTTTTCGTATCATTTCCAAACCAACCAACGGATACTGACGGACCTCATCCGTTTATCCAACAATGTAAGAGTTTCTTTGACAACCGATTCTTGCTCTGTTTCAGTTTTACTGTGTTGAACTGGAATGTACTAGACAGAGAGCAAAATTAAACCATATAACACAGGCCTTTGACTAGTACGAGTAAAATTTGTTCTTGCTACTTTAATTGCCAGAGTGGGATTTCTCCGCCTGGAATGGACTGAATTTTTAACATGTGTCGTAAGACCTCATCTTTGCTCACAGGATTGCTATCACATAACAGCGACTGCCAAAACAGGCATCTGACAAGCTTCGCTGACTGGGGCAGTTGAATTTCATGGTTTTTAGGTAACACCTCCCGCCACAATCCATCGTTTACCTGGAAACCTTTCATGCTGGTATTAATAGGGGTTCATGTTTGTAACTGCCAACCTGACTGTAACGACATTTAGGAAATTTTCTCAAGCACCATGTCTACCTTTGGTACAACTTACCAGGTAAACTGAACTTCCAACTATTTTCAAGAGGTCACCATCCGGACTAGGTGTAGTCGCCGGCCGTTTACGTTGCACGTAAACGGTACATAGCACGAGCTACATCATACTGCTTTAACCACCAAGCCGACCAACGCTTCTTGTTCTACCTGTACTTTTTCATCATGCATGGCGCTTTGATCGGTGTAATTCAACTGTAGTTTCTTATGTCCTGAGAGATATTCGATGCCGTCGCCAGTAAAATCACTTTGAGCCTCATTTAAGACAATCAGTGACAAAGGTGAATCAAAAAGAATAAACGAGAGCCTTGCAAACTCCACTAGTTACAGCGAAAGGCTGGGGTTGTTTGCCATGTGCCTTAATTCTGTCTGAAGTCTGAGTGTGTATGGTGTCTTTGGAGTGGACACATAAGTATCAGGCACCCTTCTCCTTAACGAGTAATCCTGTGGAATATCTGCGCCGACAAAATCAAGGGTTATCTTGATTCCTGGAAACAACTATTGTTGGTCGTTTGTAGGTTTGGCGATATTCGTGCAGCTGATGAAGGGTTAAGATTTGATCAGGTCAATCATGATTCGCTTCTCACGGCATCGGTCATATTACTTTTCGATCTCTTATCTCACATGATCTGTGACTGGAGACCTTGGAATCGAGTTCACTTATGCGAGACAATCAGACGGTACGCACCTTAAGGATATTGTCTTGTAAACGACGCTCCACGCTCACATGCATCTTAGTTATTTGTTTTCGAAATGTAGATATTTTTATGTCAATTGTCTGAACTGAAACAAGGTTTTTTGTGGTTTGAGCTCCATCTCGCTTGGTTTTTACATACCTTTTACGTGGTTGTGTGACCGTTATGCGTTGAGGATACAGTTGTTCTATCGCCCTCCAGTTTCAATTCAGTTTGTCTACCCTGGTTAATGTACGACGCTTTGCTTTTCTCTTCCTCGCTGTGCACACTCTTTTGGTCCACTTTGCGTAATAAGTCTCTTGGTTTGATATACCCAGGATTAACCACCTCATGTAGTGTGTGTACCCCAAATCTCAGATGGTAGTGCGCGTGCCACGTTGGGGTATGCGGTTTTTGTGACTGTGTTGAATCCAACTGACGCTAGTCGTTGTTCGCAAACGGAGCTCTTCATGATTAATAAACATGCCTCATTATTCATTAGTAATGCACTAATTTTATCCACTGCACTTTATCATTTCCTGTAATTGTGTTTTATCCGCCCATTAATTCCTAACGATCATGAGTCTGCCCGATGAACAATATGGCTGGAGTTGCCGTACATTTCAACAAACGAAAAAATTATCGAGAAAATCGAAGCGAAAACGGGTTATAGTGAGGTTAAGTGACAGACCTCTGGTTATGGCTATGAAACAATAAACCGAAATACAAGTACTATTGTTGTTTAGCATTTTGTGTATACCTGTGACGCATTAAAGCTTGAATTGTCAAGCGAAGAGTTATTTACTGAAATGTGTTCGGAATACGGCTGCATAGCTTTATTTGTACGTCTCCAGTGCACACAAACTTCCGGACTCACCAGTTACCGGAAGTCTGTTCGCCATGTGTCACTAGGTGATTCAGCTTGGTATTCTGAAAGCTCCCACACATACTAAGCCGTATTTTCTGTGCTATGCTAAGACAGTCGTGATTAGTAATTTTGGTCAGCCTTGTGTTTATTAATAAATATTCGTATAGCAGAGATTCACACGAGCGTAACATAACCGCACTGTTTTCCTCCTGTTCGGTTTGTTGTTTTTTTTCTCACCGCGCCCCATTTGCTTCGCGTTTATTCTCGGTGATTGTTTTTTAATGCTAGAGTAAATACAAAATGTTACGTCCGCCAATTTTTATCTTTCCGCTATCCTGGCCAAACTTTGGCTCTGTTTCTTAAGTGTCGCTGTTACATTTCACATTTGTTGTACCCACAACTTATTCTTCATTTTCTACTGCATTTATTTTCGTTTTTAAGAATTACCAAATCCACCGGCAAGCTGTCACCGACCATGCTACTGTTGCTTTTTTCTTCTTCACTCGTTTCAATCAGATTAACAAACACATCGAAAATATCTTTCTCCAAGCTTTGGATGAAGAAAACAATCTTGTCAAAGCCGTTGCAACAATTTTACACAGCAAACAATCGTTGAATTATCTCAATTTTGACATATCTCCTACAAATGAAGCGTTTAGAAAAAATATCCAAAGGCTTTTAAAGTCATCAACCGAGTGGAGAGTTGTGGGAACACCATTATTGGCTGAATTTTTGGGTGAAGACGCCTTGGCGCTCGTATCCAACGGTCCTTTAACGAAACATTCCGTTCCGCCTACAAAACGCCAATGTTCTTCATCCGTATCCGGACTGGCAAAAGTAAATCCTAGCTTTCGATGTCGGGGGAAACCCCAATCTGCCAGCTTGAAGGAATCGTATCTGGAACGATTAAAAGACGAATGCCAACGCAGACGCGTACATGTTCCTATTCCTGGCCGCAGTTTTGCCAGGTCTGAAGAGGCAGATGATGATCATGATCTGGATAGTTCCGGATTCCTCGGGAGCCAGACGTCCATCCCTCGACGCAATCTCACTCCGTGTCAGAACAAGAAAGGAGTCGTCGCTCCTCCTTCATGGAGTCAATCATCTGACAATGGTGGTCGTAATTTGGCTGGTTCGTGGTCTCGATCTAATCAAGATGCTGTTCATGAACGTTCAAATGAAATTCGTTCGGCATTCGTTTCAGAGAAGCTGACTGCCAGGTTTCCGAATGCCGCCAATTGTCGGAAGTCTTCTGGCATAAAACTGCTGAACTTCGATGAGTTGCCAGCGTTTGGTCCAAAAGCAAAACAGTTGAGAAAAGGTTTGTATATTGCACATGATGTTTCGAGTTCTTCACTTCACAAGTGTTTCGGTCTATACATCTAGTTCAACAGAATTCAGTTGAAAGTCACTGGTATATCATTGGTATTAAATCTAAGCTTTTGGGGTGTGTCAGTGAGGTCTTGCCAACATGTTTCCATATTGTTTTTGAAAACAACACCACTGTTCATGTGTTACACTAACTTGGACGGTCGGTGTGTTAGTAGCCATACAAGTCAGTTACAAACGGGCTTGTTCTGAAAAAGCACTGCAGTTGCCACGGTAGTAACTTTTTATCGATCCGTTGAATCCAGTGTTACGTTGACCGATCCCCTGATCTTATGTATCATTTATGACGTGATTCATTTGGTTTCTGTGTAAAGGCCGAGTATGTCCGGATAACTCGAACTGATGAAACTGTATTTCACCAGACAATAGTCGGTTGTCAATTTCCTTAATTCGTGCTTGTTCTAGCGAACGACAAGGAGTTAGTAAAGGAATCAGTAAATTTCCAACTTGACTGAACGCCTTGAGAAACAGTCTAAATGATCTGCGTCGACTGTTATTGGTTAGTTTAGTTGCAGTATTCCCCACGACAGTCTCTCGAACTCCAGTCTTCGTCATTGTTATCAATTATGGCAACACATTGGTGGTTTCTACTGATAATCAATCGACACAACCGTGGGGAATGGCTAAAAGTTTACTTTGAAAATAAAGTCCAAGGATATTATGTATTTTTGTGTATGAGATGCGTTCGCAAACTGAAACCTTCCACATCAATCCAACAACCTATAAATCTAGTTGCAAGTAAGATTATGATGGCACCTGCTTTCTTGCGACTATCACTATCCTGTTTAACTATTTCTCACCACTTCATAGCCAACTAGTGAAAAAATGAATGCTGTTGAATGTGGTTAGCCGCCATTTCTTCTAATGTATTCATCCACCAAATCTGTGGGTCAACAGGGCACAAGCCCAAAAGACAAACTCTAACTACTGTTCCCAGCCTGCTGGTCATCGCGCTTATTTTCTTCAGATCGTGCTTTGGTCGCTACCTGCCTCACACTAAGGGGTTAAGAGTTCTGCAAAGGATACACAGCATAGTACCGGATGCGTTGACATTTCTAAAATATGAATTAACCGTCTGTATCTACCATTGTCGATGTTTAGATGAGGGACCGCTTTCATCCTGTAACAGATACTCATTTCGTAACTTCTCCGTTGCTTACCGACTGTTGTCATTTGACGCGTACGATTGAATGCAAACATTACAACCTGTATGATGTCCTTAACCGTTAACGGCAATGTTTCACAGCCGCCCAATAGAACATTTCCAACTTTAATCTTAGAAACCGTTACGACCCCCTGAAAGAGAAAGACGAAAACGAACACAAAGACCGCCAGTAATATCTCGATCACGAACGGAATGCAGCGACATCGCACAACTGCACGAAAATCCTTGCAAGTATCGGGATTCAACTCTCGCAGCTTAGAACCCCCTCAATAAGTAAGGAAGAAGACGGCCTTCAAACGAGCTTTATTTGCTTCTCAGCCCGAAGACGAAACAGGGGTGCACAGCAGCCGTATTTATGGGTTTCGAGCGGCCCTTGGCTTAGGCCATTCAACGGACCATTCAGAAGCAAGCGCGAAACTCGGATTTTGAAAAGATTGGCAGACGTTGAAATTCCCAAAATTGAGAAATCCATTTTTCTTAGCAAATAGGGTGAATTCTTTTGAAAAAGTGCCTTTTGTCAACAGAAACCATCGAAGCCTTGGGGCTTGTTTGGTTGAGACGTAATGGAGCTGTGGACTCGATTTTTCTTTTCCAAAAATATTGATTGACTGCATTCCCTGATTTTATATGAGAGATTGAGATGCCTTGTGATCGGTGTCTCTCATCAATCACAGTTATATCACGAGCCCTCTGTACCACCATGCGTTTACCATATGGGTAATGACGTTATCTTTATCGTTTCGCAGTTACTCACCAATTTTATGGTGCGTTGGTATTTTAAGTTTAGAGAATAAAGTATAAGTAGAACCAGTAGGCTACTCACTTTATCACTGGCGCATATGTCACATATTTACTTTACAACGGACATTGGGACAGTGAATAGTCAGTAATTTTATCCATGGTGTACTTCACATGAAGCACGCCCGTTCACTAAAACGTTTGTAGTTTCGTTAAGAGCGAGAGTGAACGTCTGTGACCATCATCCTGAACGTTTTCTGCTGCCAGTACTGTTCGTCACATACATTCGATCTCTCCCTACTCTGCAATTGTGGTATCTGACATTCTGGAATGGGTTAGTCAGTTTCCTTCTTCAAGTGACAAGTTAAACATCGTTTGTCCGTTTCTTCGAGTAGCGTGCAAGTTGTGTGACCGATCGTCATCGAATGTGCTGTTCCTTCACATTACAAAGCATTATTGCAAGATTTTGTTAATGTTTATGTTACTCTGGCTATTACCGATATTCTGTGTGACAGTGTTAACCATTTAATCTGCTTGGATGGCTTGCTTCACTTGATTAGCCTGTTGTATCGCTGACGAAATGTTCATTAGGACAACATACATTTACTAAGTTTCGCGAACTTTGACTCCTTAGGATATGAGCTTATTGGCTGAAGCCCACGTTTGTACTGCATATGGCTAATTTATCAAGTTCTACGATTCGGCCCGACCCATACTGCTACCTTGA
>LUCH01000182.1:114424-256067 GCA_013368495.1 Paragonimus heterotremus | reverse complement strand
CTTCTTAGTAACGTTTTCTTCTAGGATATTCCACGTCACTGTTGAGGTGAGCGGCGGCCCGAGCCACAGTACCTTTTGGTCAGGCTCATGTCTGTTATGATGATGGTGATGATCTAAGAGCAATTTTACATTGTGAAAGACCTGAATAACATCCTAATGTTGCACCCACTGGCCACCAGACTTTCTCTCATTTGTTTGTGGCTGCCCATACACCACCTTCTCCGAAATCAGTTCCTTAGCCATCCAACGACGGTTCCCCGGCTGAATGAGCATCGACACGGCTTCGATCTCCTCTGTGTCTGCCTGGTGATATACTTCAAGTGTTTGGAAACATGCCCGAGCATCGAATACTCATGATGCGTATTGAATATTGCAGTTGGATACGATTTAAGTACCACTGATTTCTTAGACACAGTGTCCAAGACTCATTGCCATGCAACAAGGCAGACAGTATTATTGGGTGGTGAACACGCAGCGTGGCTTTCATCTTCAGACTGACTCCAGGCACGTTTTTCAGATTTCCGTAAGCTGCGCTGAAATTCGCCACATGAGCTTGCGACTCACCGTTTTCAGATGTACCCGCAGACAGATTACTACTCACTAAGCGAAATTCTGCGCAGCTATCGACAGTGTATCCATTGATGTAGATTTTAAGTGTAGGCACAGCAACTCAATTCATAGAAGTATGAACGAAAGAAAGTGGCTGACATCTGTTGACATTCAAACTAAATTTGAATGGCGCGATCACAAAACCTTTGGCCAGTCGTTGCGGTTTTTCTTTTGTATGCGCAACTGACACTCATCTGCAAGCAGTAGCATCCTAATGGTCGAGTCACCTAGCAGGTGTGGAGCACCAAAGCGTCGAATATTAAGCAGGCTACGATTCATGCGGTATTTAACTTGAACACCGCATCCTACGAATTCTGAGGAACAACTGTTAGCATCATGGTCAGACACAAACTAAACGAAGTCTGAACTTAGATGCAACCCTGCATCACATCAATGACAATTCCACAATTACCAAAGGTCTATCCTCATGATTACCCCTTCACCTTCTTGTCCACCTGTAACCTTTTAATTAAGTTAATAGCACCCACCTAGACATCCAGTCATGCCCAACACCGTTCACAATTCTTCATTGCCCACGGAATCAAACGTATTGGTGATATCCACATATAAAGCATGCAACTGCTGGTTATATTCACAACACCTCTCCTACAGCTGGCGAGCGGCGAACACCATGGTGATCGTACTGCGAATTGTCTGGTGTTCACATCACTGCTTGAAAACATTTGTCCTCAAGATTTCCACATTAAGCTAGAACCTCACCAACATAGCTGGGCAGACTGAATCTCCTATAGCCTTCCGTTCTGTGCTTACTGCCCTTACCTTTAAATAAAAGTGTAGTGAGAACATCTTTGAGCTCCACTGAGAGTTTCATGCTTCCAGATGAAGTGAACCAACTGGAACGGGACACGGTCCCAAAACGCCTTTCTTCGAAATCTCTCATAGAAGTTCATCTTCAGCCATAGTCTCCACTATCTGAATCTGTTTGATGGCTTATCATACCAGGTTATCTATTGTCACTCAGGCAACGGTAGCAAACCGATCCGGTAGGCTGCTAGATCCGCATACTGTCATCGGTTGTGTGCTCGAGACTCCAGAAGCGCAGTACTCTAGTGGATTGGCAATCAGTGGAGCGAACCACAGATCTTTTTGTGCTGTTGGTTGTCAGCGTAGCTCTGCATCACCCACCTTGCTTTTTCCACCAGTCGTCCTTGATTCCGCGAAGTCGTTCAATGCGTTAACGACTAGCACTACGGAATGTCCTCTCATCTCCATTACTTGGGTTCAAATCGGAAACAGCAGACGTTTTCTTTCTCTTCCAAATGGTGCTTGACATAACTACATTATTGTTGGCATATATCGGACATTTCTGGTACCAGATACCGATTGTTTCAATGGTTGCTGTTGCAGTCTGCATTTTGAGATGCCGCCTACCACCAAGGTTTGTGGGTGTGGAGTGCTTTCAAGATGAACAGCATTTGCACTTTTGAAAATAGTTCTCCTTAATCGCCGAACATTCTGACCCTGTTGCAGGCTAACTGAGCTGCAACAGTCGGGATTGCAAGCGTGAATAAACAGTTTGTTTCTAATCAGCCTACGCTTCGTGTTGCATTCAGTTCGGTGCATCACTCGCATGATTTGTGCTTTACGGATGTGCTACTTTGTATGGTCACATTCTCGTGCATTTGGTGATGACCTCTTCGTGAGTGAGTCCACGTCATGATTTTTGCATCCTGCTCGAAATTGGTGGTCGAGATTAACAGCCCATGGGCAGCGCATTGGTGGAGAAGATGGTCACCGTCGTCATTAACTGCACCAATTACGTGGAGTCCGAGGGCTCCGCACTGGGCTGTTGGGTCGTGCTCAACTCGCGCCTGAATTCTTTGAGTAGAAACAGTCGGTCAGTCGCTGGTGTCCGGCGAATTTCAACGGAGAGTTGGTCATGGTACTGGTTCCTTGTATTGTCAGCGTGCCCCACTATTAGACCATAATCTAGGGGGAAAATTGCTGACGTATTTTGACCGAGTCGTAGGCGCATGGACTTGAATAGGGGACTGTTGCTTTATGCTTCAAAGAACGGTTGCGACTGCGAAATGGGCCCCGTGTTTTCGAACACCTGTTGGATAACCGGTCCTAGGCCTACTTTGGCTTGTAAGCTTTGGTTCTCTCAAGGCCGCGGCAACTATGTTTCATCGCGCCGAGACGTTCCAGCCATCCAATGCTTCACAGATCCAACATCGTTCGCTCGTCATGTTCTGACAGTCAGCTTACTGTGTTCACGGACATCTCTCAGGTTGACTTGGGAAACCTCGTATGATGCTATTTATCATGTAGTCCCGTTCACAATCAACATCTGTCAGAATAGTTCATGCTACTTGTTCACATTTGAATGAAGTAATTATGATTCCTACATGATGATATTCAGTGTGTTACCGATACTTTATAAAATAAGTATTTGTAGATTATACAACAGTTGCTTCATATCCATGCGAGTGCGAGTGGATCGAACGCTCATGTTTCTAGAACTCATATAAAACACTGAATTTAAGGGTTTGGTGGATTTATTAGTGATATCATATCTGAACGTAAACTAACAACTTGGAACTGTGTATATTTAGCGGTAGAATATAGTGATGTGATAGGCGGATGAATTACATCATAAACACTACAGTTGTAGATTGTTATCACAAGCCTTGGAAAATGCTCGAATGTGAGGTTCTGCTGTGAAAGTTAAGCGCCTTCAAATGTTCTTAAGTAAATGTGATCGGAATTTCTTGAAAATTCTCACTGAATTATAGAAAAAAAACCATGACGAACAGGTGTTTTCCATCATTTATCAACTCATCGGCACGAATTATGTGGGTCCAATGAAGTCAAAACGGTATGTAAACAACATAAAGAGGTTCAGCAAAATGTCATTGGGTCACGTGAAGCGTTACACAATTCCCGTGCATCTGTAGACCAGTTACTCACACAGCAGATCACCAATGTTAATGATGATGTATTTGGCGTTCCACCCAGTCACGGAGTTGTCGACTGGGGTTTGGATGGACATTCAGACTAATGGTGTTACCTTTGGACACTGCAACTGCAAGGCTTTCATAAATTTTTTGTGTGATCACAAAATCGGATTGCCTAATCGAATGACGATCGACCCAGCAGTATCCAGCATCTGTTGTTTGGCCAATTTGAAATAGTTGACCAAAACTTTGTGGACAACACAGAACGCCGGACTGGTTTCAGCTCGATGATCAGTATGGGCTAAATGTGCAACGACTGTGCTGTTGATGGATCCAGTCGAACCTGTACCGAGTCACGCTGGATGATGTTCTTTAATCCGTTTTGGGAAATTTCTCGTCATAAGATCTACGTAATCGACTATACAACAGCGGATTGGTCGAGGTCAGGGATTTTGTTTTTCGGACTCAACGATCAGCAGTGTTCAAATTCCAACCGATACCTCTGTGGGGCAATGATGAGTGGAACTCCGAGTCATTCATCATTAACACTGGTTATATGCTGTCTGGGTAATTATCCTGTAGATGCGTGGGAATTGTGTAATACCCCACGTGACTCAATGGCATTCTGCTGAACCTCTTTGTGTTGTTTACATACCGTTTTGATTTCACTGGATCTATTTAATCGTGCTAATCATGATAAATTGTCAGAAACACTTGTTCATCACGATTTGCTTCTGAAAACCTGATCAACCTCCACTGTGGAATTACATGATTGACTTAGAGTGCAATTGTATGAGGCAAGTATTGGGCTATGCACAAGTCAACAAGTTTCATCAGGAATTTCTACCAGTGCTTGAACTAAAACAATAATGTTAGTCTTGTCTCTGTCGCATCCAAAGTGCTGGTAATGGGACTGAATGGTCGATGGAGGAGGGCTCAAATGAAAATAAAAAGGACTGTTATCACATACGATCTACCCGAGTATGCTAGTTGGACGTAGTTCGTTTGATCCATTGTAAGATCGCAGAGCAACGATTCGTCGCGTTCCTCTCTAGTGAATCGGTGTGAGATGGACTCTGGTTCTATCATTCTCTTCTCAGACTATGATAGAAGTTGGATGGTTGAATTCCAGTATTATTGAACATGGAGTTATAAACGGTTAACACAATCATCCGGAAGTACACAGAGTGTGAAGTTTATTGATGAAATTTGGTTGCTTTTAATTGTTCTTAGCCAAACTTTGTTAATTTTACGAGGTTAGGTAACACAACTGAAATGTGTTTATTGATCAAAATTCGTCAGAAACACGCGACCGATCTCGTTATTATTACCACTCATCAGGTATGCGTACCCGATGAACCTCGATCACTCACCCTACTACAGAAACGGCAAACGTTGCGGTTTATAGGTATCAACTCATTCGCGGGTTGATTGTGCCGTTTATATCAGAATCATTAGTTCACTGAGTTCACCTACCCAACGCCTAGTGACAGTCACGAAACTCCGTGTGTGTTTCCGCTGAATTTTGAACGTTGATCACTTATTTGTTCTATTCTACCTTGTAAAATTATAACGCCATCTATGATGTCAAAGCGGACTGAGTTTCTGCAAATTTTCTGCAGGTGTTCATAACATCTACGTTAGTCTGTGAACTCCCTTCAGCGCGACATAAACGACACAAGTAACTTGAAAGTAAGGGTTTGACTACACATTTCGTTTAATATTACTGAGACTGCGTAAAACTTAGATGTAAGTGATATTGTATGCGACGTTATAAATTACGGATTAAGCTGTACACATTCCCATCAGTATTTAGACCAGAACTCCATCTCATCATCATAATCATAGACAGCAATACATCAGTGGCTCACACTGACGCTTAACTACCACGAAGAAGAAAAGCAAACCCTGTATAAGAAGGGAGAATAAAAAACTGGACGAGAAGAGACCTAACCACTAAAACAAATGGCTACGCCTATATTCCAGCATTTAACATCAAAGTGCCTACACTTTGCAGACAAATAACCGAGTTGTAAGTGAAAGTAAGGCGTCATCAACAAGACAGCTTCCTTACGGCTTTCATCGCCTCGCGTCATTAAGTGCACTCACTTCACAGACAACCCGACTAAACACTGACAACATTCATGCCATTGCACTCAGCTAGCCGCGATCTCACCTAACGTCTCCAGCCACCGACCCTATGAGTCGCGAGGTCCCCAGCCCGGAAGACGAGCCTGATCTACAGTGACCAACCTCTTCGTGAACGATTTCATTTGTCTACCCCCAAGTCATCATCTGTCCACCTCGTACCTTACGCCAATCGGTCGAAGCATCGGCAAAGAGTGCTCGGCGAGACAGACGCCTAGCTTGTATTCTTAATACATGGCCTAACCATCTACGTCTGTGCAAGTGCAAGGATTGAACGAAAAGAGCTCGTTTGACAATCAGCGCCAAACACCCACTTCCTAATCTGCTTGTTGCTTACTCGGTGGTGCTATCCGATACGAGCGATTGAACGCGAACATCGGTGGTCAAACACCTGAAGACGCTTCACGTCTTCTACCCTGAGGGGCCATGTTCCGCTGTCGTAAAGTAATATAGCCCTCACTGTCGCCTTATATACGCGGTACTTAAACTTCACGGAGGTACTTTTCTATAGCAAGAGATGTCCCAAATTAGCGAATACTTCTCTAGCCTTAGATATGTGCGCTTCTATTTCATTTCCTACACCTCCGCCGCCGCCGCCGCTGACGCAGCTTTCCAGGTATACAAACCAATCAGAAACCTCCATGACTTCATTATCTAACATTAGACTTACTTAATCACAGCAATTCTGCAGAAGCACTTTGCATTTTGAGGCTGCAAAGCGCATTCCGAAGTACATGACAGAACGCGGAATAGCATCTGGCGTTGTTTGTGCTGTTTGAATGTTGTCAACCAGTAACACCTTATCGTCAACATAATCAAGATCAGTCAGCTTTCCACAAGGTGGGAGGTGCACACCGGCATCATGTGAGTGTCGGAGACAGTGCCCCATTATTTCATCCATGACGACATTGAGCAAAAATGGTAGAAGGGGACAGCCTTGACGTACGCCGCTCACGGTGCTAAAACTGTCAGCTTGCCTTAAACCCTAACTTGAGCTGAGGTATGGGAATAAGGCGCCGACAGTGTGTTCACATACTTGGTCGCTATACCCCTGCGTTGAAGCGACTCTAAAAGTGTGGATCGATCCACCGAATCGAACGCACCTTTATAGTCGGGAAATACAGCAGTTGTTGGCTGACGGTGTACATGACGCTTTTCCAGAATTTGACGGAGAGTAAAAATGTGATCTATACATTCTCGCCCAGGACGAAACTCTGCCTGTTCTTTTCTAATGTTTACCTCACAAATTACAGTGAGTCGACGAAATATAATGGATGCCAGAACCGTTGAAATGACTGCGGTCAGACTAATCCCTCTATGGTTTTCACAAAAGCCCTTGCTCTCTTTACAATTATGGCAACTATTATCGCGTGACCCCAGCACGGGGGGATGGTCTCCGTCGTCCATACAAGTTGAAACATTTGAGTTAAGGCCTCTGTTAACACTTCTCCACCCTCTTTGAATAGTGCTTGCACCATATCATCTAGACCAGCAGCCCTATTACGATTGAGAGCCGATATGCAATTGCGAACCTCAGTCTCAGTGGGTGGTTCCAAATTTACCGACCAGGATGCTCCATTACAAGTTTGTGCCGGCAACACAATGGAAGCAGGATGCCAGCTAAATTGACTCTCAAAGTGTTTTGTTCACCGCCCTAATCTTCTGGACTTACTATAAATTAGTGTGCCATCTGTCTCACTGATAACTTCACTGACAGACGGTCGCCTGGGACCAGTGGCACGGATCATCTTAAAGAGTTTGCCGGTGTTCCCGGAGGCAAATGCGGTTTCCATTTCCTTAACTGCTTCCATCAACCAAGCCTCACGATCATCCTTTAGACTACGTTTCAGTTTCCTACGGATATCTCTTCTAGACTTATTATGTGAACTATCAAGAGAAATGTTCCGTCTGGCTTCCAACAACTCCAGAGATTTCTCTGAAATCCAATGTTTGTTTAGCCCATGTACCCCTGTGGCGCATGCTACGGTGCCTGCTTTCTGGATAGCCTGTCAAATTTAAGCCCACCAGCTATTAGGATCTTTGGAGTGAGTACCACGAAGGCAACTTTCTAAGCTGGTTTGGTACTTATCCTTTACCGATGGTAAATCCAGTTTCTCAAAAGCCAGGCTTGATAAGTAGCATGGATGACCAATTAGGCTGTTATTGGAAATCCTTGGCCTAGCTTCCTAAAAGTCGTTGCAGTTCATGGTTAGATCCACCGTTGGCTTCACAGATTGCGTCGTTCATATCTGACTTTCTGTTGGGTGCCCGCTGGCAGCAGCTTGTTCCATCTCGATAGAGTGTTGTATCCGCCAAACCTCACCGTCCCCTCAGTTGTTTTCGTGATTCTAATCTAGTAGTTTTTCAAAGCGATTCATCCCGCTGTTGCGCGGTGTATTCTGACCAATGTCCCAATTTCGAGTGCCTGCATAGAAACTCTGTAGTTGGCAACAGAATGAACTGGTGCACTTCGTGTCGCCATCCGAAACGCTTATTTACTCGTCCACTGGCTTATTGTCGTATTGGTTGTTTACCACGTGCTGTCATTCGTCTACGCTATTTCCCGTCACATTTTTTGTCAAGTATTTCATGCAGCTACAGCATACAGTTATATGCCCAGTCATTCAGAGATATTTATCTTTGAATGATTTATAGTTTAGCGAGGCATGATAGTTGTCCTCCTTCTGGATCTATTTATTTGCCTCTGCCTACTATTCTTAATAAATCCCCAGCATTATTTCGTATGTTAAAACATTTCTTTTATGTTTTGTTCTGAGTGGATAAATGTTGGTATATTCACCTCTCCGTGATCTATGCCTGTAACAGGACGCTTTGGATTGATTTGTCATATCCCCATTCTTAACGTGTCCACCTCTGCATTTCCTCAACCTTAGTTTCTACTGTTAACTCAATTGTCACCACTTCAATTTCCCCACAGGCAACCCTCATCCCGAAACCGGCAACACCCTGCGTATCCGTCTAAGTGAGTACCGAGAACGTGTTCTGAATCAAGCCACCGGTCAATTGGTAGACGTCGCTGCGGACACCTACCTACATATGGATTATTCCACCGGTACCTGTGAAAAGGTCAAATACTATCGAAACGAGCCGCCGGAAGTGTTGTTGCGTTTACCTGTGCAGCCGGTTTTGCATTGATTGCACAAATCCCACTCGGGTCTGAATCGCCTGTGTGCCTTTGTTTGCACGAGTTCCCCCAGATCACAGAGTTTCTTCACGCCTGTGATTGTCACCGATCTCACTGAGACATCAGCGCTCCTCATCGACCACACCGACCAACTCAATCAACCTGTTTGTCAATACTTTTCCTATTAGAAACGTTCCGCTAAGCGCACTTCTCTCACGTCTTCATTTAATCACCAACTCTGTAGCTTGACTCAGATCTTCTTCTGTGCTACCATTTCTGCCCTACCGATGTACATGCTCGATCTGGTAAATGTCTGGCAAATCAGAATACTCCCAGAAACTCCATTTTTCAGTCTTAACCGTGAGGTGTGAGTTGTACCTGTGTGACCGTGTGCCTAACCTTCTGTGTTCCGAACTCTCGAGGTTTGTGTCTGCAACTGTAAGATTCAATTATTTTCTCATCGTTCTTTTGTGAAAGGCGAACATGGTCTTTTGTACTACTGTTTTCTCTTTCTTTCTCGCGATGATTATATTTACAGTCTTGTATGAATATGCACGCTTGATTTATATAAATCCCTCTATTCAGCTGTAAATACACAACTACTAATTTCTGCTCTTTTTTTTTAGAGACGCGCGTAAAGTTTGTTTGAGTTTATCCTGTGTGAAGCTAACGTGATGTTTTGTCTCAGAGCGTTTCTTTCTCTGTTTAGCAATGAGCTTGTCTTTACAGACATTATCTCAAACTGAAATAGTGCTTAAAATTGCTGTTCTGTGTTTCTGTCATCTCTCCTTGGTTTTAGCTTCACCTACTGTTGTGTATTTCAAAGCAGCTAATTTATCACTTTCGTCTTACTTATTTTCATGGTTTCTGCAAAGTGGAGAGATGATGTTCTAGCGTAGAGAAATAAATTTGTTGACCAAGAGACAGGCCATTGTAGATCGGGTTTTTCTCCCGAGCTGGAGCCCTCGGAATTCACAAAGTCGGTGACCAGAGATGTTAGGTGGGATAGCAGTTAATCGAGTTCGGTGACGTGAATGTTGTCGTTGTTTGGTCGGGTTATCTATTTAATGGCACGGGTAATGGAAGCCATACTAAAACCGCCCTGTAGATGACGCCTTACTTTCACCTATGGTTCAGTTGTTTGTAAGTTGTAGGTATCTTGATGTTGAATGTTTGAATATAGACAGTTATTTTTAATAGACTCCTTCCTCTACTTCGTTTTTTATTCGCCTTTCCTGCTCAGGGTTCGCTTTTTTTTCATGGTAGTGCGATAGTTACGCATCAATGAAAAGCACTAATATATTGTTGTCTGTGATGGTAATGATAATACTTGTGTCCTCAAGTCGTGGCGTTGATAACTATCTCTCAACATCGTATGTTATGCCGCATTTCCCACCAATTTTCTAATTAAATAAATTTCACACGGTTTTTTCGCTTTCATGCCACGTTAGTTGATTACTACCTGAATGGCGGTCTTTTTTTCCCGAGTAGTCCATTTCGGCACAACTCTGTCGTACACGCTAACTTCCCTTTTTTTACATTCCGTCAGTAGTTAGTATTTGTGCTTTCTGAAAATTAGACCCAGTCCGTCATACGTGTCAAGTTTATTGACTTCACATTGTGTAAGCATAGCTGATTAAAAACATTTGCTTTTGTGAGTGCGTTTGCTTATGAGCAACTATCAAACTACCTGATGTTCTCTAGACTAGGCATAGTAATTGTTGTTTTTCCATATTCTGTCAACACCCCGGCTGTCATGACTTTTCGTTCGGGTTAATATCTCCGATTTATTTGAACAAGCTAAATAATGTTTCTAGGAGTAAAGCCTTCGACTGCCCATTAGCCTACCAGTCACACTTAGTTACCAGATCTTCCGTCACATCTTGTTGTTCATCATTTTACATTCTGATGTCAGCTACAACTGTCTCATCTTTATGTCCTTGTTTATGCTGAAGGGCTCATCAGTTATATCGTTTCCATAAAGCGAGAAGCGACGTGCTATTGTTCCATCTTATTTTGCACTGACTGAATACGGATGACCAGTTTTTTGTTGGCGGTAGGTACACTTGTTCACATACTGACTGATTTTTGTGAAAATGCTGTATGTAGGTTCACGCCTCCCCATTCCTGGACGTGCTTTATCTAGAATTGTTGTTGACTTCTGACAGGTTTTGCTTATTCGCATATCTTCTTTTGTCTTCTCACTATCAGAGATACCAGCCCTCAGTTGGGTTTACATTCAGTTGACACTCGTTTCGTTTGTAGTTTTCAGTCGGAGGCACCAGATATTTTGATTTTGCCTGCCGTTGTGGGGGAGCCGGAAGCGTCGACAGTTTTGTCGTTGTGTTGTCTATGGCGCAATGTCAAATCGTGGGCTATCGTCAATTAACGATCGCTGAGTGTGTGTTACCACTTTAAATGAATTCACCGAAAATTGTCATATTATCTGTCATTTTCGGGACGCTTTGCGATTTTGTTCATATTTGGGTGAAACTATACTCAGTGCAGGAAAAGACAGTTCCACATGTTGTTATATTGCTTCCTGGTTTGTTCACTTCGGAGACGACAGTATCCCAATTAGTACACGTCGTTCTTTATATTAACTTTATAATCTCACAGATGTGTCAAAAACGGTTCATCCTGACTCGTTCGAATCCAAATTACCTCGGTTATCCATGTTCAGATTATGGAGATTTTGTAAGCTATTTCGTTCAGTGCCACGCTGTACTTGTTGGTGTGTTCGCGGTGAAAGGTTTAACACTTGCCCGCCGGTTTTTGCGCTCAGTCCAGTGGCACTAACGGCTGAATGACGATAAGGTTAAGAAACTGATATTTGGTATAGCGAATTCATTCGCTTAGTCTTTGGTGTGCGTAAACTGGAATGTTTGGGCCACACACTAAACATACCAATTAACGTTTCAAGCGCATTTCTGATATCTCTGCCAGCTGACTTTGGTCGAATAACGGATGGCTTGACTGACAAATTTGGACAACTACCGTTTGTTTGCGAGATGGATTCTATGCGGCTCACAGCGTTCAGTATATCTTTTATGAAACGGTGGCCAATCGAGTTTAGTGACACGTTTGTTATTGATTGGTTGAATTGTCTGTGAAACAAGGATAATTTATGGGATGGAACAGTGAAAGCCGCACTCTCATCTTCTGTTTTGGCTGTTTGCGTGCAATTCATGGGCACTTTGGAGATGAATGTTTGGTTTTGTGCATAGGTTCTCATTTCTCCATTTGTTATCTATGGACCACAATTCCTTGGTTATTATCATCATGATTTTAGAACGCAATCATTGTTGTACTGTTCTCTCATTTACTCACCTAAGTAAGTCACTGGTAGCTGTCGTTAACTTTTGAAATAGAACGAAGTCGACTTTTCTCACTATTAACTGATTTCGTCTAAGTATTGACAAGCGATCATTGAGTAGGTGCGCTCACACATGCTGCTCACTTTTTTGTTACTTATGGTCTAACTATTTTTCTGGTTTTAGGCTCAAACTTTCGTTCCAGAAGGTTTCATCGGGCCGTTGTGTCGAGCTGAATATGAACAACTGCATGCTCGTACCGACAAACCGGATCTTTTGGCTGAAGTAGACGCTGAAGCTAACGAGCAAATCGAGTTTGAACGCACTGATGAGCGTGAGGCTACTCAGGCGGCTCGTGAGGTGTGGGCACCAATACAACCACCCTACATTGATGCACATTTTTCCACCTGGACTCTCTCATCTGCTGTCAGTTTGAATCAGCTGTATCTTGGTGGCAAAATGCCCCCACCCTCCACAGCCTCTTGGGGCCGACGACTTCAACGGGATTTCACGGCGGACGATTATGAGGAAGAGATGGACTATATGCGCGCCCGAGCAGAAGCGGAGATCAAGTACGAAGTTGGCGAACTGTCTCCAATACGGTACGCCGTACATGTACAGGTTGGTCAGAGTTAATTACCCAGATTGCTTCTGATTTCCCTGACATCTGTATTAACCTTTAATGCAAAGTAGTCGGTTATGAATTATTGACTTTATCGATCACGCTGCGCAGTTGAAAACATGTTCTTGATATAATCTCTATATTTCGTTTGCGCCTACATGGTTTTGCTGCTCTCTGAGGCTTACTTTCATGTAGCCCTTGTTATCTTGGGGTTTCGTGGCTTTCTTTAAGTTGCCGGCACACATTCCCAGATGCCTTTGACTGTAGCGTGTGTATTTTGCCGTTGTCACTTGGGCCCATTTATTTCGCTACCATACCGAAACAGGTAGGGATTAAATGATAACGACGCCGACTACAACCCATTCGGTTGTAGATTCTAACCCCAGTCATCTCGTTTGCTTCTGCTTGTGTTTCGGTAACCTGAAACTGTTCGACCCATTTTTAATTCGATATATCATATCAACAGGTATCTTGCGGTGCTAAAGTTGGAATTTTGTGATGTAACTTGTCATGGGGTTCATTTTCAGACCGATGCTTCACTTGTGTGAACTCATCAGATGTTTAAGACATGCTTTGAACCAACAATTTTATGTCACACGTCGACTTCTCATCCACTAGGTCGTTGTTCCTGTACGCTTCGTATCTGATGGAGTGATCCAAATTATTAGTGCTTCGTGTCGATACCACCTTAGTTTCATTCCAGCCAAGACAACTAACGGGAAACGATTCTCGATCTAGCACGATTTAATCAGAAACTACTTTCCATTGATAGGCGCGTTATTTCGAACACATTTGTGTATTGCTTCAATCAGTCTTAATCTGCATTCGACAGAGAAGCGCCTGACTATTGGTCGAAACAGGTGTCGGATCCATTAACTTGATATGAACAACGGCATGCATATTGATAAGAAATCTTAGATCTATCGGTTGGCTAGCATTATCTGTTTTAATTGTCTCTTAACACTCTCCATTTTTTAAAATGATGCACTAACAAAGCCCATCAGTGATGCGCTTGTAACAAATGGTCCACCTGCATCGAGTTCATCGAAGTCTTCTCGTGAATTTCCCGTCTATGCTACATCAGATCTCTTGGTACTTCGATTTCTTGTGCGTACATTTTTACGGGAGCGACAATTGACCAAATTTTGACTATTTCCAAAAGCACCTCCGACCTCTCCGTTTCTTAGGAACGTGGTGTCAAACACAAGACTGAATGCCTCGAGTTAACGTCGCGTTTCAGTTGCGTTGGCTGACTGTAACCTCATACAGTGTTTTTGGACGTAGTCTTCGTATAACTGCTAAAATCCGCGCAGTTTGAGTCAGGCAGTATTTGTGGACGTATACCATTGGCTGGTTGTTTAAAGATTTGACTTGGGCTCCGTAACTCAGATTGTATCGTCGGTTCATTTAATCATTTCCAGTCGACTGCATCGTTTTTTCACCGAATGAAGTTTAACGGTATCCACTGATTACAGTTGAATGTGCTCTCTACAGGAGATTTTCCTCCTGGTACATTTAACATTTGCACGGTGGTGCATCAGGGTGACTTCGCTGATGTCCTGGGATGGTTCCTCTTTTTCCCTCTTTTTGAGGGTCTGTTTGGACTTCTTACAAAGTACATCATCCGTGCATTGAATTACATGTGGTATGATAGAATTCGAATGTGATGAACCGCGTTTCGATCACAAAATATGCTGAATGCCGCAGGCGTGAATAGCATTCCATTGTCCATTATCAAAGTCTCTGGCGTCCCAGAATCCGTTGAATAATCGTAGGATTGATTTTGGGATGACGTCTCCAAGATACTTCGGGACATTTGGTGAACGTGTGGTTGATTGTCTGGTGTATTTGTTCGTCAATTAGTTTCGCAAAGTCGAAATACAAACGATGTGATGGTTGATTTGCTATTGGCCAATGCCGTAGAACACATCTGATTGGTGCTTTAGTTAACGCTTGGTATTTGTGGCAATTTTTGTGATATGGCAGGTGCTCCGCATCGGTGTGGTACCGGTACGCGTAATTTCATAACAGTGCCTTATCTAATTGTTCCCCGGGTGCTCTAAGTGGAATTGTTTGACCGCACGTGCTCTTTGTTCAAGTGGAATCCTGACCCCATCCGTAAATATGATACGCGAGTTTCTGATTGAGAGCGATCCATGATGACTCAACTATTATCGTAAGCGACTATCTAGTTTGTCAAGGGCTCATTCCGTATAAATAACGGTTATCACTCGCTGAGACGTTTCGCAACGTTTTTTCTCTCCTCGACCATTTCGACCGTCATTGGTAATGTGCGAGTGGCATTCAAAAGTACACGATTGAATTCTGGGTCCACAGTGACGTTAACAGTAACAGTGTTTTCCGTCCCCAAAATCTGGAAAGCGGTTAATCGGGACAGACCATCTGCTTACTTAATATTTAAGTATGAAATCGTAAACAGGAATGTCTTTTTTTACTTTTGTAATCGGTTGACTACACAGATTAGAATACTGCTTGATAAAAAGTTTGCAGGTATTGGCTTTTCATAGGCCAATATTTTGGCGTGCCACCGGTAAATCATCTTTTAGAACTTTTTAATCATAAGAATGCTTTTCTGCTCCACATCTCACTCTTAGCTTTCGTCTGCTGGTTATTTATTAAACGTGTTTGTTTTACGACGTTAAGTTGTCACTCGGGTTGTTTTTAGCATTATGTTATATATATATATATATATATATATATAACATATTGCTGAAAACAACCCGAGTCATTTCTATTTGGTTTTCTTCGTGAGCAAGTGCCTATGTGGTGCTCCGTTCTTATGAATCGGGATTGGAAAGACACTGTTGTGGTTCACCAGCCTATGGAACTGTTGTATCGTTGGTGCATACGACCTCAGGCTATCCCGACTGATTGCAAAAGAGTCAGCAGCGAGGCACGACAAAGTGTATTGTACGTTGTCAAAGGGGCATATATGAAATTAACACAGTAACTGGCTTCAGCAGCTTGGCTTTGGCGTCGACTGACTATTGTGTCGATTACCACGTGACAGGTTCCAGGGTTGTTGTTCGGTTCATGCTTATGTCCCGTCAATTCAATTGTTTGACCTTTCGGTGAGCGCCGTGTTGCGCGTCACAACTGAGATCATTTTGTATCAAGCCCTTCCTGACACCTTCCTCTTCAGGTGTTTCGTGAGAAGGTTGCTTCGGACCTATCTGGAACCGTACAGCTTGTTTCCGTCGGCACTCTGAACGGCGTCTATTTTCCGGGTTTTGACTTGTACTCTGAGTGGGGTGGTAAACGACTGACGAATCAAAGGAATCCACGAGAAGGTCGAAACATAATTGTTGTTGTTCGACACAGGACAGGTTGCATTCGATCCTTCGCAGTTGGTTGGCATATCGTTTCCAAACCTGCGAGTTTACTTGTATGTTGCACGTAAAAACTCGTTCCTTTTTATAATCACCATATCCGAAAAACTGTACTGGTACACGGATCCACGCCTAATTGGTGAGTTATGTCTAGCCCGAAACGGAGCCCCAAATTGAAAACAAGATTGAATCCAGCTATGTCTGCAACACTATTGAACGAATGCATATTCAATTTCATTGATCAAACTTTGGTCATTGGTGATAGTAATTTCGTTCAAGGAAATCTTCAGGTTTCTAGTAGAATTGACAAGATCAGAAAGGTGAACTATCACGCCAGTAGACCAGACCAAGACCGACTACTCGCACTATGATAAATTAATGGTCAATTACTAGAACAACATTGTAAGTGGGAAGTAATGACCAAGAGCCAGGCCGTTGAGTGAGATAGGGAATAAAAATGAGGAAACAAATCCCCGCAGTTCAGCGACCAACAGTACTATAACTGGGATTCATTTGAATTGCCCTCTTCGTTTTACGTCGACGCTGCTGTTCTCCTTTGTTGGATATCTTCAAATTATGGTTATTGCCACAACATTGGCCGAAATGTTATAGCTATCGTGGGTTCGTTGCCTCTTCGCATTTTCCCATCGAAACCGCGTCAGTTTTCCTTCGGCCAAGACAAGAAGAAGGACCATTTCTTAACCGTAGATTGTGCGCCGCTGCCGTTCATAAGCAGCTTTCCGTTTTTAGAGGCATGATTAAACGCATTTACCTGTGAATTCAACTAACCATAGTCTTCGTTTGATCACTAATCGAAACGAGTGCCAAATGGATTGACTTGATATGGACAAAACGCATGATGGGCTGAAATCACGGACATGTGGGCTTGCTTGTATCAGTTACATCTCAACAATGTCCTATGTGCTGATAACGTTTTCCACCGTATCATATTGTTGAACATCGATAGCATCTACCTTGTAGATAGTCCCACTTGTGTTAACTTTCTTTTTTCCCATTATTCATATACGAATCCCCATGTCTGTTTGCTTCCTTGAGCCCGTACACCGTCTGGTCGATTTTCATGTTTGCACATTTTGTGTTCATCCGTTCCAGGTGGCCTCCACCTATTCAGAAAGCCTTATGGTCTCCTCTCTCGCCGAGGACTACTACTGCATTGCAGGCTACGTGAGCTGGTGTGACCTGTCTGACCCGAGTTTATCGGATCATTT
Organism: Paragonimus heterotremus; assembly: GCA_013368495.1. Classification (NCBI taxonomy): domain Eukaryota; kingdom Metazoa; phylum Platyhelminthes; class Trematoda; order Plagiorchiida; family Troglotrematidae; genus Paragonimus; species Paragonimus heterotremus. The sequence goes on along the minus strand of LUCH01000182.1, from coordinate 238,732 downwards.
GCAGCGGTTGAACGCTGATCCGCTGCTAGTCGGATTGCGATACGATGTGAGCGATTTGACGGATGGAGACTTTCTACTTGATTCGATGGTAAGCCGACCACAGGATTATGTTTAGCTTTCGATACATCTTCAGTGTATGCGACAGTCGGATGCTGGAGTTTCGTGCTCTAATCATACTAAGTTGCTATTCTTTAACAACTTTATTGTCGATGCTGATCTTAGTCAGCGCATCGGCGAGGCAGAATCAGGAATCACCCGGTTCTTACTGAGAATACGAAAAACCGCGTTTATTGTTAAGGTGAAGATGACAGTACGCGAAGTTTGTGTGCTTGGTACGCATTTGTATGGAAACGAATCGAGTCATGATATTGTCGCACGTGAATGAAGAATGACACCTAGATACATTATCTAAAAGGATCGTATTTGACAAACTCAAGGGTGATGAGTGTTTATGTGGCGCACATATACTGTTTACTTTTTCTGACAGGTACACTTAATTTGTTGGGTCAAACTACACACAGTCTCATTTGCTACATCACGTGTGTATGTGCGTTTCTGAACACTTTAGAGCAAGCTGTGTGGTCTGTGTCGAGTTCTTGTTGCTGTTGCTCTTGTAGTTAATGTGCCAACCATTAGAGTTATTTCGTTTTCACTTTATCTCTCCTACTGTGTTATCTTTTTGTGAACAGATAGACAGTAATTTTGCAGCTATTGAACATATGGGCTTGCCGTTCGATCTTCTAGTCGGACCACATCAGTTACGCCATACATGTCATTTGGCCTACCGCCATCCACGGCTTAAATTTGTGCTCAACCATTGTGGTTTGCCACTGGAGTACACGGCTTCGCGAACAGGTGAGTAACAATCTGCACACTTCGATAAAAAGATCAGTTCTTAGTTTGCTACACTGAGTCACACAGACCACGTATAATATTACGTATAATCTGTGAGGTTCATTTACTTCATTCAAACTAGGCGCACTTCTATGAACCTACACTGCCGAAGTATGCACTCACAGAAAAATGAGTAAAACACTTTCTTGGTGGTGGTGGCTATGTTGTTCCTGTTGCCTTTCTTACTATTTTCATCTAGGTGGTTATCATTGTCTTTGGTAAATGCAGGCTATCCGTTCACTTACCACTTCGTACTCAGCATTTTTTAGGGGTTTCATTAATCCACTGGACTCCTCAGAATTCAGTCTTACTCGCTATGATGGCAAGTGATGACCAAAAACTTGGTGATTGTTTTAAGTATGGGGGATGAACTTATGAATCACATTTTTCTCCTAAGAAGTCCGATATAGGGCTATACTTCAACCGGATCTTGGGCGACTGATTCGTTAGTGACGTGAACATTCCACAACACAGTGTGATGACGGCTGAATGCATGTATTACTTTTTATTAGTCACTTAGTTGGAGTGAGTTTCTCTTTCTTAATCAAACTATCAGTGAGTCAGCTGACATGATGGCCTGTTAGATGACCGGTGTTAACTAAGAGTCACGCAAACGATGGTCGTCAAGACGCCAGCAACAACAGCTGTTAACTCATTCCGTTTGGCCGAATGGATACTCTCCCAGTGCCCTACCGTCGGATTGCAGCAGGTGCGAGCAAGGACAAAACACTTTTCATACAATGTGCATGCCTGCTCCATGCAGGTCAAACACTGCATTGCGGTCTATTGTTGTTCATGGGTTTAGGTGATGAATGTACGTTTGCATCTGCTATGTCTCTGACCATTGGTTGTCCAGTTTGTTTTGAATTTTACAGTCCGTGTCCATTATGAGCCACTTAATTTTGCTAATTGTATTAGTTGAACAATTCGGTTGAATAATTCACCCTTAAGCACAGCGAAACGCTCTGTTCCGTCTTTGTCGTTGCCATATGCCTTCACCCACACCGTGATCAATCAAGCCGTCACTGTTTCGGTTGTGTTATAATCGTGATCTAATTGTATCAGAGCCTTGTCTCCATCTATATCTATGACGTGATTGGCTTCATTTGAACTTGTTACTTGTTTTGTTTACTTCTCCATGACAACAGTATCCTATGTGAACGTTATATGTTTAGTCTGATGACTAATCGAGGGCAAGCTTATCCATTACACCGGGTTTGTAAATTATATTGACTACTAATTTATCACTAGTAGAATGTTTGGTTTGCAGTATTTTATGACGATTTGGCTAGAAATTCATCACGAGGCCGAGGTGGAGCGAAGTTTCTCCATATGCTCCAATTCAATCAGCGGGCTGACTGTATTATCTTAATGGCGTTCTCACCGTTTTTATGTACTCTCTAGTGCTAAATTTGGTTACATTTTCGTGTAGTTGTGACAGGGTCTTCAAGTCATTTCCCTGAATTAGTTTACTTTCACTCTTTAATCGGTAATTTGGGAGTGTTTATTAAAAATTGTTCTGTTTTTGTGTACTAGTAACAACGTACCTAAGCTTTCACGCGACTGTTCGAATAGTTTATGCATTCCTAATCGGACGAAATGTTTGAACTTCGTTGGCCGACCAACAAAGGAAAAATTATGGAAGATTCTGTCAGAGATGTAATGGGATGAATGAAAGGTATCGTGCTAGGTAGAAAGTGACACTTAGAAGACAAACTATGATGAGTGTGTTCCTGTCTTCGTTTGTGACGATATTCTGTAGTTCCCCAGCAAGTTGTTTGAAATGATTAACTTTGTTCACTATCGAGAATCTGAATATTTCAGAGTAATTATACTGCAAGAAATCTGGTTGCATTGAGATGCTGGAAATTGTATCATTCAGATTAACTGTTTCTCATTCTGTTGCCCGAACTCCTAAATATATTACCAAAATCGCTTGGTAAGTGTTATCACCTCCCTCAATGTTTCCTGATGTCAATCAATATGTACTGTTACAAGTAGTTTGACGTATTCTATGATTTAGATGATGCCCAACTGCGAAAAATCTGGTCTTCGGCTAAATTCGAATCACCGACAGAAACAGTATGCCCAGACGCTGCAAGCGCTCTACCAGCTGAGCTAAGAAACCACGCCGAGAGGTCAGAAGTTTTCACATTTGGATTCAGTTACCCGCCCAACCCACTGTGTCATATAGAATCCATCAAATGATCCAGCTCTCGGTACGGCTTCGTAGTTCAGCTGGCCGAACGTTTGGGCGTGCTGTTTCTGTCGGTGATTCAAATCCAGCCGAAGACCAGACTTTCCGCAATTGGGCCTCATCTAAAATACTGAAAATCTTCCACATTACTTATGAGTAATACCATTTCAATGCTCAACGGTAGCGTTGGTGGAGTCCAGCGTGAACTGCTTAGAAATCCTGCTTGGGCGGTCAAGCCGGTGAATTCATTTGGTGGGTTCCATATGACAGTTGATTGGGCGGATAACTGAGTTCAAATATAAAGACTGCTTCTGTCCTGGCTTCATCGCCCACCTGATAGAGCACATGTCGCGTTTGTACATACTGTTTCAGCCACAGTACGTACTATGTCCCCATATAATACGTTACGGTACGTCTTGCTATGAGGTACAAACTGGGTTATCCCGATGAATTTCGTCTTGTTTTACTTTCCACTATTCATCTGTCGTCTCATTTTTGCTATTCCAAAGGTGGGCAGGTTTGTTGGTGTTATGTATTCTGTAGGTTTGCACGTCTAGGCGCTTGTCCAATACATCTTTGTTGTGATTCTAATCGAATTGACACCAGCTGTGTTACCGTTCTTGGTCTGTGAAACATTATTATGTCTCCTAACGCAGTGGAAGTCCATCCTGATCCAACTGTTGTAATTGACTTGCCGTTTTTGCTTTTGATAACTGATCACTACCAAGTAAACCAACCCACACAGTCATTAAACTTTCTCCTACCGTACAGAGTAAAATTCGTCATCGACGTTTACTGTATTTTTTACATCACAAGGTGAAACAACCGTGATATCTACATGAAGTCGTTGGTTGACTAAGAGAAATGTATGTTATGACATTTCCTGGTTCCTTTTGTTCAGCCCGATCCTGTTGTCTGTGCCGTTCTTTTGAATATACTAGTTCTTGCTATTGCGCTCATCCTCAGAGAACACAAATCGTAATATTCGTTCAGAAGTAATCCTTATTGCAGGGAACCAGGCATTTTTTTTACAGTATAGAAGTAATTCATCCGGGCTTGGTATTTTTGTCCATTCACAGTCAAACGTTTTGGTTTCTTCTCCATCGTTATCGGTCCAATAAGGATAGGTCTTCACAGCAGTACAGTGCATATTGGCTTACTGACTAAAAACATTCGATCTTCTGTATACTGCTGAAGATTACAAGTTGGCATCTGTAGCAGCGGGTTCTTATTCAACTAAATTTCACGATCCACTTTGATCGATAAAGACGTTTTCATCTAGTTAGGAGGCAATGGTGGATATAGCTTAGAAGTACCTTAATCCCGTACTAGAATGTACTGTGCCAACCTATCACAAGTGAACAAAGTAATTTAAGTGTTCCCTTCCTCGTTAACTAGAGACTGACAGTCCTGACGCATCTAGACCGCACTTCCCAAAACGTTATGATGACGATGTTTTGTGTATTTGGCTGCAAATTGTCGATCCGATGAGTTATGTCCGAATTGTTTGTCTAACGATCTACAGATTTATTTATTGCTAGCTCTCCATGTCTCCATGCATAACGTACGTCTCAGAAATCCTTTGCCACATTTTGCCTTGAGTGCTCTGCAATTCCAACAACTCGGATGTTGCGTTTACATGCAAGAAAATGAGGTGTATTTTACTGTAGTCAGCAGCTATCAAATATATACATGTGCAATATCATCAAACTCTTCGTTGTTTTTTTTAGACTCTTCAATCAACCGTACAACTTTTTACTCGTTCGCCGAAATCTGCACACTTCGTAAGGCACAATTGTTGATTTCTATACAGTGGGGACCTGTACTTTTTCCGATAATCATAGGTTCCAGCACTCAGGCATGGTAGAATCGTCAGTCTTTTATTTAGATCCTGTAATCTGTGACATTGCTTCTCTGTAGTAACTAAACTCCTATTCAGCAATGCGCGACTGAAGATATTTTCAAATGAATATCCTTCTCTCAAGTTTTGCATCTTGTTGCTGCAACGTACAAAGTGATACCGTGTCACTTTTAAAATTTGAGTGGTTGACGGCTCCTGGCAGCAAAAGTCTCATCGCTTTGTATCAACCATTTGTTGTGTAGGACTCCTGTTGCAGATAGATTCTCTGGTCTGGCTTTCAGGACTCCATTACCGGGCTGATGTTGACCTACCTGGTCAAACCTTTTCATTGACCTCGGCAAGATTTATTCTGTTCTCCACTGAGAGAAAAATATTTCTCTCGATTGCATTGATTACTTAGCGATACAATGTGACTCTGGTTGAGCTCTAGATCGCCTCGGTAAAACTGTCTTTTCCACCGACCGTCAGTTTCGGTAGGCTGTCAACGGTTGCACTACAGAAAAAATCACTGACCTGGTCGTCTGTACTCTCTATTCCTTCGAACCTACGGTATCACGATTGGAAGTGACTACACAACGTTAAGGTCATTTGGAATAAATATCCTGATGTATTGAACACCCCACACAGAAGGCTTGTCCTAGCAACCGTACACGGCTTATCTACAATGTTGATGCCATTGACACCGTGTGTGTGCCGTATAATCTGAGAGAACCCGAAAATTCGTTGAAGAACGCATACTTACGTGAAAATGAAATATTTCGAGACAGCGTTGTCTTAGTTGGTGGGGCGTTGGCAGCATAGCCTCCACTGTGTCTAGCGGCCATCACAGCAGAGTCGGGTAAGGTACGTTAACGTGAATAACCGTGATCGATGAGGCAGCGTTTGAATAGCTGCATACACTGTTAGTATACAGTTTTGTCTGTCAACGTTACTTGCCGTCACGTACGTGCGTAATTTAGCTTAGCCTTAGTAATGGGGTTGTTTTTGTTCGGGAGTCCCTATAAAGAACAATTGTCGTTATCCAAACACATCTGCTGCTTGTGAAGAACATTTTGTATCCATGCTAATGGGTTTCCATCTTCCCCTACCTAAAAACCCCGTCGGATGAGAGAATGTGTAGTTCATTCAAAGCCTATGCGATGAGTACATCAGTAATCGGAAGTGACTTACATCATCTTATTTCCGTTTACACTCGATTTTTGCCTGGCTATAAAAACCCACCACAAAATCTGCAATGTAACGAAACTGTTCAACGGTGTCAATCATCTTATAAAGAAATCCATATTCGACGTTGACGACCGTAAACCGTAAATTGACAGTTCGTCGAATGTTCCCTCGTCTTGTGCATGTGACACAACTGACACTTTCTTCTTTGTTAATTCATCAACTGTACATTTAGAAAAAGTGACCGAAATAAAACAAAGTAGAAGAGCCACATAGATCATCGCCAGCTATCCTCAAAGAATGTATCAAAACTTTGCCATAGCCTTCCACCGATTGTATTAACTTAGTGAAAGATTGCTAATTTCTGAGTATTCGGCATCATTCCATAGAAAATTACATCAACCCTCGGACTGATTACACGTACATCAGCGGTTTTGTATATTTTTGAGCAAATTCTACCTGAACACTCGATATTCGAAGATAGCCACACTGATCCACATCGTTTTGTCTGCTGTCAGTCCCAGTTTACCACTGACACGCTAGTTTGCGTTGTCCACTCTGTTTTGTGATGTCTAAATAAAGCAGCCTGTTTTTGTGTCCTCGATTACAGCAACTTTCTTCTTAAAGTGTGTGATATTCAATCCACTTTAATAACTTTGTTAAACGTTTGTTTTTCTAACCTTTCCCAGTTTGTTACGAATATGGGTTTCCATCAGTTCACCGTTCCCCCTTTCACTTTATCTGACCACCACTTCCCGCATGCCTTTGCTAAAAGGTTCTTTTCTATCAAAGTATCATCTGAGATTCCATCCCTCTCTCATTCTCACTCTTAAGGTTGGTCACACCGAACTGACCAATTGATCAAACGTACGATTCTTATCGGTCAATATGTTCAAAACTACTGATATTTTATCTTCCGTGATGAGGTGCACTACTAGCAACTTTTACTGTTTGTCTAAAAATGCATTCCAATCCATCAATTATTCAGTTGTCAGGGTAAGCCGTAATTTCTAGTGACCTCTTCAGATTATTAATGCTTTGTCGGATTGAGATTATCCGGATTTTGTATTCGTCCATTCTGATTGATTGCATTGTTCTCCAGTCATTTTTATTACTCTTCTGGATAAAGATACTAACTATTTTCCAAATCCGTGGCATTTGTCCAACAGTAGTGACATTTCTTGTTTCAGTTTCATTGGACTTCTTGTCTTTCAACACTTTCAGGCTTATTTTGAAATTTCTCTCTGGTGTTCATCGTTCTGTTTGTTTCGATCATTCCAACTATATGTGTCCACATGTCCAATTAGTTTCTGTCACAAATCTATGTATCTTCATATCTATACCTATGCTTATGTTAACTCTTACTTTGCACGTTTTCTTAATGATCCCAAAATATCTACAGAACTGCCTACAAAAATTGAATTGATTGTTTTCCTAAATATCGTGTTTGTTTGATTAAGCAAACGCTGAAAATTCACCTAATATTGTGCATACAGCAGTTTCTTGACTTAACGACTTCGAATATACCGCGAAAAATTGTTTTTGATTCCGTTGTTTGGTTGTACTGTTGTGGAACCTACTGATGATGCACACTGTTTAAAAGTGTGTTGTTTTTCTCAATGATTATTCCTGCATGGGTCGGTATCTTTTGTCCTGTTTTGTTACCAGGGAACAACTTAGTTCTTTCAAACTGGCGGGCCGATTTGGAATTCATCAGTCGTTATCCGAATGTGTTTTGCAAAGTTACGGGAGCCAGTGGACGTGTTTCCGACTCGACATCATCTGGTGACCCATGGGCTCCTGCCTCTGTCTTGACGCATGCCATCAGCTGCTTTGGTCCAGACCGTTGTCTTTTCGGATCCGGTTGGCCGGTATGTCGCCTCCTTGGCCCACAACAGACTGGCTGGCCAGAACAGGGCACATTGGCAATGGCACGCGAAAAGGGAGAAGTTCCTGGTGAAGTGGCTGCTAAACGCGCTCGTGGATCTGTCCCATTGTCTGTGCTCAACGTATGGGAAGCTGCTCGTTTGGTCGAGTATGCCATGGGCGAAGCTGGTTACGGAGCCATTGAGGACAAGAACAAAGTGTTCTCAACAAACGCGCAGTCTATCTACAGCCTGACCATACGTCCCTACGGGTCTTGCCCAAGACAAGCACACTGATGTGAACACATTTCGACCAAATGTACATATTCACTTCGTCCCCCCCCACCAGATGCAGTATACTTGTTTCCATTCTCCTACTTTTATCATTTCGAGTTTGGGCGATCATTTGTACGACGCATTAAATGTTCGGTTCTGTTTGTGAAGCGGAATGAAATCACGAGGACCTAATTATACTGCTCTATTCATTTACTCGCCGATGTACATGTGACTTGGTTAATCGGGCCATAGGTAAGGTAATAAGGCAGACAGAATCTTGTGACTGCCATATTCGATTAGTTTGGGCATACACATCGAAATGAAATCATTTCATGAACACCGCCCAGCCACGATTATTTAACATAATGTGGGTGACGAAACGGACTAGTCACGTTTAGTAGGCAGAGTTCACGGAAAACGCCAGAAGTCATGTGATTGAAGTCAGTCAGAAAAAAGGCCGTGGGTTTTTTATTGTCTAGACTGAGTTCGAGAAACATGGCAACTAAATATTCGACCGGCTTCGACTGATTTAACCACCCTTCACACAGTGAAGCAGTTGGATGAATCAATAATGTACTCACGTCACTATTAGGCGCTATCACCGGGCCAGACAATCGGCCTCGGATCAAGACTTGCACCGGCTGTTATGGCACTAGTCTATTTGTGTACTCCACTTTTCTAGGGTTCAAAGCCCTCAATTTTTCCCAGATAGCTGATGCCGTAACCACATTCAACTCAGTAATTCCGGTGACAACTGACGATGAATCGCCCAGCAGTTTTGATGGATAGCTGAGGTGCTGCGCACGTGGCGGCCAACAGTTGAAGTGGTGCAGCGTGGAATGTTCGTGTAATTGTTGAGTGTAGCTTCTAGCACGTTCCGCTCGAAGAGCACAGCTTTTTTGCACTACTGATGTGTGTATGCTTAATTGCGGTGGAGTGATTTTACTGATTGTCTGTTGTAGATCAGTGGGGCACCCGTTCTCTGTTAGTTTTGTCCACAGTATTTCAGAAAGACTTCAGTGCAGGTCCACCTTTCTCACTAGCCCCATTTTATGACTGACTGCCTGCAATTACTATTTTGTTTCTATTGATTCATATTAAACTGGACGCCTAACTGAACCATCCGGAAAACATGTGCGTGTGAACTCGCACAAAAGGAAGGAAAAAACACCAAACGCTCAGCCTATGCTTTGGAGCAGTGTTTGTGTTTCACCCTATCTTGTATGTTGAGCTCAAATTTCATGTGAGTTAAGTGTTTTTTTGATCTCACTGACCTGACTAGGTTCTGACGTAATCATCAAAATGTCAGTGTATCACCGATAAGATCGATCGCACTGAAAAAGACGCACATTTCTGTTCTCTAGTGATCACGAAAAAGTCAGTCCTAGTGAGCCCAGACTGAGTTTATTGAAACGTCAGTTTGTAGGCCTTTTTACCTGAAAAGTCTGTCTGAATGCGAAAGCTGCGATGTTCAATATATGTCAATTCAAGTAAAATGTCTTCATTATGGAATCGTCACTTGGAGTTAACGGAGTGGCTACTGTCTATTCTGTCAAAGTAGTCGGGTAGCTTGAATATCACTCACAACAGTACTTGGCTGGGCAATCATACATAGTGTTTTGATCGTGTCTGTTTTGTAACCAACGGTGCAATGGTCAACACGGTTGCCTCAAACACGTGGACCGTAGTGCGAATACCGGCCGTGGAGAGGATGTGCATTATTGATGAGTTCTAACAGCGAAACCCAAAGCTAGTGCTTTTGAAAAGGGGTTGGCTGAATAGTCTACCCGAATTCGGAAGCTAAGATCATGTGTTGGTGGTGCTCGGCCTATATCACTCAAACCCCCAACTACTCGTCAGATGATTTGACTATGGTATGTTATGTTGTTTAATGCGTTTTCATATAGACAGGATGATCACATCCTTTCTTGGTGAATTTCTAAAGAATGTGATAAAGGTGGTCACGTGAAAATTATGAGACCATTCCGGGGTGCGGTCTATCGATGGAAGTTGGAAGGACGGAAACCTACCAATCCTCTTCGGAACCTCTGTACATCGTGTTGGCGTGTTCTTCATAAGTGCTTCGGAGGCTGATTGACTCAGTCCATTAGATTCTGAGACATCCACTAGCCGCATCGTGGAGTCGTAAGCTCTAGGATCGGCCTATTTAACAATGCTGCGAAATGGCGCGGCCTTTGAAGTAAACACTGCGTTTACTACGCGTCGTGTCCTGGTTGACTGGTGTGTACACGGCAATTTCCACATGATGTGACCGAGTTATGCGAATATCTGGCAATCCACCATTTCGCCCGATAGGCAGATTGCCTTTCCGGCTCAGTAGTGAGATGCAACCAGTTGGTAAGACCGTTGAGCAGTTGAAGAAGCCTGATTATTCTATTTAAAGAGTTGCTTAAGCTCAGGGTCAGTGGCGGTTGGCCCAAAACCTGAGTGCACAATTGTTGTGCCCTATGGATCTGTTAGGGCGCCCACCGTATGACCGTCCCATGGCGCTGCCGTCGTGAGAAAGAAGAAAAAACCACTCGACTCAGTCCGAACTAGCGGGACTGGTCAAAACAACTGATACTTTTTTTTATACCGTTATGTACATGTGCGATCCTAACTCTTTTTTCCGGTAACTGTTCTCTTTGATGTCTTGGGAGTGTGTGAACATTACGTGCCCTACAAATACTTTGTACTTGCCGCCTTTGTCGCACACTTTTTTGAGCGGAACAAGGCTCCGTATTTTGAACGCGTCGTTTGGCTTGCCTTGGGAGTGAACACGGGACAGTCGCGGTACTATTCGGGACCGAGGTTTTCGTGTTAATATTTATCAGGACGAGAATCCGAATTTTGCCAAGTGAATTACAATAGCTAGGGCGAACCAGCGTACCGTTTAGAAGGGTTTACAACAGGATCATTGGTTGCGTTATGTCAGCTGAATCGGTCGGTGTGTGTGCGAGTCATCTCTCTGGTTAGGTTGAATTAACGGGCCAGCAACTCGGCAAGACGTAGTTTGACGTAGAAGACATGGCTGAATATATGATGTTAACCATAGAGAAAAACCTGTTTGATGCTCAGTCAGCTGTCGGCCCGACATCTCTTTGCAGGCCCGTTATTAGGTAAGCCATAGCTTTACAGGTCTGTGAAACTTAACGCCGTAAGGCAAGACTTCTAATGCAAAATTACTTTATTCCCTGAACGCACCTCACCTCGATGTCCTCCACGGACACTGTAGAGGCCATCGTTCGCATTATATGAGTGCATTTTTATTGGATCGTCCCTTACTACTAGCTCAATCGTTTGCCCCCAGAATCGAGAAGAAAAATAGGTGCGGCAACAACGTTTATTGGGAGGGGGATGAGACGAGTCAGAATTAGGCAACAGAGGTTCTAATTTACAGGGCGAAGTAAGTACCATACATGGCCGAGAGTGAACGCGAGAAAACAGTTCAGATAACGTACAGGCGTTCGGTCGTGCAGCAGCTGCAATCTGATTAACTGAGTGAGTTTAAATATATCAATTCACTCGAAGCCGGATCGATCAATCGATATGACGTGATTTGCCTTTGCTGCTTCTTCAGGAGATGCGTCTCCTGATAATCTTCTCGTTTCGTCAACTCAAAACCCTGAGTTAACGTGAAGACCAAGTCGAATCGTTTTACATAATTGACCGTTGTACCACGTTGAAATCATTTTTACCGGTGTTGGAGTTTGCCCTTAGTCTTAATGGGCTTGAGTTAGTCCGTTCTGCTGGCACCGTCGATATCCGCAGTACCAACGTTGATTGTAGATCTTCGCGTGTTGACGTCCGTTTGTTTCCAGGTTGATTAAGCAGAACACCTTCATTGATTTACTTACTTCTACGTAAGTTCTTTATTCTCCGCAAACACCCTAAGTTTGATTCACGTGCTTCCTTGTTTCATTCGTCTTTTGACTGTCATGCTCAGCTCTGGTTCGACTCTTTAATGTTCCATTATGGTTATGAATCGATTTGATACCTTCGCTTTCCGGAGTGCACTTCGCTACTTATTTGTTCTCCCCGGGTAGTTCATTGTTGTAAGTGATGATCGCGCCACAGTTGTACCGGTCACTTACTGAATGGCCTAAGTAAACGCAAGCATACCTCGCTAGGCCATCCCTTGATAACAAAACGAATGAATGCAACAAAAGAGTTACGATAATCATGGGAATGAACCCACAGATGTTCCTGACTAATCAAGATGACCACCACATCATTCACAACTATCGATGTCTGAGAAGCGTGGATGCAGTTGTTGAAACAAGCTCAGAGCTGTGACGACGTTTCTAACAAAACCGAACTTTGAAAAGTTGTTTAAAGGATCCGTGTAGTATCGTCAAGCGATTGTGTTATCAGGACGGAGAGAAGACCAGTGTACACGTATTTTATATTGTATTACAAGACCACTCTTACTCAATTTGAACGACATACGATGTGTAATGAAGAAGCGTTGCTATCAAAAAGTGGGATGGAAAACATATACACTTATGAAAAAGTTGGTCTAGTTGATTTCATTTGTACAACGACGCTGTACATTGATCACAAGTTGGTAGGTTGAGTATAATTAAGCTGAATCCATCTGTATCGGTATGTATTTGTGATTTAGTACTCTATAAATAAAAGTTGCAATTTGATTGGACAACTGGATTTGTTTGGAAAAATGGTTATTTTCGTTAACCAAACCACTCGACGTCCTCTTTATCCATTCCGCCATTGTTGTAAGTCAGGACTTCTGGCGGCACAGGAATCGTGTATTCTGAAACTTGGCACATGATCTATACGTTTCAACACCATCTCAATCGCAAACACTCATTTGCACACAAAAGTAAGCCGGGGACGCCATAGTTGTCAGCTGCACGTCCATACACAAAAAACGTCTTTTATTACCAGAGTGCACTCCAATGTTCCAACCACAGAATCATCAGTTGGGTGTCAATTGCGTCCAAGTTACTCACTGGCCTTATTTTACGTCGGCTTACTAAGCCCAGAGAAAGACAGACACGTGAAGAACAGGCAGGATTTCGATCCGGTCGAGGGTGTGTTGATCATATTTTTACCTTGAGACGGATCTTGGAACATCGGCACTGTTACAGACAGCCGACAGTCGTGGTCTTTTTGGACCTAAAGGCTGCTTTCGACTCAGTTGCTCGTAACGTTCTCTGGAGCTGTCTCGTTCGCAAGGGAGTACCAGAGAAATACGTGAATCTCTTGAGATCACTGTATGCTCACTCTGTAAGCAGGGTGAGAGTTTATGGACAACTGTCTCGAGCGTTCGTCACTTCTAGTGGTGTTCGTCAGGGGTGTCCGATTTCCCCGTTCCTGTGCAATTTTGTCATGGACGACATTCTGGAGGGTGCACTTCGCGAATGCAGTGGGCTTGGAGTTGAGCTTCTTCCTGGCGCTAGATTGACCGATCTGGAGTATGCGGACGACATTGTCTTACTTAGCCCCTCCGCCGAAGACATGCAGACCATGCTTGGTAGGTTGAGCGACCGAGCTGGTTTGTATGGAATGCGCTTTGCACCTTCAAAGTGCAAAGTGTTGCTTCAAGACTGGGGCATTTCCACTCCTACTTTCTTTATTGCAGGTAATTCGCTTGAGACTGTGAACAGTTTCACATACTTGGGTAGCACTATCTCATCAGCCTGTACTATTGCTGATGAGATATCAGCGAGGATTGCGAAGGCACGATTTGCCTTTGCCAGACTGCATCATCTGTGGCGTCGGAAAGACGTCCGGTTGTCGCTGAAAGGAAGGGTATACAATGCTTGTGTGCGCTCCATTTTGCTTTATGGTTCGGAAACGTGATCTGTTCACAAAGAAGATATCAACAGACTTGTTGTGTTTGACCATCGTTATCTCCGCCAATTGGCCCATATTAGGTGGGCTGATTGTGTGAGCAATGTGGCCGTTCGCCGGCGCGTATTCCGGAATGCTCGGGATGCGCGATCTATTGGTCAACTAATCACGGTACACAGCTTGCGTTGGCTGGGTCACGTATTCCGTATGTCATCTGATCGTTTACCGTACCGGGCATTATATACTGAGACCACCAACAGTTGGGTAAAACCGCGTGGTGGTCAAGCAACAACGTGGTCACTAAATATGAAGACCTTGACTGCTTCATTGAGCAAAGTGGGTAGGTGTCGCCTGCCTGGATGGGGTCCTCGTGATCACTCAAACCGTTGGTTAGAGACGCTATCCGAGACGGCGGTGTGTCGCAGTCAATGGCGTACCTGTATCCATACCATTTCTTGTTCTTCCGCTTAGTCTTCTTTTTGGTAACGTTTTCTTCTAGGATATTCCGCGTGACTGTTGAGGTGAGCGGCGACCCGAACCGCAGTACCTTTTGGTCAGGCTCATGGCTGTTATGATGATGATGATGATGATGACATAGTGCAACTTCTTGTGAAATCGCATTTAGCTTCATCTCATCACTCATAGGCTGACTTTTTAAAGACAACAGTTTAGCGACTAACAGTCAAACCGGCTGTTCTACCGAAGTCGATTCGCTAATGCAGACAAATGGTTTGTGTAAAGACTTGGTACACACAAAAATAGGTTGACAGTGCCTGAGCAAGATAGTCACAGTGAATGCGAGCACAGTGTGACTGATGATCTACTGAGCATTCTATGCGGTCGAGAGTTAACAGTAGCTGAATACATACACCTCGTCCTAGGCTGACACTGTCATCGACAACAGTCTATCAATAGTTGACACTGGTGTTTTACTGCCTGGCAACTATGAAGGAGAGGGAGGACGGAAATTCTTGTTCCTAAAGCTACAAGAAAAGGAAGGAAAGGGGCTTAACCTCTATGTTTAAACCCAAACATAAAACATCATAGTATCTACACTTTGCATCTAAACGAATGATTTGCAGCTGAGATCAAAATATATCCGAGAAACAGCTGCTGTACGATATTCGCTACCCCACCTCGTTAAATGCACTTAGTTTGCAGACAACTCAGCCAACCGGCGGCGAAATTCAGACCTCTGAACTCGATTAACTGTCACATCCCCTAACCGCCCTGATTACTGGTTCTGTAATTCACGAGGGTCCAATCTCAGGAGACTAACCAACCTACCGTCCTAATTTCTCTATTCCGACTTGTCCCCTGTCCACCTCGAACCTAACGTCAGTAGTCTGGGATACCCACAAGGAGTGTTCGACATAAGAAACGTTTGGTCGGCCTCCCTACAACACAGTACAATATTCCTAATCTGCGCATCCTTAAACAGTGAGCAGGCTAATTTACGTGAGCCTCACTATCAGATATCTGCTTGCGAACTTCATGGTGCCACTGAATAAGTGTAAACGAACAGAGACACTGATAATGGGACAAATAAAGTGATACGTGTTCTTCAACCAGAAGGACCACCTTTCGTAACCACAGAATGACAGCTCTCATGGTTGCCTCATACGTACGATCCCTAATTTTCGACGTAGTATTTTCTACGTCCAACAGATTGTTTTTGAATTGGACACATGTTTGTCCAACAGCAAATTCGACGCTTTAGCAGAACTTGATGTGTACCTGCGCAGTCAGTTTTCGTGCGACATGCTAGTAGTGGTTGCTGGAGGACAGAACGCTTACTCGATAGGAGGACGATGCTGATGTATGAAACATAATGGTGGAATGTCCAGATGGCCTCCAATTTTGAACCTGTCGTCATGAGCAGATAGGTTAAACAATCTCAACGGGTTATATTTCATCAGTCATCTGGTGGCAGACTTTTAAAATGGCGTGGATCCAGACGTAAGCACTATTGTTAATCAGCCTCTGTTACCCGTGCTTCAGATTCCTTAGATGGTTTCAAGAAAGATTTGTTGTCAATAATCGTGTTATCATGTCGTCTAAAACAGAAGCAGTTTACGTAACCAACAACCTGGTGTTGCTACGCAAGTTTTCGTAACACAGTTGGTTCCATGACCCAAAGGATGAAAAAGGCTGAACCACTTAGAAGGTTCTGCGTGACGCTCATCTGTTCCTGACTCTCCAATCCCAGTTACTTTATTCTGTTAGAGGGTCTTTGGAGGTAGCGATAACCACTCAGCCTGACTTTGGGTTTAATTTAATTTGACGATACATCTACTCAACAGCAGTAGTAGGAGTATTGACTCTTACGGATAAGTAACGTACCGACGCATCCTACAAGTCCACATGGCTTTCGTGTTGTATCTGTCCTAGCCACATCCAGACCAGTTGGTCCCTTGAGGGTCTTCACTGCTACCAAACCTCTAATTTAAGAGCTGGTTTCGACACGTCACAATTGATAGAAACTGATACAATGTCTCCTTGGACCACTATCAACGGAACATTGTGAAGTTGCAGTCATTTATGAGGTTGCTCATCTGAAGGCACCAGAGTTAATTCAGCTGACAACTTCAATGACCAAACCGTGGGACTATCTGTCGAATTTGGATCTCGTGTAACAAATGGCACAACGTTGTCCTCCATTCTTGCATCATCAAATATTGTCTTCAAGAATATCTCACTGGACTGGTTTTTGATGCCGATTTTTTCCGGTAATGCGCTTCCGAATTTGAAGAAAGTTGTCGACCCTGTTAGAGACTAACTCCGGTTCTGCCACTACTGATCTTGTTATCACATCCAGTGATTCTTCACCACAATACTGTATGAGGCACAAAGCCTGGTTAGGGCAGTTATCAGTGTAGCGATGTATGCCGGACATAAAACTTCGGATAAATCCCTAGTAGTCCAAAGGATTATGACTGAACTTCGTTGAATGCACTTTGGGTAGATCCATACAATTATCAAGTAGGTTTTCGAGTTCACTGGTTGGTCCTGATTCCGTCCGGTAGTCACCGTATATTCTCTGTACCGAATCCGTTGGATCAATCGTGGGAGCACGAGCCTGCAAAGTGTCCACGTATGACTGAATGTTTAAGGACGAACTACAATATCGCTCAACCCAACAGTACAAAAGTTCAGCGTGGTGAACTAACGACTGGGGTAGTGACTTTAAATCCGGCGATAATGCTGATTGATCTAAGATTACACCTTCCGAATGGTCATTCAGTCTTCTTATCTTTTTATCATACTTTACCACGAGTGGCTTCATCATACCATTCAATGACATTTACAGTTCCATTTATTGAATACAGATTCGAGGTAACTTTAGATCAAGTTCATTGGCATTTGACACCTCTCTTTACAACTGGTTCAAAGACAAACTCTGGTCGGATACTGACAGCTGTAAACCTGTTAATTTTTGCAGAACGAAACTGAATTTTTAGGGCTTACTCGGAGCAAACTGTTTCTGTAAACAATGAGACTCACAATCAAAGTAAAGTCTGCACAGGGAAATGAAATGATACCAATTGGCACCTTACAAGGCAGGAGCGCAAATGATCAACTTGAGCGGCGGTGAAATCGAATTTTAGTTTCAACTAGGAAGGCCCCACTAGGGAATAAAGTCAACGCTGGTGAACGTTCACTCCAACATGGATATGTGTGGCGTGGTGCGGTGTCGCCCCACCAGGTTGTCGGGGCTGGAGTCCTTTGGTTGCTTTTTTCTCCATTTTGTTCACAACACTGCCTGTAACGATTCACATCTCACCGCTGACTAATGCATAGCGCGAAAACAGATCCCCAGATTGAAAACAAGATTGTACCCAAATATTTTTGCGGTACTATTAAACGAATCCTTAAATAATTACGATAACCACGCGATGACAGTCTCGTTTGACCAAATTATTGTGTTCCGAACCCAGCTGGCAAGGTCAAAGGTGAACCGTCAGGGGGGTTGTCCAGGCAACGAATGTCCACCCACGCCACTGATTACTAGAGAATTAGCTCAGTACAACAGAAATGGTATGAGTAGGGTAAACGGAGTAAAGGTCCGGCTAATGAGTGGATTAAGGGGTGCAAATAGAGGAAACGAATTCCTTCAGTCCAGAGACCAGCAGATGTGCGCTGTGTATCTACGGATTACAACTATGGATTACACTACTGTATCATACTAAGAATCATCGAATGTCGCGCTGCTCGTTGTACACATTTTAAGGAATTCTCCAATATTTCCCAGTAATCAGGTGGCAACAGGATTTATCTGCATGACGTAGAAGGACACTACTCAATAGCGAATTTACAAAATTGAAAAATGCGTAGTGATTATGCAACGCGGCTATGTGCCATTCTGTCAGTTTTCAACGGGTACGGCAATTATAGAAAACAGCCTGAGGTCGTGATTTCTACGGGAAACTTGTTGAACAACTCTGGGGCAAAAGGTGGTCTTTGTGGTTTCCAGCAATCTTCCTGAACTCGCCACAAATACACGTTGAACGGTGACAGTGAACAGAAGTAGTTGTCATTGACACCGCGGATGGAATCGGATTTGAAAAGAGACACGGTTTCTTTTGTCGATTCATTGCACTTTCACATACGCACACTCATTAACCACCATCATTCCTCTAGGTCACCGTTTCTGAACACCGATCATTATTTGACTAATTGATTCTCACACGAAGCCGCCACAAATGTCACATCTTTGTCTGAATGGATGCCATATTCGGGTGTTGTGTACAGATGAAGAATAAATCGAAAACACAGTTTGTGCGAGTGCATTCGAGAAGACAGTAGTGTCGTCGTAAGATGACTTAAGCTCTCTTAGGAGGCTTCGTTGACCGTTCTCAGTGTTTTCTTAGTGAATAATGCCGTCACCCTGGATGGACAACACTCATAGTGTTGTGATCCGAGACACAGATGACACAAGGGTTATTTATTCAAGAAAGCAACACGTGGGTTAGGCACTTAAACAAGACAACAAACAAAAACGCTCATTTCCATACGGTACTCGGCCCACACCGTCTCAGTTGCCACAGACGCCTATGCTCAGTGTCTTTACTTAGCAAGGATCATTTTGTGCGATGCTGCACTTCGATGTTTCTTCTTCTTCGATGTCAAAATGTAAGCTGTGGTCCCACTATTAAATAGCAGCGACGTGAGTAGTATAGCACGATCGCTCTTCCTCACTACAATAATTAGGGTTCTTGTACATTCATGATAAAAACCAGTTCTTTCCTTCCAGATAACTAGAGAGCATTTAGTTCATGGACTGAGTCGTGATCATCTCATAATGTGAAAATGTGCATATTACTGCGAATTGCTCACTTTTCATTTGGTGCACACATCAATCGAACTTCAAGTGACCAAATTGCCAGTTATTACCACGCACTCCGTACTCTAATCATTTGACATGCCGAAACCCTCGGAAATATTGCTGAGTCGAATGTAGTGGTAACTACATGAATGCGCGTTAAAAGATAGATTATGTAATGAATTACTGTCGAAAAGCAGGCGGTAATAACGATAACAAATGGTTCCGTTCACTCTGGGTCTGTTTAAATTTTCGCATGCCCAAAATCAAGTGGACTGATTTCGGACGACCCTGATGCAGATGCTCCTACCGTTACGCAGCTTTGAGTTATCACTTCGGATTCTCATTTTGGATAGTAGACCAAAAAGACCAAACAAAGTAATCTAGATACCAGGTAGATAAAACATGGAATTGACTTTTTCACTGTACAGTGCGTTTTGAAGGAATCTTGGCTTTGGGCACAATATTAACACCTCTCCGTACATAAGCGTGTATGCTGACATAAGAAGCAACGCTAGTCGGATTCGACCATATGTGCTTGCAGGGCGCAAATGTTCGCATACTATGTGAACATGTTCGTCGAAAACGCAGATTAGTATCGATTGTTGTACAAACCATTTAACAGTAGCCAAAATATCGCTCAACATTTTTAGTTTATGGGATTTTAACTTGTCGAAGGTCTTAATCCGGGGTTCACCAATCAGAGTTACCAATACAGTTACTGTGTCCTCACTGGACGCGGCGGAGCAAGTTGAGCATTACTCACAAGTGCATCTGACCGGGCTTTGTCTATGAGAATTCAGTCATGCCTAACGAGAAGTGAGTGGTGCATTTGTCAACACACTTACCGCACGAAAGCGTGGTCAGAGTTTTGATCCCGGTCGTGGTATGATTATGCACTACTGGCGAGTTCTAATAAGAGCGAAACTTGAGTTTAGTGCCCCTTTTCGGAAACGGGCTGTATGAAGTGTCTTCAGGAATGCTATTGTTGTAATCAATTGTGGACAATGTTCAACTTATATCAACGAAAATCCCGTGCTAGTTTTTGTCCACATCAAAATGCACCACGCATTCAGACAGTGAGCTTGTGAGACCATGAATTTAGTAAGAAATCTTTCCAGCCCTCAACCCTGTCCCCAACTTGTCTACAGCCACTTGGGCTCACATACCCTAATACTTTTGTTCTGCTCTAACGAATACCCCTCTCAGAATCACTTAACCTGACAATCTCAGCGTACAGGCAGATTCTTCGTGGCTTGCTTGCATTTTGTTCGTGTTGATTCAGTCCATTCTGAATGCAAAATGGAGCGAAACCATACTAAAGACTGAGGGCAAATTCAGATGACATTTTGTTCGAAAGGGTGAACCAGCTAACCGCACATACGATAAGTAGTGTTCTGTTTAGTCACTAGAGCTTACAGGTTTCTTGTGCCGTCTTGCTGATGACCTCGAACGATAGTCAATGTTCCAAGCGCGGGAGTGAGTCACTGGCCATTGAACCATGTCTGTTCCTAATAAATTGCGAACAACGAATTTTTCAGTAATTGGTTGCGTCCTTAAAACAGCAGTGTCAAAGTACAGGGCAACCGTTTGGAGAGTTTACGTTTTCCGCGGAGTTTGCTGTTACCAGTGCGGATACCGACAGTAGCTCTCTCCATTTATAGATGCGTAGGAGAACGTCAGGCAAATGGGCCGCCAAATCCTGGATGTCTATTTTCGTTGTGTACTACTTCAACTGTTGGGTGGAAATCTCCCATGTACTACATAATCCCTGAACAAATGCCTAGCGTCCATTTAAACCAATGACATGTGACGAAACCTTACAAGTAGCATATCCATCACAAAGTTTACCAACTTGAACGATCCATGTGACTGGTTATGCTATTACAGCGTGAATATTCTGGGAAGATCCCAGAAACTCCGCATTAAGCATTATGGGTCAGCGTAAAATCCATCTCTGGAAGTGATTGTGAGTACCGTGAGGTTCTATTCGGTTGTCGACACTCAACGGTTACACGACGCTAAACCGTTGACGTTGACGTTCCGCTAGCCTGATCAAACATTCCAAGTTCACTGACCGGTCTGAGTGTTGACATGTGATAATTCGGTCGTGCCCAATTTGAGGTCAGTGGCGCAGTGGTCAATATGGTTGCCTCCTGAAAGCGTGGCCGAAGTTTTAGCCCCAGCCATGAGAAGGATAAGCACTACTGACTCGCTTTAATGAGAGCGAAACTCAAGTTTAGTGCTTCTTTTCGAAAGGGGCAGACTGGAATGTTCATGGGAATGTGACGGCTGCGATCAATTGTGGGTAATGTTCAGTGTATATGAAAACCAAAATCCCTTACTACTCATCAGCAAACATAAATCAACTCATTGAGAGCGCAAATCTTGGTGGTTTCCTGATATTTTTCATCACCAATTTGCCATAACGCCCCTAGGCGTATAAGGATCGGCTTATCCCAACTTGCTCAAATTGTCCAGCAAACACCTCGACCCCAAACACAACATTCTTAATAATTTTGACAATGTGATTGTGTCGCTGGAAGATATTCCACAAAATTATGCGCTTGAACAGCTATGCAGGAATAGTTAGGGCAATGCCTATTCATGCACGATTACAACGCAACACGTCTTCGGCCGGCTTACTTTCACTAATAAGGAACTGGTTTTAGTACATCAGTACTATCTGCGTTTGGTTGCGAACAATTTCCATTCACATGCAATGGTGGGCGCATGGACGTAACTCAAGGGAGTCGATGGACTTAGAGGACTCTGGTATTCGATAAGAGTATTCTACGCTATTTTACACGTTGCACATACGACACACTCGTTTTAGTAAGACATTCAGAAATGAAATCATCTTCTTTGGACTTCTGAAGTGTGGAGCTGTTAGAGAAGTAGACAGTGAAGCAAGATAGTTGTTCGTGTTCTCTACAGTGAAGCCTTCAGTGTCCCAACGTAAATACATTGTCTTCTATACACTGAAGTACTGATCAGCATATTTTAATGAGCATGTAGAAGTTTCACCTGTGAATACAACCAGAATACCAAGTATCGAACTGTAGTGAGACAGTGCACTCAAAATTGTAGAGAACTGAGTCAACCCGACTAGCGACATCGAGTTTACAGAGGCCTGATTGAATGTGGTCGATACTAAGCGAATCAAAACTACTTACGTTGAATAGCAAATGGTTTGTTGGTCATCGTTCCAATTCATTGCGATTGAAGAGCGTCGTATGACCAAAACGCATTTCAAGAGTATATCAAGTGACATCGTGATTGGTGTTTGGCGTCAATGATCCTGATCGTCCACCGGACAATTGGCCGTTAGTCAATAAGTGTGAGTGACGGTCACGTTTCGGATCGGTTCGTACGTCATTTATGCAGTAATTGTTGTGTTTGTGCTCACGTTAATCATTTGCTGGTGAACAATAGGAGTGTGATTGAAGAGATTGTCGGCACGGCTTGTGACTCGTGATACAGCAACTCGAATAAGGTTAATCGCTTTTCGTATGACAGTAAGGGAAAGGAAAAACAGTCACTCTTTTTCTTACGGATTATGAATAATTAAGAGGTTACTAAACACTACACAAACTAACGTCAGATGTCTCTTGTTTATCACAGTAAACTGTGCACCGGACTGTCAGTGCTATCCGAATAGTACAAGTCAACACGTTGACAGATGATAGGATTCTGGTATAATGCCATCACGAAAACTTCACAAAAGTTATCCATTTTACATGACTAAGAGAAATTAACTAGGTTTTCCATATTAACCCCTTAGTTAAGTGTAAACAAAAATATTTAGTCTTACCTTTGACACCGGACGCACGCAAGTTGTGTAGGCTGACTGGTTTGTACGTATGAGAACGACGTGAACTGCACTTTCCGATGTAGGCTATCTGACGAGACGGCTTCACAACACGTAGCACTCTGCTCTTGTGTCTGGGCCAAATGAAACTTCAGTCTAACCACATCAGGTATAGATATCCTACTCCTTCATCACCTACCACCCTTCCATCATATGTAAAATATCAGTTGCTACGATCATAGTGTTCCAACCAATTGTAGTAGAAAACAGAGGGCGTCGAGTGAATTCAGCAAGATTAGGCTGTTTGTACTTGTCCAGGTAATCGAAGATTAATATTGTTGCACAGAAGATGAACAGGAATAGTTAATATCGCCTATCTGGATAAGTCCTCGTGTGAAAAGGGTACACTTCACACTCTCAATTCAACGCAGTTTTAACTGTGCGCTGGCTAAGTACTCACTGATCCAGGATGAACGAAACAATTAGTTACTGATGGTCCCGGTTACACTCGATACCAATTACTTACTTGGTCTTTTAGATGTGGCCCAATTGCGAAAAATCTGGACTTCGACTGGATTCGAACCAGCGGTTGGGCTTCATCAAAATTATGAAATTTGTTACACTACTTACAAGTGGTACAAGTAATGTTATCCAAGAACGCGGATAGCACAAGGGTTGTTTATTCGACAAAGTAATACATGGGTTAAGCATTTAAACAAGACTAGAAACAAAACCACTCATTTGCACTTGGTATTTGGCCCCAGACCGTCTCGGCTGCCACAGACGTCAACGCTCAGTTCCATTAAGTAGCAGGGACTACTATGGGCGATGCTGTACTTTGATGCTTCTTCATGCATTCTTCCTGTGGCTTGTACGAAATATATGCTCTGGTCCTACTACTGAATAGCCGCGGTGTGAGTAGTACGATACGATCGCTTATCTTCACTGCACAAGTTTAGTGCCCAGTAGTGGCGCTGGTGGACTCCAACGTGAACTGCTGAGAAATCCTGCTTGGGTGGTCAAGTTGCTGGATCATTTGATGGATTCCATATGACACAGCAAATTGCGTTGGTAACTGAGTTCAAATGTGAACATTTCTGAGCTCTTGGCATAGCTCAGTAATTAAAATGGTAAAGCGCATGTCACTTTTTGACATACTGTTTCTGTTGCTGATATGAATCCAGCCGAAAACCAGATTTATCGTAACTGGGTCCCATCTAACTTATAAAATTTGTAACGTTTGATCTTAACTGAGTACCGCCCATTTATTCGGTCACTACTCCACGCCACTCAGTACACTAAAATGAAATCTAGTGAAACAAAGGTTGGTCACTTTAATTAGACAGAAGGGCGGTTAAAGGAGGACGTAGACATTCGGTTCATGCGGTAGCTGCCACCTGGTCACCTGGACAATGTGAATCAATCTTTCATGCATTAAACCGGCAAATATTTTAGAAACAGGGACTCGCCTCCGGCGAATTTATCACCAATATTGTTCGTTCAGAATGAACGAGTACATCAAGACAGTGGTGCTCTAACTGGCTGATTATGTTCTTACGGGAGTTTTGAATCATTTTATAGCGAAAATTCTTCAGTAGAGAGAAAATTCCTACTGAACGCCTTGTTTCTGTCCACTGACATGTATTGCTGAGGATATGATTTCTGGTCAAGCAAGGTTGTGGCAGACTTGGCTGGGGCGTATAAAAATTGACTAGTCGAAGGATGAATTGTACTCAACAAGCATTACCAGAGCAAGGGAGCTGGGGACGTGACACACCGTGTATTTACACTGGTCCCGTATTTTATAGTATACAAGACGAAAGTATGAACATCCTTAGTAAAAATCCTACCTAACACGCACCACCCTCTATACTCGGATTCCTCTAAGCGTATCTCTACTTCTTTCACTAGATGTGGATACAAACACGCATGCGTCCGCTCTCACTGTTCTTCAGTTAGCCCGACTTCTGCACGAACCCAGAGTTTTCCGGAATCAGTAGCGATTACGACCGCTGTCCACGATTCTTCCGCAAGTTTGATGTTTATGCTTACTATTTCGTGTCTCAGATACATTTGGTTAATTGTCTTTCATTTGCTGAAGATGTGCGTTTTTAAAAAGAAGCAGAAACTCCATCTCTCAGGGGGCATAAAGCGTACTATCGACTTGACTTGGCATGACTTTAATTTACTTGGGATTACGGTTGATGTAACTTGAATGCCACGTATGTGTGGTTGCAGCCTTCTTAGCCAGACAGAATTTTCAGGTCAACCCCTTCTGAAAAGAAGTGGTATATTCAAGTTTCACTCTCAATAGTGGGTTTCACTGAATCAATATAGGGTACAGCTCCAGTCCATATTCCTGTGAAGTAAGCGAGTTGACCACAGTGTCGCTGGTCTCACTGTCCGTCATGACCAGATTTTCAGTCCTCGATCTCCATCCACAATTACTTGGGAGTTCCATTGAACCTGTTCGACCTTCTGGAGGAACACAGCCAATGTTCCGTTAACTCCGCTAGGTACACCCACTTCTAGGTCAATTGAAGAGGCGATAATTCGATTCGGCCTAATGTGAAGACAGTGACGCTATGATCGTCACACTCGTACTACAAACGCATGAATCGAGGTTCAGCTTTGGTTGGAGCAAGGATACGTACTACTGGCATAGACGGAATTCCAACCTACTGAATTTCTCAAAAAGTGTCCACCGGAAAAGTTTACTTGATTAAGAAATCTGTGTTCAACTGAGTTGTTGCTTCACCCACCCACTTATTATGAAAACGTGGTATATGCTTTTTGATTATGTTGTCATACATTCTTTCTGCATTAGAGAGAGAAACGTTGTCAGTTACAACGTATATCCACTGATAAACCGCTGATGCAACGTAGTTCGAAGTTTTGCCGAGGGTCATCGCTCAACTTTTCAACGTGCATTTTGTTTCTAAAATTTGCAGTAAATTCGTCCAGCCAGATGTTTACTCTGAGTAACAGTTTAACAGAATATTCCTTTAAATTACCTGAGTTTTGCTTTTGTTCACACAAACCAAACTATTTCTTGAATATTATGTGCTATAATGTCACTCATCCTAATTAGTTCTATTCTAGGATAAGCCAATTTTCAGTACCTTGTGACAACCTAATTTCATAGTTTGTGTGCTTTTTCGAAGGATAGCGGAAGAAACGTGAGTTGTAGTTCCTGCACTGATAACCCGAAGTAGGATTACGGCACTACAATGTCGAATAGAACCATTTGCACAGCATCATTCTCAGCTGACATCGAGAAGACTGGATGAGGTACAAAGTCTATTCAGCATAATTCCCTCATGCCCTCTTGAACTATGCTTCATTGTCTATCCACTCGCACTGACATGAAGATGCACTTATATGAATTGGCCAATTTTCATTTTTTCCCACATACCCATTATCAAGTTTCGTAGACTTACTAGGACTCAGTCGGGCAGGACAAGGACACAGTGCTCCGCTTTGGACACACACACGCACACTTACCATACGTGTGCCTTACAGTTGATTCAGACTACTTTAGAGTTCACCAGCGTAGGCTGCGAACACAGACAGCGCGCATTAGCAGTGGCTACTGGAACGATGTTTATGATGATGGTGGTGGTGCATCGGTTGTTTCGTGAATGCCACTAATAAATGCATGTTCTGGCCTCCTCCCGTTCACTTCACTGCCACCCCATATCAGCCGGCAGACGCAATTAACCATACTCACGTGCGACATGCATGTATGAATGCGTATGTTGTGTGTGTGTGTGTGTGTGTGTGTGTGTGTGTGTGTGTGTGTACGGATGCTGCGTGCGTTCAGCGTAACGGGTACGTTAATACGGTCTGTTTGGTTTTCAATATTCCCAAAAGCACTCTGCTTGCCCAGTCTACATGTGATAAAACATGACCGAACAGGACAAACACAGTTCAGACTAGACGATGTTGCGAGGATTTCGACTGATATTCAGTGGATATCACACACAACTTATGGCCCTTGCATCCAGATAAACATCTCAGCTTTTCCGAAAGAGGCACCGTACTCTAGTTTCGGTCGTGTTAGAGCCTATCCTTGTTAGCGCGTATTCATGCCACGGCCGGGGTTTGTATTAGGGTACGTGCGTTTGTGGATCGGCCTCATATTAGGCACGACCGAATTACCACATTGAAACGTTCAACAGTATCTGTCTGTGGTTAGTTGTCTGAGTTATTCCCTAATCTCAAGAGGAAATACAGCAGGTGGTTTTTTGTTATTGTCTCGACTGTGGGTTATTTATTGATGTCAGCGACTTGTGTCGCACAGCACGATTTCGTTGAGGTGATACCTTCAGAAATGTTCGAAATTAGTCATTTTGGTTATCCGTACCAAAAATTCAAATCTACTTCCGGTTATCTGACAAGAATTCTCGGGTCTTGACAGTACCAGAGACATTTGTGAATTTTCACACTCTGTGACCAGACTGACATGTCTTAGTAACCAAAATGAACAGCTACTGTGTTGAAGATGTACAGTTTTCACACAAAAGTTGATTGTAATTGGTTAGAGTTGTCCCTTGCAAACCGTCTGATCTTGGTGAGTTCACTAAAGCAAACCTAGTAGTAACCCGACAAAAGTGTTAATGATTGAATTGCGAAAGATTTCATTTCCTTCTCCAGGTGGTATGCTTTTGTCGTACGGGTTGTGTGTGAACAAGTGTCACAAGAACTGCAAGTTTGCAAACCATGCGTATACATTACTGTTGTCTGCTTCTTTCTGCTTCCGGTAATCACCATGGTTGTGCACTTAGTCTGATATAATCTGGGTGACCCGGACCTCAACTTCACCCCAAACCAAGTGTAAATGCATTCAAGCGAATATTGATGCACTCATTGGGGGCTGGACACGAGCAAAAGATAACTCTTGGTTGTTCACTGAGTAGTGGACAGTACATTAGAAGCTTGATCCCAGTTTGATCATTTGCTGTAGTAACCCTGACGACTTTTAGGCAAACATTTGGGATAATTTGGTTTCACTAGATTCTCATATTCTTTCCCACTTGGCTTCCTTGTGACTTGGTTGCTTAAGGTTTCTTATAATTAGGACAACAAAACGATCAGATTTGATAACGAGATTTAGTGGGTGAGTCGAAGTCCTTGCAAAATGGGTTTTAGGCTACAATTTGTTTTATAGATCAGATACGGAAAAACCATGTAACAGTGCAATTGATAAGTTTGAACGATGACCAAGAATGAGA
Organism: Paragonimus heterotremus; assembly: GCA_013368495.1. Lineage (NCBI taxonomy): Eukaryota > Metazoa > Platyhelminthes > Trematoda > Plagiorchiida > Troglotrematidae > Paragonimus > Paragonimus heterotremus. The sequence goes on along the minus strand of LUCH01000182.1, from coordinate 210,290 downwards.
CCAAGACGAACATTGAAATGTCATCCAGGGTTATAAACGGTATGAGAGACGACAGATTCAAGAGGATTTGGAGGGGACACGATAGATTAGATTCTGAGAAACTCAAACATCAGTTGAGCTATCCGTGTCAGACAAGCATATTATGATTAACATGGCATATGCCAACAGATTAATTTTCCAAACAAAGAGGATTAGCGATTAATAAACCAATGTTCATGGTAAACGTGTTTTTGGCGAGGTCTCAGATTTTACACACAGAGCTCATTCCAAAATACGAAACTTTATCGTATAGTAGTTCGGTCTATAGTATCGTTTGGCTTCCTTAATGTGTGTATGAAAACTAACAGGACGTTTGCTGATTCTGCGTTGATCAGGTAAATTAGATTGCAACAAAAACATTATGAGTGAATTACCCAGCTCTTTTCCACTTACACAAGGACGGATTAGGTAATCCGCTCACAGTGACTCTAGCAACAGCCAGAAATTTTAGATGAACAGATTCGCATGGTGGTCATATTCAAAACTTTGAATTGCCGTTGTTTCAAAGTGCTCGTTCCGTACGTTGACATGCTATTGCTTAAATACGCATTGGGCATGAATTTATCACAAATATTCTTCCTCTATTTTGCCATACTTGTTTTGTCTAACCAATAGCAGTGTTCTGCCCGTTGATCACTTTACAGGGCTTTACAAATTGTACTTTAATCGGGAGCTCCGCTAATTACACTCGTACTGACGAAGATACTTGTACTCTTACAATAATGTCTTCCGAATAAAGTAATCGGGAGATGCGTATTGAGGCAATAATTCATTCCGCTTATTCACAAGTAGTAAACGTTCATCCCAAGAATGGGGGCTTTCTAGCTCAAACAGTACCAAATCCAATAACGCTCGAAGTCGATCAAGCGTCAAACATCACTGAATTAACAGGTTTTTGCTGTTACAGTTATGGAGGGAGAAAATCAGCTCGGAAGTCTGAAAGACATATCTGAAAATACCACTGGTACGACCACCAAAAGGACGAATCTGTTTATAATTGTCGGTGAGTAGTAGGGGATTCTGGTTTACATATATTGAAGGTCACTTAACCAGGATTACGTTGTTATACTCTCATGGACGTTTCAGATAGCTCTTTTCTAAAAAAAAAAAAAGAATTAATCCTGAGTCTCTCTTCTGTTAGAACTCTCCAGTAGTGTAAAACAATGCTAAGACCAGGACCAGTACTCCGGCCACCTTTTTTATTATGCAGCTGTTGCACCATTGACCTTGTGTTCGGCATCACTGATTTCTCACAGACAGAGCCCGGGTCAGGTGCACTTGTGAGTAGAGTTCAAATTGCTCGATCTCTTCGGTTGGGAACACGGAAACTGCTTTGGTAACTCTGATTAATGACCCCACGATTAAGACTTCCCGACTGGTTAAAATATCGTAGATCATCAAACTTGCTGGACTCCCACTCGGTGATAATATAATCGCTATGCTCAGCTATGGTGTTGGTGGACTCCAGCGTGAACAGTTTGAGAAATCCTGTCGAGGCAACTGATCCCCTGGATCATTTGGTGGATGCTAATTCGTCCTATTGTAAATTTGGTACTACGGAATCAATATGAAGTGCTTGCATCTATCACTCTCAGTATTCTTACCGTTTTGTTCACATTTCTGAAGGAAACTGACTGTTTTAATTTCCGTTTGTCCGTTCCAGTCGTTTGGAGATCACGCCTACTGTCGCTTTTAACTGATGTACTGGAGAGGATTTCGTGTGACATCAGTGTTACTCCATGCTCCACACGTGTCACCTGTACTGTCGAATGGTTATCGACTGATCATTAGGCGTTCAGAAACAATTGCTCGTAGACATTATCCTCCTGTGAACTTAGCGACGTTTCTCTACCCACTGAGTGGCTCTCCACCCCCCACCACTGACGGTTCCATGTATTATGTAAACTGAATATCACACAGTCATTTGGAGTTGTTACATTCCACTCCATTTCGAAAGGAAACACTAAACTCCAGCTTCGCTCTTGTTAGAGCTCTTCAGTTATGCGTATCCTTGCCACGACCGAGACTAAAACTCCGGCCACGCTTTCACGAGGCAACCGTGTTGACCACTGCATCACTGACTTCCCAGTAGACACGGACGAATTATCATATGTGAACGCTCAACGACATTTGCTTGTGGGTAATGCTCTGATTGTCCGCTCGCCTGTAGATGAGACACAGTACTGTCCTGTTAACTGTAATAGGTGACTTCATTAATAGAACTTCCTTCCATATTGACATAACAGGAATCGTTAACCTGTTGAGCAATATTTTAGTTTCTGATGAATAGTAAGGAACTGTTTTAGTACATAAAATGAACACACACAACTGATCACAGCTGTCACAGTCCCATAGATCGTTAAGTCAGTCTTTTTCAAGGTCCGTGACGCAGTGGCCAACACGGTTGCCTCATGAAAATGTGACCAGAGTTCTAGTCCCGATCGTGGCAAGTATATGCACTACTGAGGAGTTAGAATAAGAGCGAAATTTCGTAGTAGTGTTTGATGCATTTGAGTTTGTGAATTCGTGTTATTACAAGTATGGTTCAGATGAGTCAGTAAGGAATGGTTGTTGCATGACAGGCAATTTCGTTGTGAATAGCATACTAATCACGAGTAGTATATTACTCACAGGCGACATTCAGGAACAAAGGAACAAGCCCCGAACGCCAGGAAGACGACGGACAAGAATAGACTATCGGAATAGTGTGTACGCGTCATGACAGAAGTTGCACCAAGGCGAATGACAACGTACTATCACCCGATGTATGTGAATGTATGTCTGACGTGCAAATGAGTGTACGCGTTTGTGGTTCGATTTTTGACGACGTATACGGGAGTTGGCTCAATAAACGAATTCTCAGGCTAAGCGTCTTTTGCGGTCACAACGCTGGTCACATTTGATGCCATCCTTTTTCCATTGTTCATACAACTGAGGAAAATCGGCTTTTTTAATGCGTTTGTCACTCTGATATTTGTTTTGCATCCGACCAGAACGAAAGGTGTCTGTATGGAGGCAGGTGTTTGCATTAGCCATCATGACCAACTGAGATACAGGAAGCGCACCTGGCTCGTATTATGCAGTGCCCAAGTTACACTTACTGACATCAGTCTAAAAGATTTACACTTCAGATTAGCATCATTAAAAGCAAATCTTCATTCGAATGTTCTTCAGATCTGTGTCATGTACATGTTATTAAAAGTTTTGCTTTTTTTTAAGACAAGCGAGATGAGACGTCTGCAGACTGGCCACGTTTTCTCATAACACAAGTCAAGCACGAGTGTGCAGGTGAGGTCAGACTTTTTAAACAGGCTTTTTAAACTCGATGCACTAGAGTCATCGGATATGCGCTACAAATAATGTGGACAACCTGTCACTCATCAGTTCCTTCCCTTCACTCTTCGCTACCTGACTCCACTTACCTCGTCCACTCTACTTGGGTTGAGCAAAAGTCGCGAACAACATTACATCATTTTTCTCAGCACATTTAATCGTGACAGATTGCGAACATTGCTCAGTCTACCAAATCTGGCAGATCCTACTGTAGCAAAAAGCCATTCAATATAGCACGATTTTTAGTGTCCAACTTGAACGTTCTCATGCCACACACGTATTTGTGTTTATGAACCAGAATAGTATAGAGTGATTGAATTCCAGATCAGAATCCCTGTCCACATCGCAGCAGCAGTTTCTACCCACATAACATTTGTACCTCTACCTGTATTTTGTGTGTAGCTGATGCCTTCTGTCGTGGGTTTTCGCCTGCCATTTCTTGTCCGTTGTCCGATTTTGTTCAGCGGTGGTTCATCCGGTTACCCCTGTCGTCCACAATCCACTCGTTGTGGGCTTTTCGACATATCTTGCCACCACTTTGTTATATTCCATTGAGTGTTGGAATAATCGTCCCTCCGATTTGGTCACTCATGGTACTATATGTGGTCATCTGTACGCATAAAGTTTAAAATTTTCCCTCCACTTTCCTGCCCAGCAGATGTCTGCATATAAGTTCACCTTATACAATGAAGTCGACATCACATGTGAGAAAACCATAGATCAAACTGACCCGGTCTCCGAAGGTACACAACGTTCCCGCGAAAAATACGATGCACAGTGTTTGTAAATCCATGTGTGTGTGTATTCTGAATTCACCGTCTCCAAATATTCGGTCTTACTTGGCGACTTAATTAGGGGTTAGTAAAGCCTAGGGGTCGAATACCATATCTCGAAATCAGGAACACATCGATTCGAATTGGCGTGAGAGGAACAGACCATAACCTGCGGCTGAACGAATTTGATTTTATGTGACGGACTTGGGTGACTTACATACCGCAGCCTGCCCGCGGACCGGAAACACTTCAGCGTTCGCAGTTATATACCACTCGATAGTGATGCACATCACTGACCTAATGCGCTAGCGGATGTCCAAGAGTGTGATGAAAATGATACGCATGTCCAACTGCATTTTTTTCATTTTAAATACAGGACGCTGTTGACTGGTTGTGTTACAATGGTCATGGAAGTCCGTTAGGGTTGACTGATATCATGTTTCACCATGACAACCAATGTAACGAAGAACATTCTAAGCAGAAAAAAGGGAGGATGTGCTTATATGAGCCCAAAGTGATTAACAAGTTATGCCTCGTACGGTGGAACGTCAATTGTGTGTACAGGTACATTTGCTCGTGAACACCAGGTAAACTCTGCATTAAAAGTCTGAGATAATTAATTTTTGCATAGCCATTTATTGTTTACTTTCAGAGAGCATACGTGTAAGTAAATTGCTTACTCCTTTTTACTTATCACGTACTTTTTGTTAAGAGTGATTCTTCCAGCAGTCTGACCGTATGACAGTCTGTTTGGCAACCTTACGTAGGCTCCACTAGTTAGTCAGTATGAGCATCAGTTGATCAACATGCCGATCGGATAGGCATTCGCTGATCACATGACTCTGCTGAAACCATAACGGAGTTGATGACGTTTAGGTATGATTGTCACGCACGACCTACAGTGGAATTCGAGATTTTGCACGCGTACTTTGGTGCATCTTTATTTTGTATGCTAAATAACTTCGTTTATGTCAAAACGTGTTCCTGATAGCCCCGATAGGATTGTACTCCATTCAAATTTCTTCCAGTTGTTATTCCGATGCCGGTTGTGATACAAAACAACTGTTTAAAGTGAAAATATTTTCAGGGTCAATGAAATGATATGTTAGAAGGATATAACATAGTCAACCGTTTCTAGGGAGCAAATGAATGGGCTGTTGGTTCTTTGCAACAGAGAAAGTAAATATCAAAATTTGTTTGCTTGATGGATTTGGGAATTTCCTCTTGATATTTTTACAAGTGCCCAACCACACACTCGTAAACACTACCAAGTTAAGGAATTCCCAAAATATCCCGTGTGATCGAAACAGATTTCCATCACTGTTGACGATTACGTGCTTCCTGCAACCTCGGTCAGACGCCTCTGATGGAGTGATTTGTCCTCAGCATAAACGTACTTTTTAGTAAGCGATGGGGATTGTGGAGAACCGTACATGTGTTTATCAGGTCTCCCCTAATATGTCAATAAAACACAATGGACTACTTCAAGTCGCCTTTCCAGTTACGATAACGAGTTAAATATAGTAATCCATTTCCATTTTATCCCGTCGAACTCTCGCAACCAATAGAATAACGCTCATCAAACAAGGCAAAAAGCTGGAATGTTTTATTTAGAAATTAGAAGCCTCAGTGAGCTGAAGATTATAAAAGTCTTCCAAAGGTCAACATTCAAGAATGGTTATGTAAATCTTTTGATCAGGATGTTACCGTGTCTCACCAGTGGAACGCAGTTTGGGTGGAAGTTGAAATTGTTTGAAACAGTTATCCCGAGATCCCTCGCAGGCAAAACAGTATCCGGTATAACACTATCAATACAGTATACCATATGTTATGGGCACAGTAGTTGTATTATCTTGCATTTAGGTCAATTAAACCATACCTCATGCAAAGTAACCCGACGGCGTACGATCAGAATTCTCTTGCATACTATTATTTTCTATTACTGCTAACTATATTCCAGTATTTCTGTAATCGACATATAGCAATATCAGGAAAGTGATGTATTGCAAACAAGATAGTCGTGATGTGATCCTGTGGTCAAAAGCTGCTAACGCCATAGCCACCAGACAGTTACCCGCTGACAGTTAACGTAACGCGGCAAACACTGAGATAACCGGTGAGCCACAGTGACATATGACACGTGGTGACAAGGGATTCCATGGAGGACTGAGTGATTAACTCCACTGAATAGTACCGAGAAATCTTGACAGATGGCATTGACTTGTCTATTTCAGCCGCTTTTATCTGTCATTCCCGAGAAGCGGCCAACTTGGTAGCACACGACTATCTCTTTCGAACTCCTTGCTAGCACCTGGATCGTAGCACAAATCGAGCTAGGTAATTCTGTTGATTATTACCGGTTATGATTTCTATAGCCTCACAGATAATTGATAACGTTTAATCTGGTCTTAGTAACAGGTTGGTTGCGACAATCCCATTTAATGAGGAAGTAGCCGATGTTTGTCACCACAGCATTATAAAATAATCATTTAAGATAAGTGGTAAACTACGAAGGACATTCAAAATACACTGGCTCTTGTAGTGTTGAGTATCCGGCGTTACTTGGTTAGGAATTATGCAATATTTACCTGTGGTGTGTTTGACTTGCTCCAAGCGGTACGTGTTTCATGCCAACCTATGAACGATGAGTAGGCTCTTCATGCAGCAGCAAGTAGTGGTTTGTGCTTAATTGATTCAAGTTGTCCATTTGTTACTCACTTATTAACACTGCTAATAATAATATATGTAATGAACTGCCACCATTACCTCCATGCCTTCCATGAAAACTTTGATGTTTCGGTATACCATTATCTCAGTCTATTTTCTACAGGTATGGCAGTAGCTTCTTAGGCTAGTTCAACCCTTGCGTTCGTCGTAAACACCTGAAACGATGATGTAGGCAATTCATCACAGTCAGAACTGCTAATTATTTGTCCTGGAAACCATCAAATATGTCTTACTACCAGACCTACTGTGCGATTGCTGTGGGCGGCTTGATCAAACATTACATAATACATGTTGAGAATTATACCTGTACGGATAAGGCATTCCGGTCGAAATGGTTGTGTGATTACAGAGAGGCCAGCAACATTAATCAGGTTACAAAGGGGCATGTATTTTGTTTAACACTGTAACGTTTTACCAACTGCATCAGAGCAACTGTTGGCAAGTGTGATCTAATTATATTTGAATTCAAGTGCTTTTTCGGACGGTTGTATCACACTTGTTTTTTGCCACATGTATAGTGGTGCTGACAGGAGCAGTTGACGAACGTCGTCCTGGCCACGTTGGTTTCACATGGGAATCGCCTTATTCAGACAATAACTCAGGTTAGCCTACTAATGTTCTAACTATCACGTACGGTCTACATATGAGCGTTTATGTTTATGGCATATCAGCCATAATGTCAGAAGTTTACATCCAAGCACTTCTAAGTAGACCATTTAGAGTGAGGACAACAGCATGATAAACCTGGCCACTGTTACTAACATAAGTCGTGGTTGTTAACCTACGTGTGGTTCGTTCATAGTAATACGTGACTGAGCTGACCACGTCACGATTATATCATTAACTTATAATACGATCATTATTTTGGCGAAATTAATTTCTAATAACAATCCAGCAGATCATTTAAAGTGTCATGTGCTAAGCAAAACCGGTACTAGAAAGCTCTCAACTATTACTATTAGGACACCGAACTAAATATCTGTTTCGTGCTCAGTTAATCTTCGTGTTCCTGGTGCTCCTGCGATCACCTTTTGTTTATACACTTTCATCTTGTTCATCATGTTGACCGAGCGACCATACAACTATCCTAAAGGCTGTAATAATATCACACGGTCTGACATAGTGGCCGCATAAGCAATTTGGGTGACAACGCCACTGATGCATTGTTGGTGGATTCGAATCTGTCAGCCACCGTGATCTATGTGTTTTGCGAGTAATGTTGTTCCAAAGTGATTAGTCTGTATTGGAACAACGTTGGTTCACAGTGGATCAAAAACTACTGTTTCCAGGATTCTTGATTGTTACCTGACGCCGGTTTGTTTAATCTCATCAACCTACCAATTTTATGCATACTCCAATTAACGATGTCCTTCTAAACTTGTGACACAAATTTGATGTTTCTGGCCTGACGTTGCATCACTGGAAACTAGCTTGTTTGATACACTATTTGTCATAAAGTCTACAAAACTATGCATAGGGTTAAGTTACATATTCTCAACGACCTTACGAAATGGACTGTTCCGTAACAGGGGGTTGGCACAACTGATTTATAGACTAGGGGTATCAAGCTAGCAATTGGTTATAGTATTAATTTCATGGAGGTTATTATAGAACTATAGTAACCGAGTTTGCCAGTTTTCAAGTGAGAGTATATTTCCGTCGACGGACACATTCCTGTTACAGTTACCACTTATTAATGACTCTCGTAAACCATTCCTCACAATCGGCTATATGGTTGCAACCGATAAGGACTCGGCATAGAAAAAACGAAGTTCAGTTTATCAATTTTACTTACATTCTTGTGAGAAAATTGCTTATGTTGATATGGGTAAAATATTTTCCCTTCTCCAATGAACGACTTAAAACAGAATGATAACAGTTTATTGACTGGTGTTTCGTACGGCAATCAAAAACAAGCTTTTTCAATAATTTATAAAGTCCCATATAAATTCAAATGTACGCACATCAATTATAAGCTCGAAGACTCATTGATAGGGAGGACAGAACTATTGTTCTAGATAGCACTGCACATTCTGATTCCTCGTTTTGTAGAATACGTACACAATGACCTGGTCATTCAGACAACCCAGACAAATTGTGAAGTGTATATCGGGAATTTTCACGTAACAAGCAGAGTGATTGAAAGGCTCTGAGCATATGGAAGGCCAGTTTGCATGATTGAACAAACCCACTTGTAGCGCCATGATAAATTGTGAACGCACAGCTTTCCAGAACGGAACCATGCCCTATTGAGCAGCATCAACAATGAACATGGATGTGTATATTGCTCACAAAATCTACACATACATATACACATCTACATGCAAATGGTTGGAAACAAACGAACACATTATGCCAGTCAAATCCTGATGGGAGTAAAACATGGAAACTAATTTGGAACTTTTTGTTAGCAATCTTTTGGAGGAAGGAAGTTCTTTACGCACCAGTAAACAGCACAAAATAGTGACTGGAGATTATTTAACTTTGACGATCAATCGCGACCTTATAGATAATACACGAAAACACAGTTGCACTGGCCCGATCAACCTCGATGGTGAGGTGATTACGGCTGTCGTTTTTCTGAAACTATGCATGCTTGTTTTCGTAGTTATCATAACCATAATGGTTGACTTGGGCTGAGATATACAGAGATGCAAACGTTCTAGTGTCATTTGATTGGTCTTAGGATCATGGGCACATTGCAGAAATGGTTGTGCTCATTACAACCCAGGAAGTTGAATCACATCGTTCATAACGATTCAAACTGAGCTCGACAATTCCGTAATCCATTTACATAAAGGGAGAATTTAATAAGGTTTTGTAGTGACAATTAAGCGGCCGATCGGAAAACATTAAAAACCATGAAATGGACTTCGTTAATAGGAGCCACTGTACGGCACTGTTTACGAGACGAGGATTTTTACTTCATCCACTATGTCCCGCAATAGTGGTGAGTTCGTCTAGTACCAGGCGCTGGACGTAATCTCTGTCTTTCTTAACTGATACCAATGACAGGATAGTGCTAACATATTATCTGTTCCTAATTACTCTTAGTTCATTGTCCTTCAAGCGATTATTTTCACTCGAAATTTCGTTCTTTCGGTAGATGTATTAAAAAAAGTAATGAAACATTTGTGACTAGAAACGAACCCTGTTTGTTCCGCAATGTTCCAGCGGGCTGTGCATTTTGCCCTATTGATGATGGCCGAGATAGTGAAGAATAAAATCAGACACTATCGTTTCAGGTGCTGACAAGCTGAAGTTGTCAAATTTATATTTGAAACTTGCAGAAATCAAGCTTAGCCCCTGGTACGTAAATTGACAAGGAAGTTCCGAGGAGCACTAGGTAATCTGGAATTGTCATGAATTTGAAAACAAAACAATCAATGTTGAGTTCTTTTACGTTTAAAACTAGTCAGTAAAAAATTGAGAAAATTTTTTTCACTGTTTCCTATGACACTACTGAGGCTGCTCGAATTATGCATGTGTCCAACAGCCCACCAGATACTAGCCACTCACATCAATGAATATGTGCATTTATGTGTTATGAAGATTTGTATATGTACGACAGTGGTGTGTGAGCTGAGCTAATAGTCACACAGTTGATTGAACACCCGAACGAAAATAAAAGCTGATCCGATTCGGTATAATGACTGTGCTAAGCACTAAATGTTTAAAAAAATCAAATTAACCTGGAAATATGTATGACGAGAAAACCATATCTGGTTGTGAATGATTATCCGCCAAAACCTTTGACAGTACGTTCACAGTATGGAAATTTAATTACTTGTGTACGTTAAGAATCTGCGTCTTGTCTGAGGTAGCAGACCTTGTACTCTCAATCAGGCCTATTCACATCATGACAACGGTTAAATGAATCCTGTTAGCTATCGTTCATACATTGAACGAGTGATTTTCCTACGAATACGTTACTTCAGTCACCGTTCCGATCGATATAGCACCACAACCCATGTACCGTATACAGTTGGACTTGGAACGAACAGGGTAATAAGTGTGAAGTCGACCTACAGTTGCAAGGAGACAACCCTTCATGAAGGTTTACATCTGAAATGCTGCTTAGTTCTGCTCAGGTACTGTTTGCAGCACACTTGCTTACGGTGAGTTCTTTTGGCTTGGCGTTGAAGATGTGATCTGAAGAAATCAGTACACTTCCTCCAGTTGATCAGATGGCATTAAGTAAATCAAATTCACCTTGAATTGTAGAAGTGTCCACGTAACTGCTGTTGAGTCTGTTATGTTCAACTATTTGCAATGAAATCGTGACTAATCATTTCGTGGTCTGCAGTCCCATTTGTTGCCAAATTTTGGCTGTTGACGGTCGGAAGGCTTATACGGGCTGGAATGAAATAATGGCTGGCTGAATCAATGTTATTCAACAGAGGTCAACTAGTCGATAGATAGCGCTAAGTAAGCAGTGGTGACAATCATAAGTAGTTTCATTCCCATCAAACTGCGGAAGTTTACACACTACACAAGTGAAACCGTACTGCGTAGCTAGAATGTTTTTTTGTTTTTGTGTCAGGATCTAGCAGTGGTTATCTCCCTCTGTCCATTTTTTCGTCCAGTAGCAAAAGCCAGCTGCTCTCAACTGTCAACCTTTGCGCGGCTCAAGTTTCCCTAATATCACCAACCAGTGATGCAGTGACCAGCAGAGTATAATCATGGGAACAGGTACCCGCGTTTTGATCATGATCGGAAAAAGAATGAGTATCATTGAGGGACAGTGTCTATTTTTACAGATAGATTAGCTGAAAAGTCTATCTGAAGGCGAAAACTCCTCTTAATTTCCGAGTAGTGTCTAGATCGTAGCAACAAAAATAAAGGTTCAATTAGCCGCGAGCCATTTTTCCAGGAGAACTCCTTCCGCTTTATTTCTTGAGCCAATTAAGTCTGGGAGAGTTTTGGACCTCTTTCCGCACAGGCCCATGCCGCCTACCAGTTCTGTGAAAAGTCATTCCGGTTGATTCACTCCGATACAAGACATTTTAGGGTAATTGCTACGAATGACGTTTCCACTAGGGGCCACGTGTCCGGAGAATATCGGCAGATGCGGAGAAATATGAAAAATTATCAATCTGTCGTGGACTACGCATGCAGGTTAGGATTTTTTGCCAAGGCGTCTCATTGCTACCGCACACAAAAAAAGCACGACACAGAGCGTTATATAATTACGATTAAGTGTGAGTGTGGTTAGATTTTTGGTTAGCTGGTTTCCCCATCGTATGATTCGACGGCTTAAAGGGTCCACGTAACTACGCCAAACCGTCTATGACATCCACACCAGTCGATATCTTAGAATAAATTATGTTCCATGGCTACGTAAGTCAGTATAGACACAAGAGCATATCAGCGCGGTGACTTCTCCGAAATGTGCCTTCGACAAAATGTGTGTAAGTTCATTGAACGATGTGGATGAATATTGTACCTCAGATTGCCCATAATAAATTTTTAAGCTACGCGAATTACTGAGCACAAAATAACTTATGTTGGTGTGAACAGTTTTGGACTGAGCTGTTCCAGAATGGACTGTCCATGAGAGGAATTTGTTCAGTTAGGGTCGTCCGAATATGGATTATGTGGTCACACCTTTAGCAAAGACGGTTTAACCTGTGTTTTGCGGAACGGCTGGATAGTCACAAAGAACGAAATACGTAGCCTCTCAAAAATAAGACTGTAAACAAATATGTAAATATCCGGCTTCTTCATTTGGAAAGATAAATATTAGACTAACTAGCTTTCGTCATTTCGTGTTTCTTACCCCCAGAAACTCTTCTCGTTATACTTTCGAGTAAGTCACTGATACACGTATGTAAAATAACTGTTCCAGACCTCTTGCAGGATGTACATGAGATTGATTAGCCCCTTTGTCTTACAGTCTAGGCAGTTTCAGGCCTTTTCAACTGGTTTTATCCATGGCGACTAAGCTAGCCAAGAAAGGGAATAAATTCTGTTTTAAACCGGCTATCTGGGCCTGTGAAAACCAAAATATCATCTTAGCGAACAGTGGTTCTCTATTACTTAATCACGCCTCCAGTATACCAAGATCATTGCCACGCATATATAACAGCCATTTACTTTGAATGATGGGATTCGTGTACTTTTTACGAGATAGTTGATTTATCTCCTTGTAACACTGAAGCCTTGTAAAAAAATGTAATGAATTGGACCCCAAATTCTTAGTTTTGCTAGCGTAATCCCATTTGTCACTACAAAGTATACAGCCACTTATGGTTGGATTTAGTAATTCTCTTTATGAATTTATCAAAAGTAGTAGATCACTGCATCTTAGGCATCTGGAAATCGTGGTTATTTCTTTCGAACTCCGTCAGGGTGTATGTAAAGTTGATAGACATTGCCATAAGGTGCACAATTTCCATCTAGAGTAGATACAGTCAATGTCGCAGGTGTAAAGAGAAACTGATCCTCTCTAATCATTGCCGTTTTCAGGTGCCCATCTCTAAGGGTATACGTTTAAACCTAGGGGCTTTCGGGTGCATGCTTTTGTGTTAGTTTTGTTTATCTTCAACACTCTAGAGACGCACCTTGTAGTTCGCTGCGAGGTTCAAGTTTCATGAACTACCAGAGCAGATTTACTTTAGTCAAGATTAGTGGTCGATTGTAGAATAACATATATTAGCAACTGGATTCAACTCTGACTATGTCATTACTATCTCAGTGATAACGTGGAGCCTGCAGTCAGCATTTCGACTTGTTTGTAATATTGACATCCAAAGCAATATCAGAAGTACAGCTGAATAGCCTTTCATTACTAATGTACTCACCATCGTGTTCTACATCAGTTGTCTCTCTATAAAAAAAATTCGTCAAACATTGAAATATTCAATGAGGTATTACAGCGATCACCTGAAAAACAGTCATTTGCCGTAATGGAACTGGACTAGAGTGGGGTTTTTTTGATTGAAGAAAGTTCAGCCAATTAGAGTTTGTGCACAAGCTACCGCGGACAGAATTATGATCGATCGGTGCCAACCACTCAAATACGACGACCAGTTGCTGCATCCAGCTAGTTTGTAAGAAGTAGTGATTAAAACAACCTGTTTGAACGCACATTAGCTTTAAGTAGTTGAGTTGCTAAAGGCAAGATTGTGTGAATGTAACCACGAACTAGCCAATCAAACCATAAAATCGCTTGTCACCCAATGAGATAACCGTAAACATTGTTGCTTCTCTATAAAAAAGGCATTGTTTTCTGATTAATTAGGTCTGTTTAGTAACTCTCAGGCCATTGTCGTTCTGCCTTTCTGGAAGTGGTGGTCCAGTACTCGACAGTTATGACCACGTTTGTGTTAAACAGGGTGGTAGCCAGAGATTCAATATCACGGGAAGATTGCTTAACACAGTGAATTTATGCAATGTCAAAGGCCGCCACCCCCTAAACTGTACTGCACAGAACCTGTGTCAACTATTGCATGGCATTTGGTGTTGATGCACTATCAATCCAATAGGTCTATTGCATTGACAATTATTTGCCTGGCGATCACTGCGCGTCTTATCGAAAGGACTGTTATCAGAAAACAGGCCTATTCACTACATTTAGAGGGAACAGAATAACATCTGTTTATTGCACTAACAGCGATCAAAGCTATTTGCCGATAGACAAATGATCTTCCCCATGTTTGGTAATGTGGTGTGCAGATGTTTTGGGTAAATATGATAACCAACGGAAAACACTAGTAAAGGTCTAGTGAAATGTGTCACTGCCTAGATGGTGAAACAAAACGTTACGGTTGGCATTCGAAAAGAAAGTTTTTTATCCATTCACTTTGTAGGCACACTTATTACAGTTTTTCAGTGTACAACTCAAAACAGGTTCGTTGTAACCAGTAGTCCGTCTCTGTACGTCGTAGTTCTGTAGATTCAACCAAATCTTCCAAAACTCCTCAAAATTTGTCTACACAATTTCCATGAGTTTACACATCTCCCCATCAACAGCTTTGCTTACCTGATACTTTTGTGGATATTCTGACACGTTAAAAATTGTCAGCACGGTCAAAGAAATTCCATTCCAAGTTACCATTATCACACATATTTGAGGTCAGTTTCTGCGTAGTATGTCATTTTTCATTGCAGCTGGGCTGACCATGATGAGAGCTGAGGGTAAACTTGGAAACCGATGAACCAAATGTTTTGTTTGTCTTCTGTCTCACATAAGAGTTGATAAAGAGAACAAGCTACATGTTGTGACTGCACAGTATTGTTTATTACACGACCTCCCTGTACAAGTTATGTTAAAACATAGGACTACGCATACGTACACTCATTTGTACGGTTGATGTGTGCATTCACACACATTAGGTAGCAGTACATTATCTTCCTCCCTGGTGGCAAATCCCCCATAGTGCGTACACACTATTCCGATAGTCGCTTCAGATCCATCGTCTTCTTGTCGTTGACACTTGCAATCTAGTTCCCCAGTGTACGCTACATACTACTCACAAATGAGTCTGTCTGTTATACAATAAGCTGATTTCTAATCTCCTCTGTACCGAACACTAACTTGATCTGAACTGCTCGCATATTAAAGTTCACAAACTAATTCGGACACGTGATGAATTAAAGACCCCTTGTTAACAAATTTTAGGCGATCAACTTACGCCACCGGTTGTACCATGTAGTTAGTGTGAGAGGTTGACTGAACAATCCACACAGGCAGCCTCCGGGCCTTTCTTGTTTTCTTGCCTTCGGAGAATGAGTGTGAGTCGGCGGTGAACGTAGTGCGACTGAACATTTTTGCAACAAATCAGTTGACTAGCACCTGTTAGAAGTTTTAATCATCACAAACTATTCATTGTTCATCTGGTATGAGAAAACACACTCATAGTAAGTGTTAGTGGAGAAATGGAGGCTCAGTAATACCGATTTTAATGGCGACCTATACTTTGTCACTTTCCTCAAAAGTTAAGCTATTACTATCTAACTTGTCTTATTAAGCCTTTTTGTACAACAATTCGCTTACAGATCACAATGTCAGTATAAATCCTGTCATAAAAATCACACTGAGCTTTAAATTATCATTTCTAACAATAGTTCAAATGAGGATTGCTTTTTCAACTGACATGTGTGAAACCACGTAATTAAAGGACGCATCTTAAAGACGTGGATAAACGAGCCAAAATTTAACATAATCCTTTTTGAATTACCCCAGCAATGGGATACTCAACTGTTTATTAAACCGAACAAAATCATTGCGGTTAAAAATGGACTTGTGTGGCACGCCCACCAAATACCTTGACACAAAATCTAGTTACAGGTTTGACTTCTATCTTGATCTAAGCTTAGGTCAATACCGACAGGAGCTTTGCCAGCATTTTGTCAATGCGATAATCCTCAAAGCCCGGAAGTAATTAGAGGCCAACATAATATGCCATCCTGTATTCATGGCCGGTTTGTTGCCAAGTAAAAACAAGTCTGAAGATAATGTGTTATGCAAAACATGGTCCTCTCCAATATGCTGACTAACCAGTACCATTCCAGACCACAGGTTAAATAGAGGTAGGTGTTAGAAGGACACCGTATCAACTTGATGTTTATTTCCACAAACAACGTAGGTAAAACGTAAAAATGGCCCTATGGACAGCGGGGATATGTACGGCACGTAATCCCCATTCGTTATACACTATGGATGGATAATAAGAGGACACTAACCTCTACATCGGTAGGACAGAAAAAGAATTTGAATACATGACCAAACAGCTTATACCGAAGTGGTTGAGAGGTGCGCTAATGCACCAGCCTGTGAATAACACTTGGTTAACATAAGACGCCGCTTCATCTAACGCAGAACACTTGTTAATCACAGACCACAATGTCAGTATTACACCGCCGTATGCATTTCATAAATTCTCCAGTATGATTCCGCCTTATTGATCAACAGCCGGTTTAATATGCCCAGGGGCTATTGACTACCAAACTTTGCTGGTCACGAGTTTTGTTGTGATTATCACCCATAATTCGGCTAGATTAACACTTTCAGCTATTACATTCGTCTTGTTTATTTCACTCTAGCCACAGGTTTGGGACTGACGAGAGTGTGCTAACTGAATTTGTATTGTAAATTGTGTCCTCTGTCTATTCTTGTCAAATGGCCCAACCGGGTACAGTGTTTCAAAATCAACTCTTTTAGCGAAGCCGCACCAACGGCTGTGTGGCTTACTCCAATACGCTCTGTGTTTAATTGGTTTAAGCGAAGAACAATCAGTATTGAAATACAAATTTTGCACCTCCTGTTCGTAGATCATACCCACTCTCTCATCCTGTTCCGTTAAGCATAGATTTGTGTCTTGCGGAATCGTACAAACAAATGGCTTAAGTCAACGCAAAACATCAATCTGGATTATGAGTGCTATTCGTGGTCATGTCCGCAGTGAGCATGACGCCGATTACTTACAGTTTATCAGCAATTTCTCATAACACTTCACCAGTTGTAAGCTGTGAGCATTCACTCATATAAAGAACAATTAGCTGAGATGGAAATTATGATAGTCACGTTCTCCAAACTTCCCTTTTAAGTGTACGCCATCGACCCCAAATGCAAAACAGTACGGATATGACGTGAAATAGTAAACGCTTTGAGCGTATGCATAATCCCACGGAAAATTTCTAATGATTCAAGCGTAACAGATCCGGAACATATACTCCGCAGTAAAACTATTAGACAACCCAGTATTTTTCAAACATTGTTACTACCATTCATCACAGTGTTCAATTTTCGTGTCAAACCAGGCATGATCATTATGGCAAACGGTGAAAAACTCTTTGGCTCTTGTGTATTGTTAATGAGTTAACGGAGTCATGGAAATAATCACGATGAATTACATAACACCCTCATCCATGTGCAGTACTTCCTCATCCAAACATACATGTATGAAGCATGAATTTGATGCGCGATAAACAGACAATCAAGAGGCATGACCACCTACCAATCGGGCAGTTTATACATGACAGAATCGGGGCACTGCTTGGAATAAACGATAATTTGGGGAAAGGTGAGCAGTGATTTTAGCCACACTTGAAACCAAGCCATGAAAGTTGGTCAATTTTAATTCTACCGTGATACGAGACACGATATTCAATAAGTTTGAATAAATGGGTATTTTTGATTTTACACAAATCTGCTTGACCAGCGGAGACACTCAGGGGGTATGGTGTATTGTTCGTCATTCCCTAGGTTTACATCATCACGTGTAATTAATTGTAAAAGAATAACTAAACATGATCAATGTGAAATCCATCGGTTACCGTCTAATGTGATAAGAATTCACTCAAGATTCTAAATTGTTTTTGTAATAAACACATACACAAGTGACATACTGAAATGTCCTTGTCTACAGTATTCAAAGTACACAGTGTCGGCTTCTAGCAGACACGAACATTCTCAGCGTCGTCTAAAACAAGTGATATCTCAAGTCTTGTGGGCCTCTGAAGAAAAGGTGTGAAATTTAATAACAATAAGAAATTCAATCCAAATGACTTTGACACACGAAGATTTTAACGGTATTACGCTCGAACAGACAAGGCATACTCTGACAAGAATACGAGTGATCGGAAAACAGTGAGGACCGGAAGCATAATTCAAACAGTAGACCAGTAAACTGGATACTCAAACTAGTAAGAAAAGTGGACATATTAGATGAGCAAGAATACGAATCTTCGCAGAACCCCTGCACAACTATATTTGGGTCCCATACCATAACAGTATGGCTCTTTTCTGTATTGGTGTGTTAAGGTGATTGAACCATAATCTTGAGTTAAGTGTGATTGAGGATCTCTGAGTAACGCTTCCTTGGCAACCGCACAATAAGAATGTAGGCCTACAGCTCTATAGCAAAAATAATGGAGCACTGTTGTTGAGAAAACAACAATTTGGTGGTGAACAAATCGGACTAAGGTCAAATGACCTTTTCAGTGTATAGTGCAGTCAGCTACTTAGGCAGTGGATCGTGAACACGTTATTCGTGAAGCTCCGTGTGGTTTCATAGTTTTGTCGCAGAGTTCAGGATGCTTATCGCCATCCGATCACGGACGAACTAGGTACAAGAATGGAACAAAGACGCGCGACAGCAGCTAATTTTGTCTTACCATAAATCGATCAAACAACCATTAACCCACATCGCACATTACACACCAGGGTACTGTCTACCCATTTGGTCTTCACAAGTGGAATCACTCCATTCTTATATACAAATACATATATATAGATATATTCGTGGGAAAAACATTTGAAAGTGGCGTCAACCCTTCCAGTGTTATCAGAAGGTTGCTCATAACTGTCATTTTTTGGTCCCTCAACGCGGGTTTAACATGCAATCAATCTGCCAAAACAAACAATCATAAACCTTCTCTGTACAGATTTCTTATTGTCCTTCCACAAAACTCATTTTCACGGGCAATCACCGTTACCTACATCTGCATCAACTTTCTCCCCCCCACACACACACCATCAGCATCATCAATTGTATCAGTTACGGCTTAAACGCTGCTTCACAGGCTTTCAGGCATGGAATTAATCCCCAGAGGGTTGGTTGGTCGGATATCGAAAGTTGTCATGCGACAAACAGACACATTAACAAACAAATAAACAAACAAACAAACTGACTAACTAACTAACCAACTAACTAGCCAACTGGGTAATTTTTCAAATTGTCGGAGGCATCCATATAGAGACGGGGACACAAATTTCATGATGATAAATCATTGGCTAGAATCACCAAATGGGGGCAACATAAATTCAACCGGGTCATTTTATGATTGCCCGCATTCAGACAACAATTTGCGTTAGTCAATTTGACATACGAGTGAAACAAGCTCTAATCTGGAAAGAATTAGATTTACTGTTAATAACAATGAAATAAATGGATTTTTAGAGAACGCACGTTCAGCATATGATGATATGTAGATCGGTTGGTGGCTAATCGGTGAGTGAGGAATAAAATATCTGTGCGGAATTTAGTACCGATATAATTGAAAGGTTTGAGCGTCGTGTTTGCCATGTTTTCAACCATGGATCGATAGTGACGCAAAATTACGAAAAGTTGTATTACTGTACGTCTCATCCCAAAGTGGATGCTGTTCTCAGGCGTGTCATAATAGTGCAGAACGATTAATGATACACTCCAAAGATCCAGCCTTCATGGTAAACCGAAAACAGCGTAAGATATCCGCACCAATTCTGGTACGAATAAAGCCAAGTAGTTTGGGTGTGGTGTTTAACGTTTTTAATAACTGGGAAAAACACGTTAGCAGCAAGTTGTAATACTCAACATTTCAACTGTCTTGGGTAGCTTTCCTCGGAAGTGTTGTAAACAAAATCGCACGTTTATTAAAAATCAGAAAATTGCTTACAAATTCAAGTGTGATGACTGGGAAGAAGGCAAGCAGTGGAATTTGGGGCTTCTGAGTGTAAGCGACACACACACTTCCCTCTAAAACAAAAAAAAAAACTAATTTCGGAGCAGGAGAAAGATTCGGCTACTGTCACACGTGTACTAACGGAGACTCACAACGTACGTTCTATTCATGCTCAAGTGATTTAAAAGCGTCTACCTTCCACACGAAGCGATGACGTACTGAAGCTCTTATTACTCCCATCAAACAAGCATGCGTCAATCACAATTACAGTGATTCCCTATTTGCAGTGTGAGGCTGATTTATGAATAGCATCACATACAGACGCTCCTTATTTACATCAGATCCACCCCTACTAAATGAGTAATATGCCCAGCCTTCACACACAAAGCATGTTGGCCTAACCTCGCTAAGTCCCACATAATCTCATAGTGGACAAATAGGTATGCGCTCGACCCACGCTCACTAACAGATTAGAATGCCCTTCCGGAAGAGAGCTCAGACTGTGATCTCAACACGTATCGAACTGAAACAGTGCTGTAGGGTTTGAAAGCAAGCTGTATATTTCCACGATTGTCTGGAAATGCAATAATTAGTTAGCTTTAGCCTAGTCTGGGACTAACAGCCGCAACTGAGAAAGAGTAAAACTCACAAGATGAGCTCGCATCCAATCGACAGAACCCAAAAGCATCTCAGGAGAAAGATTTGTGGAACCTTCGAGTATGTTAAACAATCAACGAAAAAATACAAACAAAACGGTGTTGATGTACAGCAAAATAGATGAGTCGTTAGGAAAGTGGCAAGCATTCGCTGCGCGCAATCAGTTGTACTAGTGAAGAAAATAGAAGGCATACATAGAAGTATGCTTGCAGAATAGACAGTCGGAAAGGCATGGTAGCAGCCGAGAATCTCAGACAACCCCCATGATTGTTAGTCTCTACAAAATTCCTACCTCCGTCGTGTGGTTTCGAGGACCACGCTTCCGAGGAATGTCACCCCAGGTAGTTGAACTGTGGAGACTTACAACTTGTCAGTAACGCTTTTCTTCTCAATCCGTTGCCTGAATGCAGAACAGTCCGAACGCAATAGACGTCATCATTACGAAGGTGGCTGCCTGCACAGACGAAAGCAACCAACAGGCGGACTCTGGCAAGTTCAGCCTCGTAGAGATGTCGGGATATCTCCAAAGTTGGGTTATAAAACTAAGTTGAACTTCAAATACTACCATATCGCTGATTTGCCAATACTGTGCCCAACAAGAACAGCTACACGTACTTTCAATGCAACCCAGTAAAATTTAGACTTTAAAAGTGGACACAACTCACACTTGTCACTTACATTCGCATTCAGATAAGTCGTTCGGCTGACCCACTTTCTCAACCTTGCTGACAAATCTACGGGGTGGCACACAATTCACTGAGCTGTCTGTCAGCCTAGGTGAACTCTTCACTAGCGAGGGCATGTATTTACGTGAACGTCCGTAAACTGGGGGCATCTTGTCTCTGTTAAAGGTGCAATACTGGCTTCCGGTGGTTTTGATAAGGCTATTACTGAATGTAGTCATTGGGTCTAGTGTTTATCTGTCACTCAATCAGCAACACATAAGTGCAAATGGACAACGGCCTTCCAATCGTGTACCGTCCATTGATAAGCCCTATCAAGGGGTTGTACTAATTACACTTTTCGGATTGAGTATAATATCAGAATATGTTATTGGTATGCTAGTAGATGTATTGTGATCACCCTGTTTCGTTCACTTGTCTTCTGTTTACAAACAGGCCAGATGAAACAGATCAGTGGTCTTACGGATTTTTAATTTTGATGGTCATGTCAAGTTTATGTCTTCTTCCACAGATTTAATAACTTAAAATGAACTAATTCAAACCTAACCTGTGGAGTCAGACTACATAGTTTTCAAAAAATCTAGTTTGCAGTCACAACGAAATAGTAGTGAAACTGAATGGTAATCCCACTGATTACTGTACACTGTGCCAAAGCCATCGGCTGGTATCACATGACTGGCCGATTAAATCGATTTAGGTACAAAATCTACGTCACTGAGTTAAGATGGTAAACTGGTTATCGTATATGTGATTCATTAATACCTGGAAGACAGCGATCTGAGGTGAGAGACAAATGGTTTAATGTGCCAGGGAGGTGAAGGTGGAGAAATCTGTTAGTTCAATTTTTGATCAACCATCTACTGCAAGAAGTTTGGGCAAACGACCGACAGAGAAATAGAGAAGAACCGGGTGTGTCTGAAAATACCTTAAATGACAATATGTCGCTGAGAACTGTTGTGGTGCAACTCTAGTTCCTCCTGTCTGTTGACCTCACATCAGAATGTTTCAAAGGAAAAGGGGTCAACAAAACAGATTAGGACGCTAGGGTATCAAACATGATAGTATGTTCGGGAGGACCGCAAGTTTGATCAAGAAAAAGTCAAATGTCAACGGAAAATTAGTACAAAATTTGAAACAGAACAGTTTTTGCATGAACGAATGCTGTTACCAAGTGCACTGATTGAAACGTTCCCATACAAAATGGTGTAGTCCGCAATGAGCAAACCATTATAAGGTTATTGTACAACATTGAATGACTGCTTTATAATCATTCTACATCAACTATGAGGTTGGTCGTATACAAGATTAATATATTGAAAATATAACGTCAGTGACAGGAGTGAAAATGAACTCGACTGCCGCTTCTCCGGAATAGATTTTTGAAGCTGTCGAAAGTAATCCCATTACAAATCTCTTCCAGCTAGCGGAACATAATACGAGACTTGAACGTAAGGATTACTGTGCAAGCCAAACCACTTCAATGTCTTTGTGTATATCAGTCATGGAGACAAAACATGTACACCAAGCAAGCTCTTGAAAGATAACCGGGAAAATGTGCAGTGCGTGGGTATTATGTGTGAACTACACAACCGTCCTCATGACTGTCATCTGAATGATTGCTAACCGCATCAAGAACACTCAGTCGTACTTGATCCAATTCAGCGTCTGTGTTCGGAAGATTTTAGTCCATCTAATTTCTATTTACAGAATGGATAAATCAGGTTTTTGTTGTGTTCGACATTTTCCCCTACTAGGCTAGTACCACACGAATCTCCGTCCAAAACAGGCACTGAAGAAATATGTGCGACGAGTTGATCTTTGAGATTAAAAAGGAAAATTTACGATAACAGTTGGCGTAAATGGGTGCGGTTCTGTCCCATTTAACAAAGCCAAACATGTACACTTGTCGGGAAGCGTACAATAATCTATAAGTTGCGAGTGACTACTTCAAGTGTGTAGGGAAATTAATTCCGATGGTTGACAGCAGTTAGACGAGGCAACCTCAAGCAATTCACCACAGTCGTTCAAGCTAGGCTGAAGAAGCAACTGCCAGTCACAATCAATTGGTGCTACGTCATAGAATACGTGATCAACTAGGCCTATGATTACATGGGTGCCAAGTAAACACAAGGCTTGGTGGAATAATCCTTGATGTTCGTGTCCACTTGATATGTTTGCTCTTTACCAAGTTGAGCGCGTTAACTTTTACAGGCTGTTCGCCAGGATGAATTTCAGATTGAAAAGCGCACAGTATGTGTCTACAAACGTTATAAACACTTTAGTGTGGGGATTGATAGGAGAAAATCCATGTGCGACTTAACAGCGTGTTCGACACACTTCGATAAATGCCTTTGTCAAATGGTGGTTAACAGATCCTCTGTTTGTCTCTGGGCTGTCCATTACTGGACGCACGTGATAAATTGAGGTATTTGGTCAATTGTGAGGAAATACTGTTACATGTGTGGCTGTCGTAACGATGTGTGAGTTAATTGTACATAATTCACAAAAACGCCAAACCTATGCTGCAACCCACCGAACGTACTGCACATCCCGAATACAAACGTTGAACTTTTTTTATACTACAGTCCATCACAATAACCGCAACAGTCACCTTCCAACTTACCCCGAAACCCATGGTCACTTTGTATACAGCTTTCCTGCACTCCAGCTCCGTATATCGAACATTTGTGTAGGGGTATTGAGTGATTCCGGATTTAGGCATTCCACCCTTGTAAATGACATATAGAGTAAACCGTGTTGCTATATGAGGTCGTTCATTATTGCTTCGACTGAACCTGAAATTAACTGGTGGTTTAACTGGTATCATCCCTTACCATACCGATCATGCTGGGTAAACAGTATTAGTACAGTGATATAACACAAAAGAATCGCACTGTATGTAGTGACTAACCCTTTGATTTCCCAAACTGTACGTCTGTGAGACAGATTGGTATGTTTCAACAACAGAATGATGCCCAGTAAGTCGAACTCTGTTACCTAACAAACAAACTAGTCGGATTCCAAAGACAGACACAAAAAAAATGACGTGGGGTACTATGTTCCAGCATGCAATAATACAAACAGAAAGCTGAAAATATAATGCCTGGTTGGTGGTAGAAATAGCAAATCATGATGTTATACGAATAAGAACGACAAAGAAAACAATGTAAAAACTTTTCTAAAATTTGCTTGTTGTTTTTACGGAAACTGCGAGATGAATACCGATGCTTGTTTTCTGTTCGACTATCCGTACTCTAAGGGGGACTTACAATATGTACCAACTCTGTCTATGAGAAGAGAACAGTGTACATGACCGAATATTAGCTGCCTCGTTACCGGTCAACGTTCCTCATGTTACTACCTTTGGTCGATTTGTAGACACTCGGTGGACTATCTCAGGAGCATCTTTCTTAATAACGAAGTAAGCAAGGCTGGCGGAATACGCAACAACAGTGCTTGAAGTCGTTTCAATGACAGGGGAGGGCTAGTCCAGACACAAATGTAGCTAACCGTTTACAATATAGTTTGCGTAATACAGTTGAGTTATGACACTTTAATGTTACTCACATTTTACAAAAACCTTGACATGAGTCAGAACCTGATAAATAAGACTGATCTTGATGGTGTGGTATAGTTCTAGCCATTACCCCCCGGATGTCAAACTGAATAAACGAACACTATTGTTGGATCGTGTGGTTGAGGTGCATGCCGTCAACAAAGTTGTGTGACAGATCACTCAGTCAACTTCCATCCACCTGCTGAGGTAATTAAGTAACAAATATATTAACTGCTTACTTGACTGACAGATAGACAGAGACTGACTACTTTATCCGAGGATTAACAAATTATCCCGGTCACTTTCTGAATACTACGTAGACTGTCTGTGCAACTGAATGTTGCAAATTTTTCTTTCAGACCGTGTTAAAAAGTTAACTAACTGACACGTACAGAGGCTAAAAACCAAAACAGCCGACTACTGGATAAGCGGATGGATAGATAGCTTTATTTGCTACCTGACGAGTGGCTCCGTGTTATTGGATTATGCTAGCACTAGTGTTTTTCAGGCCATTTTCATGTCTGATTTTGTGTAATTGACAGACATACCTGGCTAGGTTCAAGAAACAATCTGAGTGGCACCTTATTTTTTTCAAGATACTGGTTATCCCGGTCTATGATCAGGCCAGCAGTCACTCAAATGTTTGCAGTGATGAATTAGAGTTCGAAGGGGAATTGTGGGACAATGTATTCAGTGACTTTGCCATGTGTGCATGCTTCAGTGTCTGGCAGACTGAATAAATCAGCAGAAAGTTTCTCCATCTCTTGATAACCAAATTACAGGTAGCTATACTGTCAAATTGAAGTGAGTAGGTGAACTTAAAATTAGATAAAGATAGACGAATGGTTTTTAATCAGGAATTTTTAAGGATCGATCCTGTCACTAATGAAATTTGTTCAACTGTTTACACTGAACTAATACAACGCTTACTTGGCACTGTTGAGCTGTCGAAAATTCAGTTGCGCTGAGTAAAACATCGCACACATTTGATAGCAGTATAGGCAATCAGGTAGATAATTCGGTCAGTTTCTTTTGAGGGCAAGTACAGTGTTACGGTTTCGTTAACGGCATATATTCTAGCAATAATCCAGAGTAGTTTCTTCGATCCACGTTTCCTTCGGCCGACGGGGTTGAGCACTTCACCAGCGACTCCACATTGGTCAAGGCCAGGATTTCCTATCTAACCGTTCAAACACACTAGCCTGTAGGTAATGTTCGCGTTGTCTAGTCATCTTGATAAGACGAAGGCTTGATAATGCTGTTCGTTAACCCTGTGATCCGTAGTTCAAAGCCCGGTAGACACAAGGACATGCCCTATTGCTGAGCTGCCGTCGGAGAAGAACTCGACCATGACGATTTTATTCGATAGGACCCAGCTGTGTATATGTATGTAGATGTAAATATATGTTTGCGTGCACGTATACCTATACGTATATTCCCGATACCTTGACGTGGTGATCAGGCATGTGTGCTGTTTTGATCCGGAGAGCTATGCTGTCAAGCACTTCGATCATTTCAGGTTCAACCATGTTAGCAAACAATGCCCCGACAGCTATCGGAACATAAGTCTGTTGAGCTGCGCTGGTACGGTGATTGTAAAATTTCTTCCGAACTGAATGAATGTAGATGTTTGGGGGGCCAATTTTTCTGAGAAGCAGTGTGGATTCCGGGCGAGTCGGAGTAAGATCAACCTGATGTCTGATCCCCAACAGATTCAACAGAAGTACCGGAAACGCAACCAATCCCTGTATGCTCTGCTCGTGGACTTCACCTTCGATTCCGTGAGCCGCGAAGCATTGTGGGCGGTGCTTGGTAAGCTTGGATGTCCAGGTAAGTTCGCAAATTTGATTAAAATGTTGCATGTGGGTATAATGGCAAAAGTACAGTCATATGGGTCGACTTGTGATGATTTTGACATAGTTGTTGGCATGTAACAGGGTTATGTTCTAGCCTCAGCCATATTTAATTTATATCCGACTGCTATGGTAACAGTTGCATTCTGGACTCGGCGGTGGATAGCGTTGAAGTGGAGTTCCGGATGGATGAAGGCCTATTGAATATCCGACGTTTCAACGACTAAACCCAGCTACAGACCTCAACGATGCGCATGCTTCTGTTCGCAGATGGCAGTGCGTTGTTTGCACATAGTAAAGACGGACTTCAGCAGCTGGCTACGGCTTTAAAGACCCTAGCATCCAAAGGTTCGATTGAGCATGAACACAAGTAAGACACTCTCTTCCTTTCAGCCTCCGCCAGACAAAGGTGGTGTTTCTGCAGCTGCGACTTGATTGATGAGTTTGGAGGAATCACAGCCTGGAGATGGCCACTAAGCTCTGTGTTCACCGCTCAATGATGCAGTCTGTACTGTTGTATGGCAGTGAAACCTGGACATTGTACCAGCGGAACTTGCGTTATCTGATCCGTTTCCATGTGCAACGTCTGAGGCGCATCTTGGTTATCTGGTGGTCGGACATGATTTTGAAGGCTGAACTACTCCGGCGAGCGAACATGGACGGGATGGAGCCATGCTGATGCTCAATCAGCCTCGTCAACTAAGTTACATCCGTCGGATGGGCGATGTCCGTATTCCGAAGCAGTTGATGTATGGACAACTGAAATCAATCATTGGAAATGCTGCTCGTCATAAACTGAGACACTGGGATGTTATCCAGGTAAGTTGTTAGCATCATGGTCCTCACTTCAGATGTTGGGAAGACAGCGTTGAGTTAGTTAGTTTGGAGAAATATAATTCGGAGTGACGTTTGCAAGTTCAATGAGCATCAACTACGCCCCCGTGAAGTGAAATGCGCGGTACGCAAAGGAACCATCAGTACCTTTGATTGTGTTGACATGACTATATGACGTTGTGATATGTGTGGCCACAAATGCGCTAGCCGTTTGAGACTAGTAGAGCATCAACCTACTCATAGTACACCGTTGGCCAAGTGACAACGAGTAGGTTAGGGTCAATTAGGTTATATCCGTTCCATCCATTTTGTCTTATTCGCATCGACCAACGACCATCGTGATTTGGCAACTCATCCGCTCCTGTTTTGAGAAACCTGGATGTCTATGGCCTTTTACTTTTGCCTTGTTTGTGTATTGTATGATAAATGTTTTGTCTGTCTTTTTCCAGTCCATCCTTGAATATTGTTTTTCTTTGCTTCCTCGCAAGAGTCTGCTAACATGTGCTACTATAAACTACTCCCTGCATTACATTCCCAATATTCTTCTTCCCAATTAAGATCTCACTATCACAGCCTCTGTTTATTTTCCGAGAGATAAGGGTAACAATTTCATGCTGGCTAATCAATTGGCTAACCAACACTGGCCGGCTGGACACAAAGGCTACACTCACTCTCATCTTGGTCTTATGCCTTCGAGTTTACACTTGACACGTGATGTGTGAGTGGAACAACTTGCGATTCGGCTTTGGTCACTTGTGATGATGG
The DNA here is from genome assembly GCA_013368495.1 of Paragonimus heterotremus. Classification (NCBI taxonomy): domain Eukaryota; kingdom Metazoa; phylum Platyhelminthes; class Trematoda; order Plagiorchiida; family Troglotrematidae; genus Paragonimus; species Paragonimus heterotremus. Next base: position 181,681 of record LUCH01000182.1, on the reverse strand, counting down.
TTGAGCGTAGGCGTCCTTTAGCTTCGGTCTTTGTGACGAGCTGGTCCGAAACGGAGGCCGCCAACCGTTTTTCATGTTTTTCCGATTTTGATCTTGAAGCCGCTTAAAACCATCGCTGGTTTCATCTCCCCAAGGGGAAATACAACATATCATAACTTATTTAAGAGTTTCTCACAGACTTCCTCAGTTAATGTCATATTTCTGTTAGCTTCTCTTTTATGGCTGGACAACAAAAGCAAATTTCGATTTTTCTGTCATGTTTGAGGAGTTCTAACAAATTTGTAACATCGAATCTACAATCCTCTTTCGGACGCCATGGTTTAAGCTTTTATGCAGGTGAACCCGAGTAAAACTGTAAATAGCAATAAGTAGAAAGTGATATTTAAATTACTGCGAACAGATACAGCCAATAAATGTATTGAAAGCGAATAAAGGACCAACAGTATTGTGATTTGTAATATATTCCTTGCGATTGGTAACTGTAACGTGCCGAACTCAAATTGTTACGTTCTACTGTAGTCAGGGTTCATTTTCTGTTATTAGGTCATAATAGAATTTGTTGCGTTTCTGTAAAAACAAAACCCAGTTGCTACGACTGTTCCGATTTCGTAGCTGGGACGCTGTAGTGAACGGCAGCTTAACAGCGTTCTTCTGCAGCTCACTGGTAAGTCACGAAACATTATGGTCGCCATGAGTGATTGGCTATTTAAAGAGTTAGAGGTTCTTGCTTGTGACTTGCAGGCTGATGGCAGGGAGTTAATCACTGTGGATATTGGGAAATGAGAATATAAGGCAACGTTAACATCCGTTCAACTTTATACGAGTAGAGGCATGCCTAAACTGCAGGACAAACTAGGATACTGTCAACGCTTCAGCTCAACGGAAATGCCACCGAAAAAATTTCACATGCGATCATCACGCACGATTGGTTAATTACAGCTATAATTATTATATAAACACTCCCCATAGCACAATGGACCTTCATCGGATCCTCTCTGAGAGTTGATTGAATAAGCGAACAAATGGCTAACAGCCTGCTAAATAAACAGCTGAGTCACACAGCAATCGCAGTCGCCTTTGGTTGCAAGTGAACATTTCACACACTTCATTCTGTGAGGTCTGATTTTTGTCCGATGCTGGCTGAAATTTTAGGGAATTTTATTGAAACGATTTGGTGTGCAGTTGAAAGAAACTTACTATGAGAAACATGTTACCCTTAGGTCAGTCACCTGCAGTCATGGCTACGATGTGCAGAATGAGTCATCACTGTACAAATAGACTGCAGGTACATATAATGTTGATGGAAAACTGAAGTGACAAGTTAACAGTGGCAGAGATAGCATTAATGATAATATTTATTATGACTGTTGTTGACAATTTGGTGACGGTTATATCGTTGCACAAGATAGAGTCTTGTTATCCAGCACATCTGGAGCACATAGCCTGCAGTCCGCTCAGTCTTTAGCAATCGAACTGCACATTCCACACTAATGTTTCATAATAGGTTCATGTTGACTTTTCGGTTACCTCCGTCCACCTGAGTAGTTTACCAGTGATTGCTTATTTATGACTGTCTCCCTATATACTCATATTTATCGTTAACCAATCTTTACATTACTTTGTGTAACTTCAACAATAATTCAGTTGCATACAACGAGCGCGTGTAGAGAACAAAACGTTTTCTTGCACGGAAAGCTCACAAATCACTGGTACTAGTTACTTCTCCATAATTCCTAAGGGAAATTAGTCTGTTTGTCTAAAGCCGATAAGTTAATTTGTAAGTTCACATACATGTTACCAGGCTTCCTTAGTTTTTCCGAACTGAAAATCATTCACACTTTGTGGTAGCTTTCACATTCAGAGTGATTATCCAAACAGGTTCTTTCGGAAAAAGTACTGTGTTCGAGTTTCACCCTTGATAGAGAACTTGGTAAGGCATAGTCATGCCAGGACAGTGATTTGAACCCCGGTTACGCTTTCATGTGGCGACCGGGTTGACCATTGCCCCATAGGCCTCTAAGTCTGCACGAATGAAGTAGCATATTTGAACTATTGACTATATCCTGTGGGTAATGAACAGTTTGTCCGATTGTCCACAAAATGACACTGTTACCACCTGGTAACACCAGTGGCTCATCTCGCAGTTAGAAATTCCGAGTCATTAAACTTGCTGAAAATTACTCTGGATATTGATGAATAATCAGTTCATTGTTCACATGTGGATGCACGTCTTGTGAACCGAAAAATTTAGGTGGTAGGCTATGTTTTATTGAAAGTCATTTGCGAAAAAGTGCTTGTCAAAATTCCTTTCTACCGAAAAGTAATCGACACGACCCAGTAACAACCCTGTTGGTGCTGAACTGAAACGGCAAACAGTAGTACATCCCCTACTGGCCATTGCCTCTCTAGGTTAACAATGCGATAATCTTAGATATGTCGGCGAAGCAAGTTGGTTTATGTAACCTGTTAGTGACGATGTGACTAACGTTAATGCCGCCCACTTACCTTGCCCTTGACAGATCACTGCCGAGAACCAACTTTTGAAGGTAAGAACAATTAAGATTTCTAATAATGTTTCCATTTTACAACACTATAAAAAAATGTGTACAAAAATAGTTCTATTGATTTTTTATCCTGGAAATAAAGCTACATTGAACACCGCTTATTGGTAGATAGAAGTGGAGAACTTCACGCGGTACTCTGAAACAAACATGTTTAAAAAGACCACGTAACGCTTACGTGATTGAGTATGTTCAACAGCAAACTGTATTTGTCACTAAGATGAGGTCAAACGGATGCTGTGAATGTAACAAAGAAAACCGTCTTGTTCAGAAAATTGTGTTTGCTAGGTATATTTATGTTTAGTCCAGTAGTATATGTAAATGGATAAGATTTAGCAAAATAATACCTGACTTCACAAGTTAGTATCGGCTGTCTGACAACGTTACAATCTGACCTAAAACTGTCAATCAGAGGCAACAGGCATCACAGATGAATGATGGCATTTTGTGATGGGTTTTCAGACTGAATAATCTCATAGTTCTAACAATCGATCATTGTGACCAGCCACACCCGTCCGGTACCTTGCTTTAATGCGGAAAACAACAAGAAATTCAGTGTAGGGTAACCCACCGTAATTTTCAAATATCACACACACACATACAAACAAAAGGAGCTCATGTTTCCTGCGTACAAAGTCTTGTTTGTGTGCAGTGACCAAATGGAACAATCACGTTGTTTTTCGACCGCCTAATGAACTGATTTTTCAGTCTCCGTGTGGATGGTTACCGACAATTTAAGCAACGGCTGACTCTTTGTGTCTCAATCCGTGAAAAAAGGGTACACAGAACACCACGAAAATTCACTTAAATGCTTTGCTGTTGCGTGGGTGCTTACCCTTCTGAGTGTCTAATTCTTAAGCCTGTAAGCGCATATTCTGTCAAACTGAAGCTTGCTAATAAATGACAGGATAGTTCACTTTAGAGAAACAACACGAGTGCAGCTGGACTGAAAGGTCAAGCGTAAACGACGTTCTATTTTGATTACCCCGACCTGTTGATGTCTGTAGCTCAAGTAGAGTATTGTTTATTAGCGAATGCCGCTGAACTTTTGAATATTATAGTCCAGATTTGCTTAAAGAGAGGTCAGTGGCGCAGTGGTCAACACGGTTGACTCATGAAGGCGTAGCCGGAGTTCTAGTCCAGGACATGACAGGGATATGCACTACTGACAAACTGTAATAAGAACGAAACTCAAATCTAGTACCTCTTTCTAAATCAGGCTGACTGAAAAGTCTATCCGAATGCGACAACTGCGTTCAATTGTGCGTGGAGTTCAATTCATGTACGCCGAATCAGCGATCTGTTTCGTCCTTTGGACCAAAAATCTTATCAAGCTGTTGTGTTCTGATAGGATTTACTGGCAGGTGAGATTGCAGACTACCCTTAGACTTCCAGCTTTTTATCTAATCACAATTCTAGAAACTGGAAAATAACTGGCTCGATGGGCTTGAGACCATAATAAACAACAATCATCACATAATTTCTATGTATTTTAGTAAACGGTTAAAGCAAGAAAGAACTACTGATTCAGGTTCCTGGCTATTCGAAGAAGTGAGGAACTCAAGCTAAGTAGGGATCAAAAGGTGAAGAACATGGTGAGGTGGGCATACGAGACAGTAGAAGTGTAGCTAAATGGAAGTGAGCTATGTCCAGTAGTTGCAAAATTTCGGTCTGTCATAAAGTTATGAGAAACAACAAACTCAACGAAATGTTTCCGGGAAATACGTTTTAGAAATATGACAAAATACAAATCTGTTAGATAATTAAACTTATGGTTGAAATTCCGCAAACGCCGCTTTTGAATGCATTCTCGGTTTTAGACCGTGACAGCATTTTTTACACATTCTCATCGCTCATAGGTAATGACTATTCAACTGGCGAAGACTTCGTCACCGATACTGAGATGGATCACCAACTTTGTTCTAACCTCCAGTCAGAAGTCGCGGTCACTGCACCTGAAGAGATACCTGGCAAGTGCGTGAACATATGGACATGATTGTGGTCGTATCACATGAACATTCACAATGTGCTCGGCCTGATCAATACAGCCAATTCGGTCCACCAAACAAGACGATTACATTGAATGCATGTGCCAGTGTTGATTAAGCCTGCCAAAAATGGCCAATGGAATGAAAGTGGCCTGAACAGCAAAGACTATTCAACTAAATCAGTTAGTATTGAATAAAAACGTTAAGGAAGCCTACACAAAGACAAAAGAACATGTAGTGAGTGGAACTGAAGCCTAAACATCTGTATCACTCAATCCCGTCGCAACGCACGAGGGCCAGAGCTCATTTGCCGATCGGGTAGAGCATCTATAACACTGACATGCTATTACTGAACTTAGGTCTTGTATTTATTTCCGAAACGCGTCGGCCGTAGAGTTTACCTGAATGATAAATTAGCGAACAAATGGTGTGGTGTTCACGTCATGACGATTAAGTCAAACAGTTTGTTTTCGCTTCTCAGGGTGCACTTGTGAGGTGTTCGCAACTTTATCCACTAACAGGATCAGCAAACTGGAGATCGGTTTTAAAGTACAGGTGTCAGTGGCGAAAAACTAACAATCGATGTTGCGACACGGTTGATGGACTGAAAGATACCTTGCGTAACAGTATTATGGGGATGCTTACTTTCCTACATTCGGTCCAGAGTCGTCTATCTAGTAAGCACTACTGCGCCTAACAGAATTGTCCTAGTTTTGATTAACATCTTAGACCAGGCCAGTCTAGCTGATGTAAACTGACGAACCATAAACTTAATAGAACGCACTCATTTTTAAGCTTGTATCCTAATTCAGTCAGGTCACGTTCTGAGAATATTCTATCATGGGTTGTCCCGCGCAAGATTAGTCTTTTTTAGACGATATGACCAGGGCTATTGAACACTAACTAGGACAACAGGTTTGTAGTGGACAAGTGGGTATGCACTAGACGCTCCTCCAACAACAATTTAAAACATCTTTCTTGAAGAGCACTCGGAACGTAGTCCCAACAGACATCGAACTAAAGAACGCGGTAGAATTTGGAAACAAATGTTGGAAATGCGATAAGTAGTTAGCTCTAACCTGGTCTGTGACCAACGGCATCAACTAAGAAGAGGAAGAAAATAAGCGCGAGACGGACTACAGCACACTCGGTGACACTTGAAAGCGCATCAAGCGAAGAGTGCGTGAAACCTTCGAGTGCGTTAAACAACGCTCTAAAAGGTCCGGGTTAAACGGTCTTAAAGACTGTAACAGTAGATGAGTCTTTAGGAAAGTGATAAGCATTCGCTGCATGCAATTAGTTGCACGGTTGAAGAAAGTGTCACTGAGTTCATGTCAGGCTTCCTATATCAGACGTACACGGAGTTATGCGTACATAACAAACGAGCGAGCAAACATGGTTGCAGCCGGGATCTTTAGAGAAGCCACACGATCGATGGTCATTGCAGATCCACTGACTTGCCGACATATTCAATCATTCTGTCACATATGCCATGCTGGATGTTGTCCTAATCCTTGATGTGATCAAATTTACAGTAAGCCGATCGGTTTGCCTGTATGTTCATGTCACCTGACCTTTTTTGCTACATTGGCGTGGTAGTCAGGCTTGTGCGTTGTTTAGATCCGGTGGGCTGTGTTGATTGCAACCTCGGTCGTTGCAGGTTCAACCATGTCAGAGTGGCCAAAGTGGAGCAGCCAGACAAAACGTAGATGCGTCCGTTGTGCGGCTTTCGTTGTGTATGCTATCTGTGTATTATGTTTGGTTGGGCTTGTTATTTTTGTTGTTACCTGATCTGATTCTCTGTACGTGTGATTGGTTTGTCTGTGCAGTATTGTCTCTATGTGAATGTACCGAATGTCCTGGGTTGTGTCTGTAGAGCCTGTCCCGGATGGTTAATGCTGCTGCGTGTGTGTCACCTGTTGCCTTGCGGAACAGGCTTTTCAGCCAAAGGCTTTGGTTGAGGGCCGTAATCGCTCTCCTGTCTAGGTCTGGGCGTCCTGGCAGTATCCTAAGCCCAAAAAACCATGACTGTACAACACAAACCAACTTTATTCTCTCTGGAATGCATTACCATGCACTCGTGTATTGAAATGCTTCTTGTGTTACAATTTACATATCTTTCTTGTCGATTTATATATTGTCATTGCAGTCTCTCTATCGGTTTATTTTCCGAGAGATAAGGGTTTCCTTTTCGTGCTAGCCATTCAATTGGCTAACCAGCATTGGCCGGCTGGACACAAAGGCCTCACTCACGCACCTACTGGTCTTATTCCTTCGGGTATACACCGGATACGCTGTGTATGAGTGGAACCGCAAGTGGTGCAGCGCAAGCCACTTGGGGTGATGGTTTGAAGCTCAGGGGTCCTTTGGTTTAGAACACTGTAATAGGCTAATTCATTTTGGATGCCGCCAACGATGTTTATGTCAGTAAGTAACAGCGTGCTTTCACTAGTGAAACAGTGACCATTCTGATTTATTGCAGCAAAAAGGCGTTCAATAAAGCACAATCTTTATTGTCCAACTCGCTAGTTACCATGGTACACGCGCGCTTGCATTTATGGGTCAGAATTGCAATCCACAGCACGCCCCGGTTTGCCCACATACATGTGCACTTGTGCTCGGTTTATGTTTGATCGGCGGCTTCTATCGGGGGCTTTTCTACCTGCCATTCTTCGTTCACTGGTCCGATTTCGTTGAATGAGGGCTCGTCCGGTCGCTCGTGTTGTGCTGTGATCGTATTCCTCGACCGTGTCGAGATGTTCCTTTGTGTTGGAATAATCGCGCCTCCGATTTGGTCGTCCATCCTATTTTACCTGCTATGTCTCTCTCGTTGGTCCGATCCAGTCGAGCGAAGACTCATCCGGTCGCCCACGCTTTCCCCGATCCGGTCGCTGTGGCCTTTTGGACATATCTCCCCCGCATTGAGGTATTCCGCCGAGTGTTGGAATACTCGCACCTCCGACCCAATAATCCACCACATTATTTCGAACAATCTCGATAGGCGTCTTGTCGGCATTTGTAGGAGATCGAAATCTCTATTTCGAATAGACAAGATTAACGTTCATTCACAGAACATTCCTCTATTTGTAAAATCATTTTACTGCCCTTTGTCTACGAGCGCTGAGCTGAAGCAATTCTTACTCTTCCCAATCAGAGTGTGAATGTTCAGAGTTTTGTTTTATGGGTGTTGGTTTAACCACATAGTGAAGTTTTTGTAGCAATAAGTGTTCATAACTAACTTGCATGGTTCGGATGTTCTAACAGGAGCACCTGTACAACCATTTACGGAACAGCGTTTGTGTCGTTGTACACGATCTAGTTCAGATGCTTCAGTTGGCAGATATCTGATAACTGACATTCAAAGTTTGTGAAATACTCCAGCCATTCATTTGCAAATTTCACTTCAGACTACACGAGAGGCTTCTACAGGTTCCCAAATACAAGCTCATATGCAATAGTTCCTACTTTTCTCCAGCCCTTTGGTGAATCATTCAGTCAGCACTAACATAATTTGCAGATAGACTCAATGTTTGTCTTGTTTTCCAACATGATTTCCTACAGGTTGAGTGGCTATCTGTTAACAGGCCATATTTGGGCATGAAAGTCCGGGTCAGATGACAGTGATCTGACCTGACATACTTCGAATCAACAGATGTGACAGACTGATAGGCGACTGATTTGAAGAAATCACTTTTTTACAAACACGAACAATGGTGTGTCTGCAGAGAGTCATTGGGAGGAATTGTGCAAGCTGTTGAGAATGTAAATGTAGCAAAACAGCCGTTAACGTCTGGCAATATCTCCAACTGATGGTATAAAATATTACAATAGTTGGTCAATCAATACAACACATCCATGGTACTGATGAACTGGACTGATGTCACAAGTTTCAAATATGTCTCACTGTGCAACAAAGAAACCTGTATGGTATGTGCAATTAAATATAAAGAAAAACCCACAAAATGCAAAATTTTTGACGTTCTGATAACGTTAGCCTGTATCAGATGATTCAATCAGTGGATGATTTTACATAGAGTTCGCCAAATTGTGTTCAGACGCAATTGTTTCATCATTGACGCTGTCGGCCACATTCACTAAACCTTCCGTCAGAGGTTGTGTTGGCTGAACCGGTGACGTTTTTGTAGCCTGACAACACTGCTTATCATGGATTCCGGTGATTAGAACTTTACTCATGTCCTCTTCAGCGGGAGGGGATTTTTGTCGAAAATGAGCCGGTATTGTTGTTTTGTCAGCGGTATTCAGTCTTTGTGATTCAATGGAGTCCAGCGTGTGCAGTTCAGATGGTTTTGTTATCATCGGATGATTGTCTTTCCATTTGAGTTTCGCAGAAGAAGCACCATGAGGTCTGATATGTGTTTGGCATTTCGTAGCTGAATGTGTCTCGCAGAACAATGGTGTTTCTGAGTTCATCCGAAATGTACTCACCGAGGAAACATTGGCATGTAAGTTAGAGGGCTGCTGTTTCGTATGGAATTGCACCTTGCACGGATGACTACCGTCGTCATGATATCGATGTTGTTGTAAGTTCCCCGGAGAGAGACAGACACCATCTATATGCAGTCGGAATAAATTAAACAACTCTGTTATACTGTTTGACACTCGAAGCTGTAACATCTAACAGATATTGAACGGAATCTTATTTTATAAGAATCGTTTATTGCTACAGTTACAACAGCATTCTACTCCGTGGTAGTCCAGCCCGGCAGATTTAGCCGGGCTAATTTAGCCCACAGTAATTCCAGTGACCTTATATCGGTCTGAATTCAGTGTACTTTCCATTCGAATAGCGATCTTCAACATCTCAAGAATATGAGTTCAAAATAACCCGAAAAGGTAACCTGTCCTGCAAAGGTGATCAGAACTGCACACAATTCATACTTCAAAAACACCTTCCATAGGTCGTTTATATCTAATCAAAGACACCAATATAACCACGAATACCTGCCTCATCGATATCTTTCCATAAAGCATAACTTCAGTACACTGATCACAAACTTCTTCTATATCACCTGTCGGCTCCATGATTAGGTTTACAAACGATGGCATCTTTTAATACCACCGAGTATTTTTGTTTTGGAATTACTTACCGCATACTGTGAATTCCCCGGAAACGAATTAGCCAAAATAAATCGGGCAGTCACTCATAGTTCATTCGTATGAACTAACCGTTAACAGTTGTTGATTTAATATGAGCTTTTCTTCTGCATATATTCTTTATCACTTCACTCATCTAAACATTCCGAATTGTCTATACATCTGTATGTATAGAACCAAACTCAGTAAGGGGAAGGTTTGAATATCAGTGAAATCCAATTACACCGGTCATTGAACACAAACAAAAGGACAGAGTTCCTTCACAAAGGTGTGAAATTGTAGAGCTCAGTTTTGTTGCACTGTGGAAAGGACAACAACAATAGCAACAACAGCAGCAACAATGACGAACAAAACACATCATATATGTGAACACAAACGCATATAGCTGACAGTTCATTATTCATTTTTATCTCACAACACGGAAACTATAAATGCACTTTGGTGTTACAGTTGTGCACAAAGAAAAGGGAATGTGTGTGCGAGAGAGTGTGTGTGTGTGTGGTTTAGTCGGGGCGTAGTTACATCAAAGAAGCGGCTTGATGAGTGGCAGAAGAACAAGTTGTGTTTCGACTACGGTTTGTAGAAACAAATCTGAAGTCTACGTGTCAGTTAGCTGAATTAGGTGGGAAACCTGCAGTATCACACCAAAAAACTAACAGTAGTGTTCTGTCTTCACCTACACTTCAACTACAGATTGGTGCTTTGTTCTAGTGACCGAGGTTCCGGTTTACGGTGCGGTTGAGCTTATTAATGGATTAGTCACAGATTTATTGGATCATTGATGGCTTTAAGAGGTTTACATGTAATGACTACGAGAGATTTGGTTTGTCTTAGAGTTAATTTCACACATACACCTCGTGACAAAGTTTTAATTTTACTCAAATTTCTAGCAACACTTCAGTTCTTTTCAAAAGCAGCACATACATTTTTAGGATGCAAACAATAGCATCCATTATACAGTAACAAAGTTTACTGTTTGAGCCCTTGGTATTAAGGCCAACAACAGTACTTCAGAACTCAGATCGTGTCAATTGCCGTAACTAATCGCGGACATGTCTCTTGTTTCCATAGTGCGTACTGCCTCATTCTAGATTGAATATGCTGTAGAAGCGGCAACTCAGTTTTCCCGATTGATATACTTTGCAGTGAACCAGTTTCACTCACTTTGTCGTCTTCTACATAAACGCACAAGCTGGACGAGACTGAGATTGCTTCCAACATGGTTAGTCAATCTTACTTCAACATGTACTTTAATACATAAATCGTGTTCTTCTGAGGTGTTTTTCCTTACGTTTTTAGAGCCGTGCTAATATGCAAGCTCCCAGAGGGCTCAGACCGTCCTAACTGTTATTGCCGTCGGACGTTCATTACATCACAACTTTACTAGAAAGCTTTGGCTATCACATCTGAGCAAGGAAAATACAACACAACGAACGATCTTATTACAGGTGATTCGGTGGTCTCTTATCTTATCTGCATACAACTATCAGATTCAGTACACTCCCAGCAGTTTCAACAATACTGCTCATGCATTAACTAGGCTCCCATTACAGGACACACATTCTAAAGAGTTAATCTCAAATGAAACTCGTGAATGTGATTAAACGTTTTGATCATTGTCTTAGTACGCCAATGGAAGTATTCCGAGAAATCGTCAAGGGCGATGCAACAGCTTTAATGAAACGTCACATGCACGTAGGATAGCCAGAACGGACACCTGCTTAACTTACACCTTTGCGATCCAGAGTCACTTAACTTAATCTTCCGAACGAAAATCTGATCCGGGAAACTGCAACTGTTTAAATTCCATAGTGCCCATCCAAATATCTTGAAAATAAAGTCGTTTTCAGGTATAGTCGCCCATATCGGGCGGTGACTTGTCAGTGGTTAAGTCATGTGCACTCTGACAAGAACACCTAAACGCTTCCACAAAGGTATTTATGTAGCCTTGCAGAGAGTTGGGGACACTACAGAGGCTGGTTCGTTTGTACATTTCTGGTCCATTTACGATTCAAGTGACTCTATTGATTGTGGATACCCATTCTGAACTGAGTGATGCTCACACTCTTCTTACAGCAACAACGACTAGTATAGTAATCAAATTACGAACAATTCTGGTAACATCTGGTCTTCGAGAAAATAACGTGACCAAAAACGGTTACGTATTTACTAGCGCTGAGTTTGTAGGTTTCATCAACTCGAGTGAAGCCAAACGTGTTACATCGTCTCATCATCTAACTTCTGAAGGTGTGATTGAACGTGCCGTACAGACATCGAGGAACGTACTGAAGAAACATCATACTGGCCCACTGCATAGGTAGCTGAATCTTGTTTTATTTTTTTTACAGGCATTTTGTTAACAAGTTAACTGGCAGCAGGACTTCTGGACTCATATTCGGACCTCATCACCGTACTCGACTGGATTTAGTCCACGAAGGTATTTAATCAAAAGACATCTGTGAACAGGAACTAACAAAAGGCAGTTTCGACATACGTTTCAAAGACAAATGTGCTTGAGTCCGATCACGTTTTCGTGCATCCGCCCATAAAAAATACCTGACAACCGGATACTGTCACAAGTATTAACGGACACTAAAATAGAGGATGAGCGAATGGGGCGATCTCAATTAGATCATGTGCGCCGGCGGGTCCCCAGCTTAGAAAATGAGTCCCCAAAAACACACGAGGCATCCGTGACTGAGCAAACGCCTCCTTCTGGTCCCATTGTCATAGTCGTCCGGTAAACCGTTTCCACTTCGGATAGCCTTATAACGATTCCAAAGTCAACACCTGAGATTGACAGGTTATTGTTAAACATCTTACCTATTACATTAAGCTCATCTCATTTACTCCAATGCGTGTATACTTATATATTCAACTATTGGTCTGCCGTACTTGTCACGTGTACATTACTTTCCTGGCGTGTTATTTTCGATGCTTCAGTATGTCCCGAAGTTGATAACCTTCCACTTTATATCCCGATGGATAGTGTGAACTATAAAGGTGGTTATGGCTGTTCGATTAACACCCGACATGTTTAGCGATTACAGCCTAACCAGCAACGCTAATCTTGAGGCCACCAGCACATTATCCTGTTCACTGTTTGGTATGGTTCTTACCTACGAACACTACCACAACGACTATGCAAGTAACATTTCATACTTCTATGCGGCATAACAGGCTGAATGGTTTTTCAGTTCTAGGCAGCACTCCGAATGACACAACGTTAGATACACCTAGGTATGTCATGATTGCACTGTCGTGCCACTAAAATGATTTCCCTTCCCTTTTCTGTCGTACTGTCAAGATTTAATAACACTCACCAAATCAAAGATGACCGTCAGTGATCACACACCTCTCGTCATATGTATCTTCGAATTCTTCTGTCATACACTATTGCTTGACAAGACTTCGTAACGCTTATTATGATATATTCATACTAAGTATTTTATTCTTCTGATATTAAGGAACGGGATATAAGCGTTTGAAGTTAATACAGACAAACTTCTAGAACTTCAACTGACGGAGGAAGAGATGTATGTCCTCAAGTGGTGAGCGTTCGACTGTTCCAAACACGTGCCTGTCGAGCCACCAATGACTTGTTGAATTGACCGACCTATTCAGCATATTGATCGCCGTAACTAATCATACGCGCGCTCCTGGTTTTTTGCTACATTGTCCTACTCTGAACTATGTAGGAAGTGCCTGTTCTATGTCACTCTTGCAATCAACTTTTTGATTATTCCGCTATTGTTCTGTTCAAGCGATAACCACAAAGGTTATGCTGTTTGTTACCAATAAATTAATCTCCGTGTCAGCACCGAGACTGTTTCACTTAAAGGGAGTTGATGGAAAGTGACCCCTCCGGAAAGCTACCGATAGTATATTGTGATCCCCGGACTCATCAAGCGTTCTTCCGTAAGCTCGAATTCATCTACCGGAATGCTTTCAAATTTTCTAGCGTTGCACACAATGTTTCTATGGCAGCTGTAAGAATGAACCGGTTTGCATAAAAACACGGCGACCGTAACGTCAACCTACCGTACCAGACCAAACCTGCCACTGCATTTGCTTGTTAGGATATCACCTACTATTTGCCTGTACTTGTCGTTTTACTCGATTTGACGTAACTTGCACACCTCAGGGTTCTCGTTTAAAGCACCAACGTAATGTGATCATATGTATAGGCCAGTAACGAAATCAAGACATTTCAGTTGTTCCGACCAGAGTGGACGGCTTCCAAATAGTGATGGCAGTGACGAGTATTAGCATATTATTTTTCACTGATAAAAACAATTTATGTATGGCTTTTCTCGAAAAGCGGGCGCAAGATGTCATAAACTAAATACATCAGTAAAAAAGATACATGGATGAAATCTTTGCAATTTGCCACTCAGACAATCAGGTTTATTCTATGTGCATGCATCTCAGTAGTTTACATCCCAATATTTAGTTTACTAATGAAATTGAGGAGAGCGACCAGTTACCATTTCTGGTCGTCCGGTATACTAAGCTTGAAGATGATTGCCTTCGTAAGGGTACCAAAAACACTTGAACTGGTCAACTGTTACGTTTCACAAATATTGCATGAGTTACGTACAAACATGAGCTCGTGCAAACATTATATTACAGATTTCACAGGGTACTTTCGAATGAAAGTATGTTCGAAAAGCTCTTTTCCACCCGATAGATTCCCATTCAAAATGATTAGCCCGCACATCTCATCAAGAAGCATTCAAAATCAATCGATGACCGACCAGCCATTTCAACGGTATCTCGTAAGCCGGTGTACAAATCTATACCCTTCATCGGAAATGACAAGACACCCTTGATAGGACGAGAAATCAAGCCAGCCCTGAGTCGTACGTACACTCAGTTAACTTAATTGTGCTGAACTCAACAATGCGTATGCTTTCAACTCCATGCCAACACTCACCAAATCAAACCTTATTCACAAACTTACCTGTACATACGTAATGCAGTGTCAGCCACACAACGAAGGGACTACGCAGTCCAATCTCGGAGCACATCCTGAAATGACTTCTGAATATCAAAAGTGGAACGGCTAAGTGTCACGACAAAAAACTTGCTCGAATCTGACCACATAAATCCTTCCGCGTTGTTTGTCGGACTGTAAACAAGTCCACCTTAGCTTTCACTGAGACATTAGCTGTATCCCAAGAAATCAGCTTTTTATGCCCAGAAGCACATGATATTGAACTTAGCACTACCTTGGTAAGCCATTGTACAGTGGCCAATCATTAATTATATTTTTATTTTTAATAATTCATCTCTTCATTGTCGAACTGTCGTTTTCCAAACTTTCCTACTGTATTCACATTACCCATGCCTTTAGATTTCTCGTGTGAATCCAATATGAACAACCGACAGACCGAGTTAACTCTCCACTTCACTTGTTGATCGATTAGTGTACGCGTCTCATTTGTATCACCCACTCATCGGCTTGTTACCAGTCAGCAACTGCCTTCTATTTCACGGCCTGTCTCGTTCCTTCGCCTGTTGAGGAGACAAGACATGTAACACACCCCTGAGCCATGGTTGCTAACCCGGGTAAGAGTAAGCCTCTTGGTTCGCACTCCGGATTTTGCACCCGAGTCCACACGTGTAGGTTAATCTGCAATCATGTCGGTGGTCTTAAATACCGCAAGTAGACAGTGGTAATCGGGAGCCACTGGAGGCCGGGACGGGGACATAGGCACGATCGCAGTGACCGAGGCGACGCGTAGGTGGCACATTAACCCGGATTTCGGACAGCCCAGATTGACACTGGCCCACACATAGCCAGCGCCTGACGCGCAGTATCAGAAGCAAGAGTCGTTAGCCGATCGAGGGTCAGCTGTGGCGTAGGTCAAACAGTCAGTTGAGTCCGTCCGAAATCCTGGTCAAGGTGTAAGGGCGGCGCGGATTCAGGCTCCCAGTCAAACTTTTTCACTGACCACCAAACTGCGCAACGCACGTCTTACTTGCGTATTCTGGACTGTCTGTTGCCCCAGTTGACCCTTGGTGTCTCATATACTGTGGATCATTATCTTACGATGCAACAATGAACACGTAACACGGAATTGTTGCGTGATCAAAGCCTGACCATGAATTAAACCTGATTTCATTTGGGGGTCAGGCTTTTGAGCCCTATGTGCATGCAACCATGTATTGTGTTTACATTCACTGTGGAGGGCTGTATCTGGAATAGACTAACGCAGCTTAGGCTGTGTTGAACACAATAAGACTGATAGGTGAAAATCGATTTGTTCGTAAGTAATTTGAAATTATTTGATTACACAATTCAGTCACGAAAATTACCTTCTGTATGATGAGTGGTCGTTTATTGATTTGCTTAGTACTCTGAATATACGTCAGGCAACTGTGTGCGGTTCTCGCTATGGGTTTGCCAAACCAAATCGTAGTTTGGATTTTACACATTTGGGGCATTCATACCTTGTGTAATGTTATATGAGGTAAAGTGGTTGCGGTCCTCGACAGTAGACATTATCACTCGCGGTCCATTCAATAATTTGGCAAACTTGACACGTGATGGTGTACAATGTTTAGGGTCTGGTCAATGAATTGCGGGTCAAAGCGTCTGACATAAGTTTCAGACCAATATAGGCTATCTGGGCCCTTGACTAGATTATACCAGCTTTGTTGCGTTTAAACAAGCGAAAAAACACACTCACAAAGTTATGGGTTACCTCCAGGAGACAAGCAAACAGTACACACGGGGTAATTTACCTTTCTTTAACAAACGCGATTCCGTCTTCGTGTTCCCGAACGCTCCCATGCAGTTTTCCGATTTGTCCACTGACTGCTCCATCTGTTATCGCATTGATGTAGTGATTAGTTTCATGATCCAGAAAAGGTGGTAACGATATCACCATCAGTGTGTTTGAAAGCAGTCATTATCAAAGAGTTTAGTGTGTCAATTAGCACACGAGAAGGTATTGTTCCCATGGCCACCGTTGCACAAGTTGAATGGAAGGATGAAAGGTGAACAAAAGGGAAGGAAATGACTTGTTACCGGAAGTAAGATACAAGATCTAGCCCTATTATGTTTTCTGTTGTATTCTACATCTCGATTAGTCTAGACGACGGGCGGGGACTTTTTGTTTCAGACTAACACTATGCGTATATATGCTCACGTACGCACACACTTCGATTTAGGAGACAGGATCGGCCGACTGCCATGCTGCCATTCTAAACGAAAACAACTGCAAACTATGTTACTTGATGTATTATTATAGCAGTCTTTCACGAATTCGAGTACTCATTAAACTGAATCTATTATATCACATGTATATGTAGATTTATCTGAGTTACATACCGGGAGGGTTGAATTCAGAAAACAGTAGACTTGAGGGTGTTCACACTGGGTAACATCAGACTTACTAAACATCAGTACATGGGAAAGTCTGTGTTTTGTTATCTGGTGAGGATCAGTGAACGTTGAATGTGCGAGGAAACAGCGATCAAAATGTAGAACTATTGATCACACAGCATATTATGTATCTGTTGTCCACTTGAAAATTCTTGTTCATAATAATTTTTCTATATGGACTTTTTCAGCTCCCACTTATTTACAAATGAAACATAGTGGATATTTTTATTATATTCTGTGTAATCATCTGTAGAGGAAATAGGAAGGAATTTGGTTTTCAAATTTTTATACTGATGGCGATATACCGTATTAATCAAGCCATTTCGTGGACGTATACACACTCCTGCATTATTAGGTGGATCACAAACATGAAGCTAAATCCATTGTATTCTACTATCAAACTGATCTGCGCTTGAGAGCAGAAGGATTCAGTGTAGGCTATGCTGACAAGTTTGAATGCTAAATGACCGATGAACTTAAATATTGAGCACCTTTCATGGTAACCTTGGAACTAACGTTCAGGTGTAATCTGGTGCTGCAAGTACCTGATGTCTACTGGATGGATCAAGATTACTTCGAAATTCATGAAGTGACTGTTTTGGTGCGCTGCGTTGGAGTGCATATTTTTATACTGTACTGTGTAATGATCACACCCACAAAACACCGCTTATATCAGATTAGCCAGTAAGTGGGGATTTGACGGACTACACTCACCTGGCCATCCAGATTGGATAGTGGTTGAATGAATTCGGCCAATTACTCCAACAATCTGCACTTGGTCTAATCTACTCTCGCCTATCTACTGTCTTACGATATATCTTTATTTGATCTGGTGGCTTTGAGGGAAGTCATATCCATTCTCCGGGTAATGTCTGATCGTTTGGTAGCACTCGTAACTCGAATCAACCACGACCCCTTGCGTAGTTGAAATCTTACCATGTCTGTCCTTCAGGAAATTCAAGTTTTCTTATTTGATGTATTCTGCAGTATGGATAGGCGGAGTATGCTACTAGAGACCCCTCAGCGTCCTTTTCAACTTACCTTCTAGGTCCCTCCCCTGTCTCACTTTTAATATCTTCTGTCTAAGTCCAAAACCGAACTAACCAGCTCCGGTACTCAAATGTGGGGTGAATCCACTCGTTTCACCACGACATAAGTGAGGATCTAGCAAAGGACCAATCCAATATCGTTCCAAGTTACCACGTCAGGATCGGACGGACGGTTTCAATGTTACTCCTTTCGTTATTCGCCAAGTTTTTTGTTCTGCATTACACCAAGCTTTTGACTCTAGGTGTACTGTTGAGATCAGCCAATGGTAGATTAAGATTTCTTTACTACTGATGTACATCTATAAATCAGAGTTCTTGTCACATGGATAAGGACTAGTTACTACAGTCACTCCGAAATATTCCCCTAATTGCCAAATTCGGTTGCTATTTCTACAACGGTTTGCACCTGCTTATTCCGAGTATTTCAGCAAGTTCCGGTGATCTCCCCCTGTTATTCCGCTAACCTAAAAATGGAGGGTTTTAAACTCACTAAGTGGTGAATAAATATAGACACTTTTGACGCCTGCACTCCAAACCAGATAGGTCAGCATGTCTCAATAGCTCAGAAGATTTTCACATCGAAAGTCGATGTCTAATAAGATTTGGAAACTGGAATCCAGGATGATAGTCAACAGATTGTACTGTCCACACCCTCATTTTTTATCAAATATTCCTTACGCACATCAAAACTTACCATGATCTTTACTGTCGGCCAGGAGAGGGTGGGTGCATATCTGATCAAGTCGATCGAAACCAACTTGATAGGGTAAATTCTGGTTTTGTCCAACTAACTCTGTTTGATTCAGATATGTACACTAAACCTCGGTGTCTATTCGTATTGTCCACTTATACTCCAATCGGTTCTAGAAATGGCGACTATATGCAACTCTATCATGAAAAGAGAGACATTCTGTTACAGTCGACGGATGGTTCACATAATGTTAATTTAATTCAACGTATGGGTGTCAAGGTGGACTATAT
The DNA here is from genome assembly GCA_013368495.1 of Paragonimus heterotremus. Taxonomy (NCBI): domain Eukaryota; kingdom Metazoa; phylum Platyhelminthes; class Trematoda; order Plagiorchiida; family Troglotrematidae; genus Paragonimus; species Paragonimus heterotremus. Next base: position 162,594 of record LUCH01000182.1, on the reverse strand, counting down.
GAACTATATCGAATAACGTTTAAGTAGCAGATTTGGATTAAAGTCACACTGTTCAAATGGTGACTGGTGATTGTTAAGGGATTTTGCTAATAGTTCCTAGGTTTTAGACACTTTGTTTGCCAATGCCCAACTCAAAATCTCCAAACAGGCCTGAGTCCAACTATATCAAATAACTGTAATTTATGGATTACTTGACTTCATCCATCGTTGTCAGCCATACCGGAGAACACGTGTTCACTCAAATCATGCATTTTTCTGTTGTCAGCTCATAAATGGAATGTGGCTGAGCAATTTCAGATGACTACTCATTCGTGCATAACGTGAGATCAATGGCTCAGTGGTTAACACAGTTGCCTCATGAAGTCATGGCAGGAGTTCTAGTCCTAGCCGTGACAAGGATATGCATTACTGACGCGCTCTAATAAGAGCGAAACTCGAATCTGGTGTTTTTTTCCGAAAGGGACTGATTGAACTTATGCCACTTGATTCAAATGAGCCTTTCGATTAGCACAAACCCAAGTTTCGCATTTATTAGAGCTCGTCAGTGTTACAGACTCTCCTCCGGACCGGGTTTTGCACCCCAGCCCTCAATCACAAGGTTAATGACGTTGTGGCTAACATGCTAGTCCTACAAGCATAGGAGGCTACAGTGCACCTTCTGATCCGAACAAAAATATGCTTTATCGGTAAGCTCCAATAAGAGCAAAACTCAACTCTAGTGGTTCTTTTCGAAAGAGACTGTCTGGGAAGTCTGTGGGAATGGGACAGCTGAGATTAATTTTGAGTGGTGTTCACATTGTATGAAAATGAGTTTGAAAAAATTTAAAGGACAATCTCCTGCTACCCACCAAATCCATTTTTTAGTTAACCAGTCAACTTTCCCAATGAACACAATGGCAGACAGCTGGAAAGTAGTTCTCACCTGAAGTATACGTCCGTCAGACAAATTTGCAATACGGGACAAGTAATCCGACTTACCTAAATGACAACTTTGAATGAACCCAACGATGGATCGTCGCGCATCAAATTGCTCTTTGGTAGTAGAGATTACTGATCTTTTCGATAATACCGTCCAATGAGGGAATCAGGACTAAATTCAACTGGAGGTTAGTGTCACAGTTCCGTTGAAAGTCTCAATGATTTAGACTATGACCTAAGCTCATTTCAGAAGGGTCTAAGAAATGTTATTCTAGGTAGTCAATAACAGGGCTTGCCGACCGACATAAAGTGTCAACAGGACGGTAAAATGTTTAAGAACAGAATGTTTTGCTGAACGTCATTATCGTAAGTACCACAAAGCAATTGAATTTTACAGGCATTTATCAGGATCAATAGTACAGTAAGACAACCAGTTTATCGACCTTGTGTATGTATGCTGTATTCTCTGTCAGAGAACCAATTATATGCCTTGTCAGTGGTCTGACTCTGATGTCCAATATAGTTTTAAGTACCAATTCGATTAGACATCTGTCTCCTCAAAATCGGCTGGTTCTACAATTCCTTCGGGTCCTAAGCGTATCACTCAAGTATTATTTTCTATCTAGTACTCTGGTTAATTCAACAGTTCGTTTACGAAAATATGTCAGCTTCCGCTATGCTAACTATTGAAAATTGACACATCGTGATAGTTGTAAGATTGCTCCATTGTTTGGTAATATCATGGCTTAAAAAGAGCAGACCAAGGACACCAATTGGTTCATGCACGAACCGATTTCGCTACGTCTCTACTGATGTTTACTGAAGGCTGCTTAAAGGTACAAAGTCCCGAAAGGTAAAACAACTGAAAATGACTAACAGTTATAACTTATTTGGTCACTATTGGAACAGAATTAACGTCACTGATACGTTCCTTTGTATAACAAAAATGAGTTGACGGTGTCTGATTGTAATTGCTTTGACATACTGTGATAAGTGTTTATCTCGAGTTGAGAACGAAATACAAGACAACTGTTGAGTCATTGTAAGTTTTGTCACCAGATGATGTTTGGCGATCGATAACGCTGACTCCTTCCGGTTGTTATCCACCAAGGTACTTGATAATTAAACAACCGTTTGTTCAACCTATTTTGGTAAGGGTTCGACCAGACTGATTCCATGCTGGTGCTTAGCTCTGCCAATAGAAGGTGCTGCAAACCCACATCTTTACTTACGGAACGTGGTTGTGTTGATGAGCCCAGAAATCAGTTACTTGGCAGGAGGCTTGATAGTTCGGCACGTGTTGCGTACGACCACTGGGGGGCAACAGCTGACTCCCACAGCTATTCGGCTAAATGATACATGTTAACCGTTTTGAACAGTAGCTGTATTACTGTTGTTGCATTGGAAGCCGGAAGTCGCGGATTATTTTGTGCACTGGTTGTATTACTTATCGAATATTAAGATAAATTATATTATATAGTAAGAGGGACGGATGTTCCGGACTGGCTGGCTAGATGTCATGGTCGCAGCTTCATAGACTACCTGTGGGACGCCTCAGCTTGCTAACTTGATCTGGTGAGCTTATCTGATGTATTATTGAGTAATCCGGACCACATTTTTCCAAACAGTGTTCACCGGTAATCGCCATCTGGCCCTAATGTAACAAAAAAATCATTCAATGAAGCGCGATCTTTATTGTCCAACTCGCACCTTACCCCCACCACGCGCGTGCTTGCGTTTATGAGGCGAAATTCCAGTTCACAACGCAGCGGTGGTCTCCACTCACATGTCATATGCACTTCTGCCTGGTCTGTGTGTGTTTTGTTTTTCATTTTTATCCTCTCTGGAATTAGTTAGCATGCACTCCTATACCGAAATGCTTGTTGTATTACAATTTACATATCTTTCTTGTCACTTTAGGTATTGTCATTGCAGTCTCTCTATCGGTTTCCTTTTCCTGCTAGCCATTCAGTTGGCTAACCAGCATTGGCCGGCTGAACACAAAGGCCTCACTCACACACCTACTGGTCTTATTCCTTCGGGTTTACACCGGATACGTTGTGTGTGAATGGAACCGCAAGTGGTTCCGTCAAGCGATGGCTAGTCCGCTTGCCCGTGTCGCCCGTAGTTCACTCGCTATGAACTTTTGGACGAACTTTGCTGTCACGTTGAGGTATTCCACCAAATGTTGGACTAATCGTGCCTCCGATTAAGCTAACCGTCACATTACGTTTGCAAAAACTGTCGATCCAAGCAGTTCATATGCCTTGGAACTGGTGTCACTCATTCGCCACGTCTAAGGCTCGAAATTTGACTGTGTTTTGTTGCTATTTCATGCTTGGTATATATAATATAGTATATATGATGTTGTATTACATTGACGACTGCTTAGGTTAAACGCAATGTGGACATCTTGCGGTATATAAATTTTCTTTGTTAATGAAGCGGATCAAAGGAACTCAGTGTTTCAAGTTAACCAGACATTCAATTTAGCAAGTCATTGGAAGCAATTGGATCCGGAGGACAATATATTTCACCGACCATTTTAAAAAAATCAGTCTACACTCAGTGTAAATTTCAGAATAGGTGGTCTTGAATTCTTTATGCTCATATTTGAAACCTGTGTAGTATCTACCAATGTGTTTACTGTTACTTTCTCACCTCTTGTTGAGAACATTCTAGTAGCTCCGAAGTATGTTGTTCGAATCAATTAAGTTTTCAATTGATTTAGCAAATAATAGCCAGATCATTCCTGTTTACAGTAGAATGAACAATCTCATGATGAATTTTGAGTTATTTGAAAAGTGTGTGTCTGTAAACTCTATCTTTTCACCTACATCGAACCCTATCATGGAACCCAGATGAGCGTGAGTTCAGATTTTGCTTTTCAAAAGCTGAATCATTTAGGCCCGGTCCATTCTTCGTCTTTTTATCATTACTATTATTATATTCTTATCTTCTATGAATTATCCTTTACTACTCTCAGAATTACTAGCGCAACCATATCCAATTGTTAGAATGCTCTTCAAATGCATCAGGAGTCAGCATGTGATACTGCTACCATTTTCAGCATAAAGTACTCTAGCGTGTTTACCGACACCTAAAAAAGCGTACAAATAGCCGTTAAAGATGTCCGTTATTGATGCCCTCACAATCATAGCTATCAAGTAGTACAGTAGTTTGCAGAAAACACTTGACGGTGAATCGCCTGACCTTCAGCCAGTTTAGTCAACGGCACCCCAAGCATAAAACTGACCAGATCATTAATGAGGTTATCAGCTATTTTCTAGGTTACAGCATGTTTCTGATCACAATGAACTCACCAGTTACAAGACAATTACGTCAGCCTATGTCATCCTTAAAGTGGTTAGGTGCAAGTTTACTGCACATACACACACATTACATGACCGTTTCATTAAATACCGTAGGTTCCGAACGGGTTTCTAACACATTGGCTTTGTTTCTGTTGCCGGTTTATTGCGGTGTAGAATCAGACAATGTGTTATAACTAAAGCCTCGCTTACAGGCGACTGTTCTCAGTGACCATCGACGAATTGGTGGACAGCTGTCCGGTTGTACCACGCACACCGGAGAATGCAACACATGATCTGTGAGCACATGTCAGTCGTAATCCAGATAGATATCCTTGAAGTAGTGCGGTCACTTTAACAATAATTTTGTAAGAGTATATAGACTATTTTTCTTGGGTATTCGCTAAAGTGCACCGTTTTTGTGATGACCACTTTGACCAGCTGCTTAAGAAACTTCTCCCGAACTTTTCTAGAACTACCTGGGAATGCCCCCTAATCTGTGGGTTAGTCGGTCGCAACCGCTCCCAGAAGGAAGTGCAAGATGCAAGGAAATGAAGCCCAAATTATTTATAATGAAAACATAAACGCAACCAATGACGTTTGGTTTCGTTTTTTTCTAAAACAATAAGTACCCGAACAGAAAGGGGTGAAACTTTGCCTCTGAGTTGCAGAAACCCTACATTAAAGGTAAAACCGTCCCAGGACTGGACTCTAGGGAGTATTTGAATAATAAGTTTGAGAATTGCTGATTAGCAGGGAAGTTTTGTTAGTAGAAACCTAAAATCACTCTCACATGACAGTATTTTTCGCATTCCGATAGATTTTTCATATGACTGCTTTCAGAATCTGAAGTCAGTAGCACAGTGGTGGACTCGGTTGCTACATGCAAGCATGGTTAACGTTCAAATTCCGGCCGTGAAAAAGATTGTGCACTACTGAAGGACTTCAACGAGAATGAAAACACAATCTGATTATTCTTTTCGGAACGGTCGAAACGTCTATAGTACTACGAGAAGTACAACGTTCAACGAGCGTAATCCAAGCTCTGCTGCTGCTTATTCCAACTAACTCTGGTACTCGTGACCTCCCTTGCGTTGCAGTCATACATCGAATTTTAATAGAAGTTCAGGATTTGTACTGTTTTCAACTGAAGATTGAAACCATGCTCAGTTGGTTCAATGAGGACACTGACTTCAACATAACTGGTTTTAACAGAGCAACTCTGTTTATTCTCCTTTCCAAATGATCGCACAAGTTGAACGCTATTCACACAAGGCTGTGGTTAAATGTCTGGGTATGATCATTCGGTCATGCCTATTATTAAATTACTGGCGTTGTGATTAACGCGCTGGTCTCAAAAGCATTAGATATAGAGTGTAAATTCCGGTCCGGACAAGAATACGCAGTACTAATGAGCATTAATGACAGAAAAAACTCGAGTTTAGTACTTCCTTTTAAAATGCGCTAGCCGATAGGCTTATCTGCATGTGAAGCTTGTGATCAAGTGTGACTGGTGTTCAATTTGTAATTTGAACTTAATCACTTTCATCAATGAATGTGATCAGCAATTAAAGTATCGATCAGCTGGTTTAAACATTTCTGTTACTTCAGTTGGACTGAGGAGTTATCATCGATGGGTCATCGATTGGCGTTAATAAGATGTTTATTGGGTCTCCTTTTGATGCAGTCAGACAATCTGCAGATTACTCTCAAGCAAACGTGGTTCAGCGTTTGCATTGAATAATTTATTCATGTCTAATGTGTGGTCGACGTCGTGGTTGTCATCATTGCTGCCTCAGGAAAGCTTGACGAGAGTTCTGTTCTCGGCCTTGGTGAACTGTGACTGGTGTCTCTAAATAAATCGAGAAGCATGACAACATGATTTAGGGTGCAACAATTATGAGCTAATTTTGCAGTCTTTCCCTTTTTTTCAATTTGACACTACAATGGTTTCTGAGAGCAGAATACTGAACCAGAAACATTAGTTTTGTTCGGTCAGGGGAATAGTGGTACAGGTCAAATTAGTTCACTACTGACTTGTATTTACACTCACCAGCTTCCACTGCAGACTGAGGATTGTGTTTCAATCCACGTGTTTCGGCAAGCTAAAAAAGTCAATTACGCATTCAATTGGGGGCAAGTAATACTGGAAGCCCAGTTGATTTTTCGGGCTTGTCATCCATATTACAAAATGGGCAGTGTCCTGTTCCTTTGACCAAATAACATGTTTTCGCGTTGTACTGGTCTGGTCAGAAAATTAGTTTTGTCACTTGTCATACGTGATCTGAGCGACGCATGACCTGATCGCGTTTGTGACATTGCTCTGGCCGAAGTAAATAAACGATTTCTGGTTTTGCACAAGTTCACATGAAACATTGTCACGGATACTCACAAATTACACTGTACCAGGTTTCCGACATGAGTCTCGTATCTTCACGTTAGAAGTTGAAATGAAATGAAAAGTATTGTTCCATGATCAAATACTCCCATACATCTGCATCTGCATACATGTACACACAAACCAACATGTCGTGGGACGATGGTTATCTGTGTAACAGAGCCTTGTTGTCATGGCTACCTACAGCATGGTATCACTGAGATAAAACTAAGAGTACACAATCAAAGCAAAGCTCCTTATGCATCGGAGTTGGAATTTGCAGAACTGTTTGGTTAAGCAGTGATGGTGATATTGTTGATAGTGAATATGTGGTGTCAAGCTGCGCACAGGAACAAAAACAGATCAGTGATCAACAGGGGGTGAAATGCTTTATTTCCCTGCCCATTTCCGCCTTACAGCTTGCCATGTGGCTTAACAGAAGGGGTGATAGCGCCGACAATGTTGATTAGCATGATCGTTATTGTTGTAATTATTTGGTATCTTTAGTCCCTGTTGAATAATGACATTGCGTGACTGTCTTTCAACAGTGCGTAAAACGGGAGCTAATCGCATGCTCACGATTCTCAGTCTGTTATGGCCTTTCCAATTGTATGTGCATGAATTGGCAGTTATTTCTCTCGGACATCTAACAACAGGTGAGCATATGATGTTCGAGTGCTGATTAAACAGGACACAGAGTAAATTCGAAGGGAAAATGAGGAACGAGCACTGATTGTTCCATGTGTTCTGTTCGTTAAACAAGTGCGTGACATGGTTTACACGCATGGATGGTTATCTTAAGGCTTTCAATAACAAAGTTTTTCTGATGTTCATACAGGATTATATTCCTAAGTTGTTACCATCATGTGTTTTTCTTTTTTCTCGGAGAATATTCAATGTAAAACATGTTACAGTAACATGTTCATTAAGATAAAACAATGTAGCCAACTCCCAGTTACTCAGTGAAATTGTCCATTACAATTCCTCTTCATTCGATGGTCTGGAGAATATCTGCCACACACCGGGCCGTTATGACTAGATAATTAACACATGCACCGTATGTATGATCCAACAAACGGCGTTTAATAGTGCATTTTATCACTTAGAGTTCAAAAACACTATTTGACCAAATACCACAGAACGTTTGAATAGAACTTTATAATGTGACGCATATCGCTGTTGCTGAACAGATGTCAAGTAGGGGCCCGCATATATTTCGAAAGGCTAACCTATCTTGTGAAGTTACGCTGTATTTGTTCTCAGTAGTCACTGTTTAACAATCATCAAGGCATTGTTAGTAATCGCCCGCAGCTCATCAATTTTCGTGTACAACCGGATGTCAAACGATGAACAACTCTCCAGTTGCTCTAAATACGATCATTATTTCAGCCTTCTGGGAACTTCAACAGAGAAGGATTCCACTTTACAGAAGTTAGTGAAGTATTTTCCGTCTGTCTATTATTCTCTTTTGCATAGATCATTCCATCCCACTAACAAGTCCAATCGAATTAACACATCTGATTTCTGAACCAAGTATCATTAAAATGTACACTGGGTTTAGAGATTTAGAAATTATTAGATTTATAAATCACGAATTAAGGCCAAGTTCGCCAAGGTACGGGATGTATTCTAAACCCGTTCCGGTTAGGATCTAACTGTAGTTCCCCCATTAATGACTCGCCAGTGAAAACTCTGGTAATCCTGGGACCGTAGCTATTTAAACAAACAATTCTCCGTTAACTGAAGGCGTCTAGTTGTAACTAATCTCACCCACAACAGATCAAACATACTGATCACCAGAAGTGAACGCAATGGTCTTTGACATCAATGAACCAGATTGTGACACTGAGGTTCAAGCTTTTAAATGACAACAACATTTTGTGAACGTAGTCGATCACGATAACCAAACGTGGGCCCCACAACCAAAGTCTACACTACTGAACACGAATGAAATGAAATTTCACAGCTTATTACACCATATGATCAAGGCCACTTGTTTGTGTAGAACTAGCTTAGTGATTCTCGATCTAGGATCACATAAGTGATACGAGTGTACAAATTGGGAACATAAGTTTCAGGTATGAGTGCATGGGTTTCGTCGATCTGACCTCGCTATTCACCAAAGTACGACGTGCTCGAAAAGTCGGATAACGATGTAAGCTTACGGAGCTAGAGGCTACAATACCAATGTTCTGTTCATGTTCCTTGGAGTTTGCTACTGGTGAATTTCTTTGCAGAGAACTGATAATGCAAACTTAAATCTGTCATATGGAATGTTATTCCATACGGCCAGTGATTTTACGACAACATTAGGGAGTGACATAAGACCAACATACTGGATTTTTTGCCGTGCATGTACATCCGTTCACTCATATTCAGCACAAGAATCTGGGTGTAACTTCACTTAATCAGGATGCTATCGAACAAACTTTCATGAAACTTCACTTGGCCAATCTCGTTGTGATGTAAACTCACAGTCAATTTTGTCAGCACTGTGTCTATGAATTAGATCAATTCGAGGACAAACGCGTTGGCAAACCATGTCGGAAGCGAACTTCAGTGTTACAAAAGAACACTGACAAGAAATGATTAAAACATTGCACAAGAAATGGTTTCCCGAGGTAATTAGTTGTACTTACTAGGGGTATAAAACTCCTATTGGATGTGTTGTATCCCCATTTGAAAATAAACAGAGGTTTACGCCTCTTTAGTACAGACACTGTAATGGATTTGTTTAATTATCCCATCTACCGACTCGTCATACTTACTTATCTCGTGAGTTTAGGTCACCACAACAGCAAAGTTATGATTGAGATCACAAGGAAAACTATCAGTTCCTGATAAACCCATGCTCATGAACTAATTCTTCTGCATCTGTTGTTACTGCTGCTATCCTTCAATGGGATAAGTTGGTTGAACGAGCGGACAGTTGTTCGTTAGCATCAGACAACATCACCTAGCCTGATTTGGGGAAGTTTGTGAAAAATCACTCTCAAGTGCTATTGTCGCATATCTCGTAGGATCCAACCACGACAGGGAGGTGACCAAATCTTTCCACATTTATATAATTTTTCATATAGATTGAACATTATCCACAATTAATCGCAGATTTCGCATTCCCATAGACTCTCCAGTCAGTCTCCTTCGAGAAAAAACTACACTCGGGTTTCGTTCTTGTCAGAGCTCATCACTAGTGCATATTCTTGCCACGATAGGGACTGAAACTCCGGCCACGTTGTTCATGAGGCAACCGTGTTGATCACTGTGCCACTGAATTCACACTAGGCTCAACCATATCGTTGTATGTTATAGCGAAGCCACATTCGCTTGTGATTACTACTCAGATCGCTTGACCGTCTTGTTGGGAGACACAGTAACTGTCCTGTTAACTCTTATCGATGACCCCTCGACTAGGAATTCTCTCCAGGTTGGAATCATTATGCATTACCGGCGGGTCCTAATGACAGCGAAACTCGAATCTAGTGCTTCTTTTTGAAAGGGACCAACTGGAAATTCTATGGAAATGCGACAGCTTCGATCAATTATGGGTGGTGTTCAATTAATGTGGAAACGAAAATCCCCTACTACTCATCAGTTGTATAAATTTCTTTTACTTATCGTCCATTTTTGTGGCAGGTGAGTCATATGCAGTCAGACCACTCAGCCTTAATTTGTTCTTGGTACCTTTTGTCCATCCGTAAGTTTCCAGGACACGGATCTCCTGGTTGATTCTTTATGAACAATTTCGAGAGTAAAAATCATTGCCGACTTTGCCGTATATTTAATCTCGAATCTGTCCCATGACTGGGCTCAAAGTCCGCTTTGTTTCTATATCAGGCACTACAGGTTAACTCACACATAATGGTCTGCGGCTTTTCTCTGATCTGTCATTAGTCATTTGCAAACTTCACATTCTGAAATTGTAGACAGGTGGTCGAGGTGAGATGAATTCTCTTTTAGAGTAAGTTTGTCTAATTGTGTATTTTTACGAGTTCAATCAGAGAGGAAACGGGTAGTGTGCATTTGCAAGCTGGATAACATTCAGTCATCCGAATCTGCCGTGTTTCGTTGATTGTTTTACCATAATAGGATACTTTGCGTCCAAATGCAGTGAACACTCATTCCCATTGATTGTGTTCTTTGGTTGTCCTTTCTGAGACCATCATCTCAATCATTGATCGCCCTCGACAACTCTATATACCTATTTGAACCTGCAATGTTGATGAACGTTTTGGGGAAAATTCCCTTTGGTTCGAACGCTAACTGGTTTAGAGTGAAGGCTATTGCATTCCCAATGAAAACGATTCCCTAGAGACTAGTTCTGATAGAAGTTAAAATACAGAACAATAGTGCTTCCCATTCAGAAGAATCTGAATGTATATCTGAAATGTACATACCATCGTGAGTACCCCAAATCCTGTGACGCCGGATTACTCGCCGATATAGTTTATCTAAAACCTTCTACAATATTTGATAAAGTCAACCAGTTCAGGTCGCCAAATAAGGAGCAGCTATCATTTTGTGCAGCAATTGCCTGGTTTAATGGATAAATGTATGGCGGCGAATATCCAAAATTTTTAGCGGCTGGTTACCAGATTGATTTTCAGAAAATAGTGGCGTCCCGCCTTGACCTGTCTAATACCTATTGCTATTCGTTCCACTTGCTCTTGACGTACTAAGTAGCGCCACATCATCGATTCTGTTTTCAGTAGATAACACGAGAATATAGCTAGTCTACCGGGTGTAGATCTACCCCGAGAAGAGTTGGACCCACAAGCTCAGTGGTCTCTGGACAAACGCGCATCATCCATTGCTGCCAAGTACAAAGCAGAGCACATCCAGCAATAAAATTGTGTTAACTGCTAGCCGGGTTTTCACTCTAAACCTGAAAAAGGGTAGAAACACCAGTCACAAACAGCTTAGGTCTACTTATCTATGATGCAACCAATACAATGAAACCGCAACTTGCAATGAACCTTTCAAACAGAACTTAAAAACGATTTACCCATGAGACACTCTTCACAGCGTAAAAAACGTATTATACTTCATAATACAGAAAAACTGTACAGGCTTGCAGGTCTTATCTAAAAGAGACCCGAGTCTTATTGTAAGCTACCGTGTTTAGATAAATTTTGCATTCAACTACTTCCGAAAATAAAAATTAGACTTGAGGTTCAAACCTGTTTGTGCTCGCTAGTAATACATATTCTGAATAACGGGATTCAAACTTCTGATGTCATTTCCTGAGACAGACCTGTTCATGACTGAGCCACTAAACTCACATTACTTACGACTGTGTTCTCCTAACGGAACCTTCAACCTCAAGAGAAAATGGCTGGAAAGTCCATCTGAATGCCACAGGTGTGATCAACTGTGATTAATGTTCATTTCGAGGCTGATCGTCAATAGTCTTCTTGAAAGCGTCTAGCGTTTGGTTATTAAGAGATTTATGAGACTCTGGGTCTATTCTTAGTCAGAGAGACTGGTATCATCATTTCGATCCTCAGTAGACTAGGACCATTTGAGGGATGATCAAGACTTGACACAAAATTCACCTCAAAACTAAACACTCAGATCTCCTTCGATTAAGCTGAAACCATCGATTAGGACGTCATTGTTCTAAGTAGAACAACAATCGTATAGTCACGAGTTACCTGTTGGAGTCTCCCCACCCTAGAACTCCTGTTGGCCAACTTCAACCTGGTTAAATTGATCAAAATTCGACTCGAACTACAAACCCACACTCTCACACACACAAGAAGGTCAGCTAGTGCAACTAATCGTTTGGTCATCGTCTTTACATATTCCCACAAATCATCAGTGAGTCTGTTGTCTATTGGTTCCTGTCTTCATGTGTGTTTGTTAATTTCGTTGGCATGTTTCTTCAGTGTGTAGGTGTGTTGTTTGTTGACGTGTGTCACGCCGGTTCTTTTCTTTATAGTCAATTTCCTTTCCTGAAGACTGACGACATGTTCTTCGAATTTACATCCAACATTTACTACCTGAAACCAACACCCGACAACACAGAGACAGAAACATTGTAGGCAGTTGATTCCAATTTCCTTTACAGGCTTATAAATCAGTGAGCCGGTAGCCAAAGTATAACAAGCGGGCTGGTCACTTTTGCGGACATCAACTGATGTGACCGCAAAAGACGCTTGGTTTGCAAATTCATTTATTGCACAAACTCCCGTACAGGTCATGTTAAAAGTGAAACAACAAACGTGTACCTCATCTGTACGGCAGACGTGCATTCACATACACTGGGAGACAGTACGTTGTCATTTTCCTTGGTGGAACTTCTTTCACAGCGTGTGTACACTATTCCGATAGTTTTTTCCGGTCCATCGTCTTCCTGGCATTTGGAGCTTGCCCTTTATTTCTGAGTAGTATACTACTCACAACGTGAAAAACTTGTGAGTTTCGGCTGTATTCGAAACAGACAGAAAAAGAAAACTCAAACAGGGTGAGTGATCTACCAGTTGTGTCAAAAAGCTACGTCGGGAGCTAACATTCGCTCATCCGTCCATCTCACTGCCTTGTATGAAATTCACCAATGATCCGAGAGATTGATCGGAATTTTCAGAACTACACAACACTTATACCATTGTTTATATAACGTCATGTCCGGATTGTCAATTGTGCTTGGTTGGCCGAGCTCAAAGTAAATTAGTTTCGCAGTTTCCCCCTCGATCACAGGGTTACGCATTTATAGACTTAAGCCTTACTACGACTACTACTGTTTCCTTTTACACAAGTAGGACTGTTACAAAAGCCTATTCAGCAGTAAAAATAGTACCAAGTATATTCTTCTGGTTTATCGCTACTCAATTTTGGCCTTCGATTCCCTGTATATAAAACAATCTGTGTTCATCTGCATGCTTTGACTCGCGATGGTCTTGCAGGTTTACAACACTTTGAACATAGGTTTGTTGGTTTGGTACATGGGAACTGGATCGATTTACGCCACACTTCGACAAAGATCTGTGCACTGTCCACTCGATTACGTTTCCTGGGAACAGGTTAAACAAGTGCAACAGTACGACGTGGGAGCAAATACATAGTCATGAGCGCTGGCCAGTAGTAACTTGACAATAAAAACCAGGTCGAGAAACAGGATAATTGGTGTGTTCGTCAGGATTTAAGTACTGCAGTCAATTGTCAATGGAAAGCAGCCTATAACTGTCTAACTCTCAAGCCGCCTGTTAGATTCCTTGCAAATTGAATCAAGAAACAAGAAACAAATTCTACAACATATGAAACGTCAGACAACCTGTACCGATCTGTTTAGGCAACCATCCAATTGATCACACGCACATAGCAACTCATTCAATATCTGTGACTTGATGCTTTGTCCAAGACAGTTGTACGGCTTGTGTAGCGGAACTCATTTTCCAATCACCGTCTTACCATTGCCGGCTGACTAGAAAATAAACCATTTGACAATAACAAGGAGTGCAGATTATAGCTCAAACACTACAGTCCCAAATGATAGAAGATTAGGTATTCAACATTTAATGCCACTTAATTTTACGGCTATTATCATTAAACTTACATTATCGCGCATCAACCATACACAGAAATCAAAAATCCGGTACTTTTGTTTTACGAAACTGTTGAGTCTTTTTTGCAGAAGCTATTTCGATAAATTATGACAGAAATTGTTGGCGAAAGTGTGTGTATCAGGACTGGGAAAGCACATTACACCCATTCATTTATTCACTTATTCACTCATTTATCGCTCTATGAGTCCATACAAACATTTATTTAATGCACATCACGTAGCTGTGCTTAGTCCCTTGGGGACTATCAAATTCTTGGTAGACGATGAAACACAAGCATGAACAAACCGCAAGTGTGTCTGAGCTATATATAACGGTTTCTCACAGTCATTCGTCTATTCGGTGTGAATGTGTGTTTGTGGACTGATGAAACATTGAACGACTGTGACAGAAACAGATTCTCTATCGGTTGTTGTTAACAGTATGTTGAATAGTTAGTTTCAAACTGTTGAAGAAGAAAAAAACGCTTCACAAGTTAGCTCGTGGATTGCATGACTTCTATCAAGGCGTCTAAAAACGTATTTGAAAGTGATGGTTTAAGACTGGATTATGCGAAGCCTGATTAAATTTAAGGGATATTTTGTTGAGACCTATGAACACATTATAAATCCACACCAAACTATTTATAAAATAAGTTCGCTATGTTCGACTGCGTTTGATCCATATATTTTGAAGCCATAATGAGGTGTTTTCTTTTGATACACATGTTTCGTACTACTAAACTAAAACTACCGGTATTCTCTGGAAAGCTAAATATCTTTGCGCCGTTTAAGACAAACAAACACATTTCTCCATGTTTTCATCTCAATAGATGAAACATAAAGCATGAGACAGAACGCTGATGAGCAGTCAGGGCTCTGATATACATGAACAGAATGTTAGACCTGTGACTGCAACGTTCGTATTCAAACAGACCTGAGTACTGTTCTAATTAGAGCTTGAAAGTGGCGGTTTGTAATCCAACGCAAGCTGTTAAACCATAGTCTTCAAATCTTGGGCTCGCGAAAGGCAGAATACATCGCTTGTTTTGTTTTTCTTATCACCTGACGGTGTGCGCATATGAACATAGGCACACAGAATTTTCCAAGACACGTAAATAGTTGGTCTCTGAGCCTTAATTTCTTCACTGGATTTCTCGTTTGGTGCATCATCTACTGGCTGTATAGCTTCACTGAGTACTAAGAGAATAACCGTTTCAATAATAGTCAACCGGACGCTTGAGACTGTCCGTGAAGTGAATGAGGTGAGTTACGGAGACACATACGTGTCACTTGATTGGAGGTTTGAATTACTTTCACGTCGAAAGCAAAGGTCACAGCTCATGCAGACTGAAATTCGCAGTCAGTTGACACCAAAAAAACATGAGATTGGGAAAACTGAAGCACCAGGTCTTGTCTCACCTGACAACCGACCAGCGAACCTAACGCATCCATTTGTGTTTTGCAAAACGTTTAAGCGGCAGAGATGAAAATAGCAGCCTAGCCCAACAATTGCAAGCCGTTTCACACACAGTTCAGCAATTCTATGAGTTCGGTATTCAAGGTAAAGTTTAACAGATTACAGTAGTCTTACACGAACATTGCACTTTGAAGTTATGAGACGCATCAGAACCTTGTTAGCAGAACCCAGGGTGTTCTCTATGGTAAACAGGAATGTCATAGTGACATGGCCCAGATCCCTCCGCCTTCAAACAAGTAGGAGAGTTTACATCGAACTAACATGTTACTTAGGTTATCATGCATTATTTCTCTGAGCACGTTAAGGTACGTTTGGACCTCCCAACTGTCTTAATCAACCTATCACATGACTTTTGAACTGGGAACAATCCAAACCAACTGACTGGAACGGTTGTCAGCCGTAAGATCGAGTCTATTTAGGAGAGCTGGTGATTATAACGGTTTATATGAATTCATGTCAGGTCTGAGCAGCTTTACTCCTTGGGTCATTACTGAGGAGAATAACGAACAGGAGATTTAAAATATGGAGCGACTGTCGCCTAATAGCAATTCCTTACGTAACCACATTTGTTTCTCCAATAAAAGCGGTATTGATTTTCTGGTAAATTGGGATTGATTTCTCCAAATTATGTCAGACGATTTCCGGAGGGAGCAAACGAAGTCCACTTACAAGTTGAAAAACCGCTAAACTCATTTCTGCTTGTTGCCAAACAGGGCCAGGTTGTTTTTTTAAAACCACATGTGTTTCCTTTCTTTCTGACCTCGTTGGTCATTCGAGAACGTTATTCTCTGACAGAAGACGCAAAGAGCGACATTGGATTGGAACGTCAATTATGTGTCGATTTTACACCCATCAAACCCCTATACCGGTTTTCATTTACGCTGATACATTACTCCAGTGAGATTACTTTCAGCAAGTATCAGTTATACTGTGTTTTAAGCGAAAGCGAATATGAATTTTTTCCAACGTACGGTTGTTTGCAACCTCCTCCGTCAGATAAACTTGTCAGTCAACTCGCTTCGGAAGTAGCGTTGAACCCAAGCAACATCCTTTTTAGCGCTTGCTACTAATGCATGCTTTTCCCACGACCAGAGTTGAAGTCCGGTCCCACTTTTATGAAGCAAGCTTGTTGATCACACTGTCACTGATATCACAATAGGCTCGGTCAAATAATCAAATTTGAACTCTCTAACATTTCTTTTCATGACTATGAATCAAAGTTCAGGCACCTCTTGATCGGACTGACAGTTACCACCTGTTAACTCTAACCGATAACCCCGACGATCAGTACTCAGTCAAGTTTAAGTTACGAAATTCGTTAAACCTGTTGAGCAATGTTCGTGTGCTGAGTACTAGGAGGTGTGAATTGCAAAGCATGGAATTATCACTCACCATATGCGTGACCTTCCGTATACAAAGCTGCTTTGAAACGCGCGTATTGTTCTGTCTGACTTGCGATGATCAAATGTAGAAGGCAGTTTTTCGGGCATGAACCTGTATAAGTTCCTTAGTTTGCTCATGCGAATCCGATACGAATTGGCTGCTCGTATCCTGTTCACTTCACTTGTTGGTCGATTAGCGTACGCATGATGCTTGACTCATTTAGTCACCTGTTTGTTATCAGTCCGCATTCACCCACCCTATTTCATTATCTGTGTCGTACTTTATTCCATTGGGAGGCAAAAACTTCAAATGTGCACACACATCACACATGTCCATAGTACCCAACTATAATTACTAACTGTACTCTGCTTTTTTAGTATGTCCCCATTCCTTTACCCATTTAGTTATCATTTCGTGTAATGTAACTGACGAGAACGGACCAAATATTGTTCGATCATGTGCATTACATGGCAATTCTGACTTTGTTCAATAGTAAAAAGTCATTTTCTTGGGGGGCTTTCTTATTATCTTAGCTTTGCCAGTCGATTTTGTCGATTGTATGTGAACACTAGTCACGGTGAATCTCCTAAGTTCGCCACTTATGTAGGTGACGAATAGTTTGAAGTAACATTAACAGGCTGTTTGAACTTCACTCACATCGCTTTACTTCAGATTTTTCGTCATTTTGGTTTTGTACAACGAAAAGAGTGCAGTTGAACCCACATAATTTATAACGCCTGGACACGATGATTCAGATCGTTAAATCAATCAGATGCACTTACTTCCAAGAGTTGCATGTGTTTAGCTAATGTGTCACTTAGAAGACCTCTTGGAGTTGGGGCGCTGAGAGGAAGGTTAAAACTCAAACTGACTGCATTTACGTTCGAATGCAAATCAGATGTGTCTGAACTTACAGTTTTTCACCGGACATATGACCGCGTGTTCATTTTATTTCTCTCGACTAATCGCTTTACATAATTCCAGACTAATTATCTCAACTCACAGTTCGAATTGAAGCGGGATGCCTCGATGGGTGTTGTTCGACTTCGTTTGGATAGACACGTGACCTAGCGCACACATGACCATGTTAATATTGTGCTGCTTCTGGAGTTTCAATTAAGTAACTGATCGACCGCAAACTAAGTTGAATGGAAACGCAACAAAGACGTTTTGGGCCCGACCCAAAAATGATAGACGGATAAGTTTTTAATTGACAGATTTTCGTTCCATCAAAATCCACCAAACCATACCTCTTTAACGGGACAATCATTCCAAATGCTCCATCTCTCTATAGTCTTTAAGATTCAAAGAAATACATTGTAGTATTTGACCAGCTTGAACCGAGTAACTGAGTCAGGTGATAGAATAGGAACATGAGCGAAATTTACATGCTGAACACCCGTTTTAGTGGCTAACAAGAGATAAAAGGTCAGATAAAAGGAGAAATGATTGAGTGCTCATTACGCAGTCAGTTGCCTACTTGAAGGACACATCAAACCTCGTGCCTGAGTAACACTCAGTGAGCCGATCCAACTGAACGGCAAGTCGATTGCTCAACGACGCTCGCTCAACCGTCTATCGCTAGGCCTAGCCACAAAAAATAGGGCACTAGTATTTTATATTAAAGGAGCTTTGTTTATGGAAATTAACGCTAGGAATTAGCCTGATACGTTAATTCTCACCAAAAGGAGCGACTTCGATATCAAGAGGTGGAATGGACAGTTCCCATCTCGTGTGTCATTTTCGCGAGCTTACTAAGGCCTACCCATCGGGCGACGTGAGCGATGCGGACGTAAACATAAACAGACATCGGAAAACTTTTGATAATTTGCCTTGCACCAACAACTGCTTTCGGGCCTCCTGATCCAGTTCTGTTAGTACCTTGATCAATAGTCTCTACAGAATGACGGCGAACACAGACGGCCGCGTCCCCTGTCGTGGACTGGCCGCCGTGAACCACCGTACGGTCCTTTAATAATCAACCGAGCTGTTAAACGTGGCCACCAAAGCCTCATTCACAGCGGCCCGCTCCACTTTCACGGAGTTTCTTGATGGTACGTCCGGTGCCGCCTTCGCACCACTCTTCACCAGCGTCGCGGAGCAGCCAGTTTCCTATGGTCAGTCTTGACTCAAATCCCGTCAAGTTCGTAAGGGAACCAGGTGTTCTGGTCTGAAAGAAAGTTTGGTCTGGGAAGTTTTTCATCGTCAACCTTCCATTGCAATATAACTAAGAGTACAGAACAACGGACTCGATCACTGTTTTGCATGGTTTATGTGCATTCACATCCTTGACATTAGTAAAGTGACAAGGTGTGAGCACACTGATTTTGAGTGTTTGAATACAGATGTAGCTATTTTTATTAGTTAGGTCCCTTCCCGTCCGTTCTTTCTTTCCCTCTATCCTTCTATACAGGGTTTGCTTTTCTTCTTGGTTGTTTGGCAGTTAGGCATAAGTGTGAACCACTGATGTATTGCTGTCTATGATGATGATGATGATGATAGCGACAGTTTGTTTGGTGAAACACCCCGCACGGTACATACCCATGTTTCCACCAGACACTTCTAGCTGCTGGTCTTCAAGGTAATGAGATGTGAAAATCTACTCGATTCACCGCTTATAGAAGCCCCGACACATGAGAGGATCTAACAGGTGACCAATCCGAACATCGCGTTGAAAATACTACATCAGCATTAGACAAACAAACTCCATTACTCGCTAAATTCTTTGTTGTGTATTTTACCAATCAGATTATAGTTTGTGACTTGGTATGTGCCAATACGATCAGCCGATGATAAACTGTGGTCTCTTTAATACTGTTGTAGATCTGTGAATGTGGCTTCTTGTCTCATGAATGAGAACTGCTTACTGCAACCAGTAAGAGGTCTTCGCTTTATTACTTGCGTGAGAGGTTTTAATTCAAGTACTATTTCTAATGGTTATTCCGTGTAGTACATAGGGCCTGCCTTTTTATTTTCGCGGGTTCTAGTTTTGTTGTACTGCTCACAAGCGAAGCTGTATGCTATACAACATCGTGATCACCGAATTCGCCGTTTGGCAATGGTTTAAGTTTAAATGACCTGTAATTATTCTTGTCCTTAGTTCAGTATATTGTGAAAAATTGCTATAGAACCTCCAATGAAAGAAATTAAATCATCAGCCGAGGCGGGAGACGTTCATAGATAAGCATACTATTTGCAAGTGGATTTGACTGATGACACTGCAACACTCAACCTTGTAAGCGCCACAAAATGGATGTCACATTGCTTGGATTTCCTCCTATTTATTTTCTATATGTGACGGATACACCAACTACCTCATACATCGCAATTTACAGTCTATTGTTCCTTGCTGTGCATTTGTGCAATTGGGACTACAACTTGGTAAAAGGTGCATAATGGATTTCGTCTTATTTGTTGATTACCCCTCTAACACTACAAATTCATCTGAGAAAAGCACTTACCCGGAACTGAAGGATGGCGCCAGTACCGAGATTCGATAACAAACGGTTAGACGGGAAAATGGACACAAGCAGTTAACATCGCTTAGTGAATTGGACATGACATGTAAAAAGCGGGTCTCACTAAAATCCCGTTACACTTGTATATTTGTCTTGTATGGGCGATTCATTCGTTTTACAAGTGGAAACAGTTGGTCACAAAATGAACGAGGCAATTAGTATAAACTAAGCATACTTTTACCTCCATTCGTGGTCACGTCAAAACACTGTTTTTTCTGAAATATTCGTTCGTCCGGGAGAGAAGTTATTATTAGCATATGTTTTAGCGGGAGGCTGTCCTATCTCATTCCAACGAGGGTATGGCTTTAAGGAACCAAGTTACTTCTTCCATTTGACTAGATGACAGTACCTTGCATTGTAGAAATGCTGATGCTATCGTTATCAACTTTGGGGTCCCAGACGCATAATCTTTCATTTAATCTGTTGTGGTTAAATCTTGATATTTCAGTGAACTGTTTACAATCAATTTTATTGTAACCTCTTGATGCTTGATATTCACTAGATTGGTCTAGATGGGACTGTGTTATGAAGTGTAACTTTTTGACCGGATTCATTGAGCAACATTTAATATAGATCGTTCAGCTGATCGGTATCGAGATACACTTAACAATAAACATTACAGACCGTAATAGACTCTGTGTATCTGTAGACACTCACTCTGTGCACAAAAATATGCAATGGATTGTCACATTTATTCCAGCCAAAGTATGTCAATTACTCATTATTTTTCTGTTGAACAGCGTACCTGGTAGATTTGCACTTTTTGCTGTCCACGAAAGATTTTGCTTCAGTGCTTAAACAAAGTGAGTACTCACAGCCTGGTGTGCGATAACTGGAGCAGTTGGACAACGTGCTACAACAGGAGTTATACCACAGGTCCAGCAAACGAGATACACCACTAATTAATCTCAACAAGTCTGTGTTTACCTATCCGATTCGAAGTATGTCTGTCTGAATAGTTGAACTAAGATCAAATGTGGACGACGGTCGGCTGACAACAACTGATATTCACATTTCCTTATAGATATATGTTTGAGTGAACAATCCAATTGTCATGATGTTGATGGGAAGCATGCTCACTCTTGTTAAGGCTATGAAGAAAGAGCCACTTTGAGCCAGCTGGAAGCAAAAGACAATCCGAAATAATATACTTCATAAATTGGCTGAGTTAAAAGTAACCGAAATTCTAGGAAGTTACTTTTGCTTGCCAGAGATGAATATTTGTCTGGTGTCGAGTGCATTATAATCAAGTCAATATACTGAAAGAAATCCGTCTTATAACATAGCATGTCTTACAAAAAATACCTCCTAAATGTTATTGTTCCATATACTGACGTTCCCGCATCTGACAAATAGAGAGGTGAAGAACTCCTTCAGTTTGGGACGACTTGTTTGCCAGTCGTATTCGTGGTGCATCACTAGTGTCTGTCACAACAGAATTTTGATGTTATACAACTCAGGTTTAAACCCTGAACTGACAAACCACGTGTAGACTGGTCTCACAGAAAACCAGGTCTTGAGGTGCACTCGTTCTATTTACCTGTAGTTTCAAAACTCGAAAATTGTTACGTAAAATTACATTGTAATTAACTTAGATTGATGTATGACTTACCTCATCTGAAGTTGTTTGCAAGCATGTCCAAGGATGACACATTCGGTCTCCGTTTGTGTTTCCACATTTGAATCGATTATCTTTCTGAGGTAAAGTCGTATAATGTATCGGTAGCGTTGTATATCGTTCCATGACGGATGCACCGCTTACCGGAACATAAAAGTAGGTGCATTCATTTTGGCCAACCGACCCATCTAACATATCCACAGAGGTACATTTCGGTGGGAGCACACCTGTTTCAGTCGGTATCCCTTCAGATGCAGAGGAAAAAATGGGAGAGGGGAAGGGAAATAAAATAAAAGTGTTACAATCCGAATACAGAAAACCTAAAAAAATCAACATACTTTACAATTATTAAAACAGTGTATCCCCGAATGAAGATGAGGAAGCTTAAGTTGTGTTCAAATATACAAATAGTCCCAAACTTCGTTAAACAACTGACGGTTTGATAAACGGGACAGCTGGCAGACAGTTACAAGGATCTGGGCATAAGGTAGATATGACTATGGCTTTCACTATAATCAGGACTTAAATTGAAACTTGTGGAGACGTTAACAATTCGGTGGAAAATCTAACTCCGTTTTTAAATGGTAACTGACCGTCTCCCTTAATTTACTTTTAAATTCCTTATGTTTTGTTTTATTCTGTTTCACTTTTTTCCATACATTTTCCACACGTTAATCAAGGATCTCATGTTGTCCCTAACCATTATAACGTGCATTATATGACACAAATTTGGTGAACACTGACAGTCGTCATTCCACTGGCCTCAAACGTTACTCAGTAGCCATCATCAAACTACCTGATTCATTTGTTGTTGCCATGCCTACCAGGTGCAGAAAGGCAGTATCGTTTTAGCTCTAGTAACTGATAGGGAGTAACGGAACCGTATTGTAAAAGGCATCGTACACTTGTTGAATGTGAAAATTTCCAGCGAATAGTTGACGGATTTGTCAAATTGTGGTTATAGATGGAGGCTAACCTAAGTGATGGTACTTGCAAACAACGCAACCATGTAACGTCCTCAGTAGTTCAGGGATTAGCGTGTCTCTTTGTATAAAGTAATAAACGGTCTACTTTCATTGGATGAAACAAAACTAATCGAAAATATGGTTAATTCTGTTGGAGTTTAGTTAGCACAGTTTAGCTGACTGTCAGTAGTTGCTGGACACTGGAGATGTGTCAAAACGGTTAATATAAAAAAACAGCAGGGTAAACCTGTGTAAATACCTTTGTCGTCAACAAGGGAAGATATCGCTGCATCCTAACAGCGTTACAAGTGCTGCATCAAACTTGGAGAAATTCACTTTAGTCGTTTAAGTGGCACGGATCCACTGAGCACAATGAACTCGCTAAAGTTATTCACTGCCCATCTCTGACACTAGGTACGAAGTTACTTCGACATGTAGAGACAAGAAGATAGACCTAATAGTCGGAACACTTAAGACACGGATTTTACAGTGCATTCAACGACACAACTAACATCAATTCTCTGAAGGACACATTGTGTCATCTAAGTTTAGACATTTTCGATTTCAGCTGAAGGAATGCCTTTCCCACTAACTTACTCTCTGTGTACAAAGCTTATCCTAAATAACCATTCGTTTTCGAAGTTCCAGTAGAAAGTGTTATTGTTTTCAAGTAATTTTTTAAATTTAGTTTAGTCTAATTGTTCTGTTATAAAGATTTTCCTACTCGATCATCAGTTTCTTGGAGGTACACATACACTGTGACTCAAACGTTTCTATTTGGTTACCTATTTGCTTTCACATCTACCAGCTCTTTCCGTTACAAAACTATTATCAGTCACTTTGCATGCAATTTAAAATTTGAACCTCATTACTATGTGATGGAATCCCGACTACTATTGAAATATCTAGAGACCACGGCAAAATTCCCCCCATTTCGACCCACTGATTTTGATGAATGACTGGTCTAAAACCCCAATCGTTATGCTGTTCTTACTGTTACAGTAATTCCTGCCTTCTTCGTTTTAACTTCATGATGTATTCATTTCCCCCGCATAGTTAGATCCCACTGATCTTTTCATAAGCGGTCAAGGTTACGTCACTCTGCCCCCATTCGTTTTGATGCCCTCCTTGGGGGTTTCCGTTCGTGTTATAGCTTCGGTTCCGAATTATTTTCGTTTCGCAGTAAAGTGCTGTCATTTTTCAAACAAGATTAGGGTAGAAGTGAAGTTTGCTTTATTATCGCGTTACTAGTCGTAGTTTTATAACCAAACTTCGTGATTGTTAAACTCTTGTTTTTTTTAAATTAAGACCGGGTTAAACATGTTTCCATTCGCTACCGAAATCGTGATCATTGACTCATTCTCACATCACCTCTAGTTAAATTCTAACCTCGATGAAGCCGTGTATCCGCAAATGAGCCGCTAGGTACCTCGCTGATTATCACCAAACACAAGAAAGGAATGGGAACCTATGGGTTTTTACCTCAAACCCCTGTCTTACTGTTTCGTAATAAAATTATACTGACGGCATTACTAGGTTTGTCTCCTACTAACAGCATTAGTCCCATGCAGAAAATCAAATGTTACACAGTCTACTTCTCCAAAGAAAGTGAGAACACTGCTAACCAGATTGGATCGCACCTAATTCAGAGTAGACAATTAACTCAAGTGGGATATGTTACAATTGGGACCTTTTTCCGATGCCACACATGATCTGCGATTCTCGTTTTGACACTATTCTATCCTAAATTAAACAGCTGAAACAAACTTCACCCATCATTTTACTTGCTTGGGTTAAGATGCAGTCCCGGTAGTCCCAGTAACAAACAATGTTTCATCCAGCTGATGGAAAACGTTCTTAAGTAGTTACGTATTGTTCCCGCAGTGGCCTATAGGAATAGACTGCTGTTAAGAGGAAGGCGCAAAACGCCGAAAAACTGACGAAATATTAAATCGTGCGAACGGACTATGATGAAAATAACTGGAAAATTTTCAAATAACAAAACGGGCGGAAAATAACTGTACACAAATAATGCGTTTGTATGACCCTGCCATAAAGTCGTCATGCTCGGGGACATTAAAAGTTCATAATAAAATAAGCCTGATCTACTGTGGACAAAAATGTATGTTTGCTTGCTGCAAATTTGTGTGCCCATTCCTTTCTCATTCTCCGTTTGGTGTGTGGTAACAATGTATTATGTGCACTCGAAATCGCAATTATTATTTGGTTTCTTCCTATCTGGTGTGAAAAAATTGTGCAATTTTTACTTAGTCAGACGTCAAAAACATGTTTTCTGATCAATTCTTGGATCGATTTAATTAATCTTCATATTTTCGAAACTGTTCCAAACGAGCAGTTTCGCATAATGCAGTCGGATCGGTATTAGTCTTATGACAACCTATCTGGCTAGTTTCCGGCATTGTATATCGGTACGTTAATGGGGGCCATCGATGTTAAGGAAATCCAGACATTCAATTTTTACCATTCAGGATACCGCTGCCGTCAGGTTTCAAACCTTCCTAATTCCTTAATAATTTATGTCCACTGTTGTTACACAATAAAAAAACAATATAAGTTGACAGAAAAGGGGCATGACTCATCACTTGAGTTGCCGGGACATACCCAGAATAAACAACCTGTATATGGCACTTGGATTCGTGCGCTTTTTAAGGTAGGGCTTGAGTAGCAGTACGAATATCAACAAAGTCCTTATTGTGGCTGGACTGTTGAATATACCATTTATTCTAAGTGAAATGTGTGACCATTAGAATAGTTGTTAAGGTGACGACTTCACAGACACATTAATTGAAACTGAAGTCACAGGGAAGGCAAGGATGCACAATACTGATGAACTCTAACGACAGTGGGGCTCAGATTGTGAAATTCTTATCCAAGAAAGAACTTCTGAGGAGTTGCACGACCTTTTTGTACGAATATCTACTAATAAAACAGTGGTTACAAAAGTGTGACTCGAAAACAGCGGATAGGGCCATTAAAAATGACATCCTTGACGTCGGTTTCCCAGTAACTTCCGATGTTACGAGTAAGGTGACTGAGAGAAAACGGAATGAGGCAGCCTTTATTTTATACGTTTCACGCCGAGTAATTTCGAAAGTATCCGAGCATAACAAACATCAAGTAGACTGACATAACGAACTAAAATGATTTGACCCTGTTCTTTTGTGTAATTACTTCGCTGGTGGCAGAGAGGTTTCATAACTCAAATTCATTTGTGATTGCGGTCCCTTCTACCTCATTAAACCGTAATCAGTCAGTCAGCCGAATCACTTAAGCTGGTGCGTCGTAATACAACCTGTTTCCCGCCCACTATACACTAGGTTACTTGTAAGAAGCTGACTTTTTTAGGTTTTCACCAAGGAATTTCATGCAATTCCACCTGTCTTCTTGTCTATCTTGTCCTGGCGGCAGAGACTGTTTCTGTCCCAAACCGGAAACCGGACGAAATGTGCTACCTTTTGGACTAGCGGAAATGTTTATCAGATTCTGACAAATTTTAACATAATTAGAAAATCACAAGAGTGGCACACAAAAACATTTGGCAATCTCGTGGTGGAAATAAATTAGTCTCCAGTCAAGTGTAAGTGACTGGACTACTTATCGCTGTACGGAATCCGTATATATTCCCATACGTGCTTGTATGCGTCAATCAAACGTGATACGTATGTATTGGTCCCAATCAGAGAGACTCCATCTACGCGTACCATACCTACTGACTAGAATCGATGCGACTGAGAAGTTGAAAGACATCTGGAATCTTGAACCGTGTAATATATTGGTTGAAAAATGCTTCCTACTGAGCAGTGAGCTCAAGTAATGGGCGGTTTATTGTGTCAACGTATAGACGACCCCTATTAATATGAAATATGATCAGTCATTGTTTGATCATCATTGTTTCATTAGAAATGTTCACGGATTATTGCATCCAAATGACTCTTGTACGAGGGTTCTATCACCATTTTTTTTGCACAGAAACGTAACGTTACTAATTTTGTTATTTGAGCACTGGGTACAATCAAGACTGAGTCAGTCAACTGGTATTAATCAGTTGGATGACGATCTGGACTGAGTTCTGTGCGTTGCTATCTAATTTTTTTTGTTGTCACTTCGTTTATTCTGTACGTTTCTTACAGTAGCCACCTGTTTAGTACAGTTGCACACTTCTGAAAATCAATTTGATTGATAACAGTTTAATCATCCGAATATTCCTACCGTATTTTATTTAAAATGAAGCAGTGGATGTGCAGTGGATGATTATGGTTTTTCCGATAACTGGCTCATATATTATGTGGTCGTAAAATTAAATTGGTTTGACATATGGTTGATCTGTTTGGTGGTACGATGTGTCCTTAACATGACAAAGTATTGTGCGATCTCATAAGATCTTACACTCACATTATGACATTTAATTTTGTGGCTCCATCTGATGACAGGCATGCTCAGAGCAACACTGTCAGCAGCACTATCTGTTAACCCTCCGAATTCTAAAAGCATTGCTCACTGAACT
Source organism: Paragonimus heterotremus (assembly GCA_013368495.1). Classification (NCBI taxonomy): domain Eukaryota; kingdom Metazoa; phylum Platyhelminthes; class Trematoda; order Plagiorchiida; family Troglotrematidae; genus Paragonimus; species Paragonimus heterotremus. Next base: position 134,959 of record LUCH01000182.1, on the reverse strand, counting down.
TCATCTTCTGTGTTCCAGACCAGTCTTCGTAATTGGTCGGCAGGATCAGGTCCTCAACACTAAAGTCTTGTCCGAACCGGACAGTACATTTATCCAGTTTGACTGTAGAGTCAAAAATTGTACGTCATTCACGTTTGATCGCAGCCTTTCCATTTAGATGGGATTTTCAGTTAGCCTGTTTTTGAAAGAAGCGCCAGACGCGAGTTTTGCTCTTATTACAGTCTCTCAGTAGTACACATTATTATCACGGCCGCGATTAGAACCACGGTCATGTTTTCATAGGACTTTCTTGGTCAGATTTCTGTTCTGACAATCGCTAATAAAGCAAGCCTCGGATCTAATACTTTGTTCCTAAAGAGTCTGATTGAAAGGTCTATTTGGATGCGACAGCTACGACCATTTTTGTGTGATATTCAATTCATATAAACCGAACCAATGAACTGTTTAATTATTTGAGTGGTAGCAACTTGCTGTTCAGATCGGAATGTTGTGATGACGTCTATGTTATGGTTTGTGTTGGCAAAGTGTACAACAATGACGTTAGCAATTGACTTCCAGCATCTCATTCCGATCCAAGTTGAATGATGTTCCGCGATCCTTTTTGACAAGCGTCAGGCAGTACAACCAACATAATCAACAGTACAACCGTAGTACAAGAACAATGACGACAGCACTCACTGATCGTGGATTGGTACCTATGCTTTCAGGCTCAGTCCTAATAACGACAGCTTACTGAACCATCATCTCAAAGTTATCACTGGGAAGGCACGTCTGAGCAACCGGTAGATGTAACGGTCAAGCGGATCAGCCAACCTATTCGCTTTAATTGGGAGTCTTATAAACACCTGTTTTCTTTCAGCAGAGAGTGCTACCTCGTGAGTTGTTTTGGTAGTTGTAATCGAAGTGACAAATTGCTTCAGATAATCACTTTTGTCTAATAGATGTTTTACCTTTCCCAGTTCCTGTCTTAATGCCTCAGTTTTTTTGGTTCTAATTATCAAGCACCGAACTCGATCTTGTTCTTTTAAAATGAGTACAGAGCTGTTACGGTTGGTGTACTGACCTGTCCATAACGGTTTACGATACACGAACCTAATCAACGTGCCGTCATAAGGTAGGGAGAGAAGATATACTCTAATGATAAGCCCTAAGAACAGCAAAAATCGAGTGTAGTGCTTCATGTCGAAGTTGACTAATTAAAGCTTTTATCCCAATGTGAATGCTGCAGTCAAGTGTGGGTTGTGTTAAATATATAACTGGCTAAGTCCCCAATTTTCTGTTGAGACAGGCTCTGGTTTAGCTTAAATAGAATTTAACACCAAATAACACAAGCAATCACTACAGTAAAATAAGTTACATTGGTAACGTCTTTTGTTGACTATGAAATGTTAACTATGAAACGATATAGCAATTAACCACGACCAAATCGAGAAATGCTCTACAGACTTTGTCTAGAAGCACTTTTATATAGGTTGACATGTGCACTAGAACCTCACATGCAACGACAGTGTTTAGCATTTGTACAGGAGGAGTTTAACCAGGTAAGCGATGTGCTAAAGTGTTTACTATCACCTGTTGGCTACTCAGATGGGTTAGTATAAATCTTGATCAAAGTACAAACAGTTGTGTCACAAAACTTAGCAGTGACGCCGTTGTAACCATACACACAACTAATCGTGCCAGTCAACAGGCAAAATATTTTTTATAACTGATGATTAGTAGGGGATTTCGGTTTCCATATAGATTGAACACTACCCACGCTTGATCGCAGCTGCTGTACTCCCATAGACTTTCTAGTCGGCTGCTTTCGAAAAGAAGCACTATACTCGAGTTTCGCTGTCATTAGAGCTCGTCAGGAGTGCATATACTTTCCTCGGCTGAGACGAGAATTCTAGCCAAGCTTTCATGAGGCAACCGTGTTGACCACTGCGCAAGTGACCCGACTACTTATCAGTAATCTGAAATATCGCCTAGCAGGCCTGTCTAAGAGGTTCTAATCGCGGGTTTATCGACTGGAGTAAATAGACAGTAACTTTATCTCCTATCGAGACGGTCGGGCAACCTGATCATTACTCACAAGCGAAAGTTGTTGAGCATTCACACGTGATAATTCGGTCGTGCTTAATGTGAAGTCACTGGCGCAGCGGTAAACATGGTTGCCTCATGAAAGCGTGGTCGTAGTTCGAGTCGATGCCGTGGCTAGGATATGCACTACTGACAAGCTCTGATGAGAACAAAACTTGAGTTTAGTTCGTCTTTTCGAGAGAGTCTGGTTGGAAAGTCTATGGGAATGCGATGGCTGCAATAATTTGTGGGTGATGTTCAACTCGAAAATATTTCCTGTCAGACGCACTGGAGGGTCCTTGATTTCTTGAAATGGAACAGAATGATACATTAGCTAACATGACGTTTACCATATCTAAGTCAATGTGTAGAGTTATTATACGTAAATAAAACAAATGTGTAATTTTTAGGTTTAGTTTCACTCGTTCGCACTACTGTGTTTGTACCTCCCTCTATTTCCCCGTCCCAAAATTCTCCATTGTAATGTTTTGCACGACTGTGTCAACCACACACACAATTACGGCGTGTGAACAGGTGTGTTTTCAGGTTTGTCGGTTTCTCTTGGCTAACTACGATAATCAGCTCGTTATCATTAGTTGAATTCATTTGTTTCATATTGAAGGACAACTTTCAGTTAGTTGTAAAGTAACTTGACTGGTAGAGAATAAAGGACTGTAGGCGAAGTTCAATCAGGGTGTAGTGGACTCAAGAACTGTGCTCAAAAACGTGTGTGTTGTGGCGAATGTTGCTTTGTTTGATCATTCCAATTTGTTCACGCTTTCTTTTTTAGGTTCCACAATATACATTCCGTTGAGTTTTTACACGCACGCAACCATGTTCTCTATGCTAATTAGCGTAGTCGTCGTAATTGGTGATGTGTTTTTGTTGTTGCAGCTGTTGCTGAGGATTTTGTTATTGTTTACTCCCGGTATATTTTGCTAGGGGTTTGTCATACTTGAATTATAAGAAATGCAAGTCCTACAAAGATTGCATGAACCATAAAATCAGAACTCGTGGTGTGAATTTCATATCATAATGCTTCCCCAGGTGTTATCGCGGAAAAAATGAATCGGATTTGTTGGGCTCTCGATCCGTTGAATTTTGCTTGGATCATCTTTGAAATTGTTTGACGTACTTCTACTTTACGTAAACGTCTGTTACCGGTGTTATATTCTATTCACTATTTCAGTTTAGTTCAGGATTACGTTACGTCTTTTTGTAGTCACATTCTGCTTTTACACTTGTGCAATTATATGAGATGCATTAATACTTTCATGAACCAAACTAATCGCCATATTGTAGTCCCCTTCTTAAACTCATATATCTCCTACAAGAGTTACAGATAGTTATTTCTACCATGATTTTGCGTTCATAAATTTTTACTGATCTGTTTTCTTGTTCCTCAACATTACATTTAGGCGTAATTTGAAACAATGAAATTTCACCTGATGTACACACCTTTCCCTTACACCAGTCAAACACAGTCATTGTTCGGATGTACTTGTCGAACCATAGTTTTCGCCAGCAGTAAATTTAAGTAGCACGCCATCAGTTCTATTTCTGTGAGCTGACGAAAACGTGGACGTATAGTAAGTACCGTACAAAGTATAGTAGGGCTAAAAAATAACTTAATTTTACGATGCTGAAGACAAAAGTAAGAATATTGTTTCCTTGTTTTTAGAGAAGTTATCTTGTTAGCTATCCTACCAAAACCATTTTAGAACCTGTACCAAACAACAAAGCAGCCTAACTTAATCTGTGATTAATGGGGTATGTCATCAGTTTAAGAAATGATTCCTCGTTAGAATCGCAATGTGTTACCTTCGAAAAAGCAAAGGTTCACTGTGAGTGACCTAAGTCGCTTTCCAGAAGTCGCTATTTTACAATCCAGAAATTGTTTATGCCTTATGTCTGAATTATCAAAAAATGGCCTCTACACTATTGTGTCGTTTTCATTTGAAACCGAGCGGTTTACGTGGATTCGGTTTTTTTACTGGACCTGGTATTCATCGTTAACCAAACATTAATAAAAATACTTATTCCATCTAATCGTTGTATACGTGAACCGTTTCAACGTGAATTTTTCTGAATCTCGAAATCGAACTGTCCGGTCAGTTTCCAATCTAACCTACTCACATACTGACTGAAATCCATACACTGGCACACAAATTCATATTCTGGAAATGACTGACTGGAAGACAAGTTTAAAAACAGCATCAGTATTGGTTCCACGGAATTTTTCAGTGTAAGCTCTGAGTTTCGTATTTCAGGTGACTAATCTAACGTCAATAACTTGTTCTGGTTATGTCGTACCAAAGCATGTCCCTATCAACCAAATCCATATTCATCGGTAGTGCTATGTTGAACCAAACCTCTGTGATTAACACATAACTAATGCTGCTGGGATTACATTCTGTTGTTATCAAAATGCTTGAAATACTTCGTGGACAACGCTAGTTAAAAGTAGATGGTCCACTAGCTTACACATTGTATAGAAAGAAGCAATCATACATACGTAATATAATGCTGGCCAGTAAATCAGTTTACTACTTACTCTTTAAACCATTCGAATTTGAGTCCTCAAATGATATCTGGAATTTCATATGCTGCCACTAAAGTAGAAAGTGTTCATAATTGTTTTGAGTGACTCATCCATAGGGGTGAGTGACCACACAAGTTGTTTTTAATTTGAAATTATCGCTGTATAAATCGTTTCAATCTACCTGGAAATCTCAACTGGATAATTTTGTTGTAAAATAAAATAGCCAGGTTGAAGTCTACTCAATTCTGCTTGGGTTTTGACTGACATTCACAAAGGTGCACATTATCAGATCAGGATATCAGCAGGAAACTTTGTCTGTTTTTCTACGTTCGCCATTCCACCTCCCTTGTATTTTGTATTTCCACCCTCAGATTTGCAGTTTTTCTTCATTCAATTGGTCCTTGACCACCCAAGTTTGTCTAGACCTAATAAACAATACTTGTGAGTAAGATGAACAGTTTTATCTGACTATTCACCTGGAGTGTGGTTCAGAGAGAAGTTAGGCAAATGCTCGTCGAGATTGAATCTGTGTGAGGAAACATGCACGCTTGTTTCGGCGAAATTCATCTGGTCTGGATTGTGGTAAGCTAGTCGGAATATCGATAACTGTTTTTTTACCATTGCACTCTTGTTTTTCCCTTGATCAAGTACCCCCTCAGTTTATTTGACACATCTGTTTGCTCAACAGCCCATTCTACCTGCTGTGTTTTTTGAAATTTTTGTTAAGCATATTGGAAAAGCAACTAGCCATAGCATCGGTTGAGGACTTGATATGGTAAACGTGTTGAAAAAAAGTCCTATAGATTGATTCAATGAGATCCTGTCTTCTATGTTTCACTATCTCAGACAACATATAAGAACACGTTAGTCCATGGGACGCATGCTCGTAAAGAATTTACTACCTCGGTCAAGTATGTCGTACACGTAGCGAAGAAGAAATGTTGCGTAACAAGAAAATATTTCGAAGTGGAAGAAGTAACAATATTAGCTATCGAGCTTGGTAAAGTAAGGATTGAAGCAACTAAAACATGGCTAGGCAGATGACAAGTTTTTGTAGCATAATCTTTTAACGTGCTCGTGGCAATTCACACCACAGTCCTCGACACAGTGTAATTCACATGACATTTACACCCTGTTATCCGATCACACCAGATCGCGAACGCGCTTTTAATAAGTACGGTGTTTATGAAAGTAAACGATCATTAGAGCATTCAAGTCCGTTAATGATTGAGACATATCATCATGGGTTGTGTATCATAAACAGGTCATAAGAACTTTGTTGTATGCAATATGTACTCAAGAAGATATCCGTTTCCCGTAAAGTCTACAAAACCTCTCGGACGAATGGAATTAGTAGTACGATATGGGTAATAAAATAGAATAATTAGTTGATAGAACAAAGTAGACACGGAAGATTTTTTGTGGCAAATGCTCCTTCTCATTCAAAAATCGGCAGTATTAGACCTAGTAGGTTGAAAACCTTGCCATTAAGCATCACCTCTATAATTAAACGGATGGGTCAACTGAAAAAAAAATAGATCCGCAAGTGACAGATATCTCAAATACTCGCGTTGTACATGAGTAACTACTTATTCATTGCATTTGACTACTTCCCTGGAGTTACTACAGATGGTTGCTAGTGTACGAAATAATTTTTAAATACACAATCTGTATAGACTAATTTCTTAAAGTAACCTCTTCTCTGGTAGTGACAATAGTTTTCCTTGATAATGAGGACAGTAAGCTAATTTCTGAAGTTTTCGATCAATATGCTGATAATGATACAGAAAATTAACGTAATGAAATTGCAACAGTGGATGACTGAATCGACAAAGATTGCAACAACAAATTTAGAGATGAAAATTCTGGAAGACTTAATAAAAAGTAGACATTAGACAAGTTATTTTAAGGATGTTTACACTAGTTTTAATTACGTTACATGGCAATGAACGGTTCCCTGTGCATCGTGGAACATTTGAACTTTGTGTTCAATTGTGCTAGATAGTGGATTATTTTTCGATGTCATTGATGGCTCTCTAATTCAGACAGACTTGTGATTTCCTTCTAAAATAAAATGTTCTCAAACTCCTGTTCTAATGCCTTTCGTTTTAAGATGTTCCTACTAGTTTCTGTAAATGGTAAATGTAATTAGTTTTTGTTCTAGCACATTAAACAAAATCGGCTAAGTCAACTGAACTGGAATGAATTCACATGGCCAATTTAACCGGGGGGTATTACATTTTTGTAACAATTGTTTTATCTAGTAAACCATTTGATCAAAACAGCTTAGGTCGACGGCTTCTCTATAGCATACGACTGAGTAATGTTTCTGTCATGATTTAGATGGTTTAAACTGATGGAGAGTAGAACGTTAAAATTGATAACCTGACTAAGGAAATTGTTAGAAATGTGTCAAAACACGGCTTTAATAGAGACATGTTTCTTCTCATAGAAATGCACAAGAACAGAAAGGTAACCCACTTCTGATATGTACGGGTACTCATGGATCCAGGGTGTTCCTGATTGAAATCTGTCTGATAATTCGGCCCTTGGAAGCCGGGATCAGAGTTCATTATATTCGAAGCTGGCTGACAGACAAGGCTGATGAGCTTAGCTAACAGAAACTTTGGCTGACCTAAGACATCAGTTCTACGAAAAACATTTCCAATGTAGCACAGAACCACATTAGTTTGTTCCACTAGAGCAATCTAAACTTGTGCCTTACAGTGAGGAATACAACTGATACGGATAAACCAGTTGGTTAGCTCGAATTATTACTTCAATCAACCGAGTTGTTTGAGATGCAGTGTTGACGATCGGCGGCTGAACGATAAAAGTCGAGAGTAGTTAGACCAAATTAATTACATTATGTTAGGTATAGGAAGAGATTTAGAGAAATATTCAAACAGAAACTGATGTGCTGCGTATACATTGGGTACACTTTCCACCAAAGATATCGTATACATATAAGGCCAAAAGAATCACTACCAGCTCACACACGAGACATACACAAAAGGTAATTGCTATTTTTCCAGATTGGCTTTAATGAACAATCACACTGATACGGTAATCGCATCGTACACACACAAACTGAGCAAGTTCACACAAGATTAGAATAGTGGATCGTGGTCACGCTCTGCAATGTGTGTGTATGTTTCAGTCCCTGAACTTTCCTGCTAACTTCGCCTGGTGGTCAGGCTTGTATGCTATTTTAATCCGGACGGCTATGCTGACTAACCCTTCGGTTCTTGCAGGCTGAACCATGCCAGATTGGTCAAAGGGGAACAGCCAGACAAAGAGCAGATGCGCTCGTTATGAATGGTACCAGTGTGTTGTGTTTTGATTCGGCTTGATGTTTGTTCTTGCCTGGTCTGGTTTTGTGTGTCTGTGACTTGTTTGCATTTACAATAGTGTCTTATGTATGCCTTATTTCAACGTATTGACCTAATAGGTGTGGTTATGGAGCAGTTGTGTAGTTATTGAAATTTGGTTGTTGGTGGTGGTCGATGATGCTGCTCTGTGTGTATATGTGTGTATGTGTCTTCCGCCGTTTTGCGTTACAGGTTTTTGAGTCAAAGCCTTTCGCCGGGGCCCTAATCGTCCTCCTGTCTAGGTCTGGGCATCCTGGCAGTATCGAATGCCCACATAAACCACGTGTATACAACCCAAGTCGATTACCAAACTGCGTTCGCTTTTGCGCATGATATACCAGGTCACTCTGTATTCTGTTTGTGGCAGCACGAATCCTAGAGCAGGCACTGTTTGCTCGAGTCTCAGTAATACGACAACCAGTCTGAGACACGCCCAGAGACGCATGACGCTATCTGTTGAGAAGTGGAATGCGCTCATGTTGATGGGTCGATGCGGTACCGCAGGATGGCTGGAAAGTCAAACCGTACTGCGCACCATCGAACTGAGCCGCTATGACATTGACGTAGAGGTCTTGAATGAGACAAGGCTTGCAAATCAAAGTAAGCTGGAAGCAGCAGGCGCTGCGTAGATCTTCTACTGTATTGGTCACCCGACAGACGATGCTCGATAGCATGGTGTCTGTTTCGCAGTCGTTAGTCGTATCGCTGAGCTGATGATGGACGAACCGCACGACACCAGCCCTCGAATGCTGTTCATGCGTCTGCGACTTGATCGTGGTATATCCTGTGTTTGTTTTCGTTTGCGATCCAATTATGCGTCACAGTGATGATACAGAGGAACACTTCTGTGATAAGCGGTCCGTCACACACCGATCGGCACCGGTGGGCGACCGACTGTTTGATCTTGGTGAATTGAACGCCCGAGTTTGGCGTGACTCGGTGGTCTGGCCTGGAGTTCTCCGACCCTATGGTATTGGTTCATCCAACGTGATCGGTAACCGTCTGCTTCACCTGTGTGCTACTCACGAGCTCGATATCACAAACACCCGATTACAGCTGGATGCGAGCGACATCATGACGTGGACTCATTCACGAGGCGGTCGCCATCATATGGTTGATTACGTGATTGTCCGGCAACGCGACACTCGTGAAATTCGTATCATATGAAAGGTGCACGGTGCTGTATGCAGCGTCGATCATAGGTTGGTCAGGATCAATTTGTCTATCCACGTATGCAAGTCTGTTTATTGTAGATCCTCTGGAAAACGGCAGAAGTTGAACGTAAAACGACTGGAGAACCGAAGGACGAGGGCTGCTTTCCAACGTGCAGTTGCTGCTCGTCTGAAAGACACTCCTGCATCCACCAACCCCGAAGGGTAAGTAGCAACGGCTGAAGAGAGATCACGGTAGCAGCCATTTGGACGATCGGTATCGAACGCCAGAAACGTCCAAACTGACGGACATCGACAACAACATAGCTACCTCTAGCTTGATACGACAGAAGAATGCAGGAATTGTCGTCTTCATAATGGACCCGGGCAATGAAGACAAGATGGCGACAGTCCAGAATACTCGCCGTCAACTAGCCAAAGGTGTTAGCGGAATCAAAGGGGACTGGCGGAGGCAGCAAGATGAACGGATGCAGGACCATGCTGATCGCCGACAGCACAGGCAGTTACATGATTCGCCGAAAGCGATTCTTGGTCCATCCGTCTAGTTTACCAAAGCACTGATGGACATGGACACCAGCTGTACCTGCACCCAGCCGGAGGGCATCTTGAAAGTGTGGCGCAAACACTTCGACAGCCTACTAAACCGTCCTGCCACCGCTGACTGAGTGACCGTGAACAGCCTGCCACAATAGATCATCAAATCTTCACTTGTTCTCTCCCTGATTTTGCCAGGATTGCAGGGACTGATCAGAAAACTGTGCAATAGAAGGGCTGCAAGTAGGGATAAATTGCTAGGTGAAATCCTGAAGTATGGCGGGCCGGTGTTCGAACTTGCTTTGTTTCAACCGGTTTACTCCATCTGTCATCAGGTAGTTACGCTACATGATTAAAAGTATGCCATCAGCATACCTTTGTTTAGAGGTAATATTAGCAAGCAGTGCCCCGAAAGCTATCGGGGCACTAGTCTGTTGAGTTGCGTTGGCAAGGTTTTGTAAGAATCTTTTTGAACTAGCGGAATACCGACGTCTTCGAGACCAATGTTACTGAGGGGCAGTGTGGATTCCGAGCGAGTCGGACTACGATGAACTTGGTGTCTGATACCCAACAAATTCGACAGTCCCTATGTGCTCTGTTCGTGGACTTCACCAAGAACGTCGATTCCGTGAGCCGCGAAGCATTGTGAACGGTGCTTGACAAGTTTGGATGTCCAGATAAGTTCGTCAATTTGATTAAAATGTTGCATTTGGGTATAATGGCGAAAGTACAGTCATATGGGTCGACTTGAGGTGATTTTAACATTGTTGTTGGATTGTACCAGGGTTATGTCCTAGCTCCAGCCATATTTAATTTATATCCGACTGCTATGATAACAGTTGAATTCTGGACTCGGCGGTGGATGGCGTTGAGGTGGAGTTCCGGATGGATGAAGGCTTATTGGATATTCGACGTTTCGGCGCCAACCCAGCTACAGACCTCAACGATGCGCATGTTTCTGTTCGCAGATGACCGTGCGTTGTTTGCACACAGTAAAGACGGACTTTAGCAGCAGGCTACGGCTTTCAAGACCCTAGCATCCAAAGGTTCGATTGGACATGAACACAAGTAAGACACTCTCCTTCTTTCAGCCTTTGCCAGGCAGAGGTGCTATTTCTGCAACTGCGCCTGAAATTCGCATCAATGGGAGCTTTGTCGACAGCTGCGCAGATTTCTACTACCTGGGTAGCAATTTGTCCGCGGACCGTGAGTTACGAGCTCGTGTGGCGAGGGATGGTGCTACTGTTGGACGCCTTGGTAGATGAGTTTGGAGGAATCACAGCCTGGAGATGGCCACTAAGCTCTGTGTTCACCGCTCAATGGTGCAGTCTGTACTGTTGTATGGCAGTGAAACCTAGAAATTGTACCAGCGGAACTTGCGTTATCTGATCCGTTTCCATGTGCAACGTCTGAGGCGCATCTTGGTTATTTGGTGGTCGGACATGATTTTGAAGGCTGAACTACTTCGGCGAGTGAACATGGACGGGATGGAGCCATAATGATGCTCAATCAGCCTCGTCAGCTAAATTACATCCGTCGGATGGGCGATGTCCGTATTCCGAAACAGTTGATGTATGGACAACTTGGTCGTCATAAACTGAGTCACCGGGATGTTATTCAGGTAAGTTGTTAGCATCATGGTCCTCACTTCAGATGTTGGGAAGACAGCGTTGAGTTAGTTAGTTTGGAGAAATATAATTCGGAGTGACGTTTGCAAGTTCAATGAACATCAACTACGCCTCCGTGAAGTGAATTGCGCTGTACGCAAAAGAACCATCGGTACCTTTGATTGTGGTGACATGACTATGTGACGTTGAAATGTGTGTGGCAACGAATGCTCTGACCGTTTGAGACTAGTATGGCATCAACCTAATCATAGTACACCGTTGGCCAAGTGACAACGAGTAGGTTAGGGTCAATTAGGTTGTATCCGTTCCATCCATTTGGTCTTATTCGCATCGACCAACGACCATCGTGATTTGGCAACTCATCCGCTCCTGTTTTGAAACACCTTGATGTCTATGGCCTTCTACCTTTGCTTTAGCCTTGTTTGTGTATTGTATGATAAATGTTTTGTCTGTCTTTTTCCAGTCCATCCTTGAATATTGTTTTTCCTTGCTTCGTCGCAAGAGTCTGCTAACGTGTACTACTGTAAACTACTCCCTGCATTATATTTCCAATATTCTTCTTCATAGTTTAGATCTCACTATCACAGCCTCTGTTTATTTTCCGAGAGATAAGGGTAACGATTTCATGCTGGCTAATCAATTGGCTAACCAGCATTGGCCAGCTGGACACGAAGGCTACACTCACTCTCATCTTAGTCTTATTCCTTCGAGTTTACACTGGATACGTGGAGTGTGTATGGAACAACTAGCGGTTCAGCGCTAGTCACTTGTGATGATGGTTGAGCGTAGGCGTCTTTTAGCTTCGGTCTTTTTAACATGTTAATCCCTCACAGATGCCGTCAGCCAAGTGTGTCGCTTACACTGCTTATTTTGGTGATCTTTATCTGTTCCTTCCATGCAGTTTCAATCCTTTTTTGCATTCCATATATCAACAACTTTGTGACATAGACAACACGCAAAAAATAAATGTACAAAGTAAAGCAGACCAACCTTGGCACTACTGACCATGATCTGAGTAGGTTCGCATACAGCACGTCCACGTGTGCGTGCGTTCAGATATTGTGGATGCACAGTGGGCCACCAGTCCATTTTAAATGATGAATGCGGACAGTCTTGATAAGCGTTCACTTACAGTTTTTCGTCTCATGAACAAGTTTATTCGTCGTTGAGATGAAACGTAAGGAACTAGTTTCGGTTCGTTGAGTATGAAGACTTACTGCAGTGGTAGTACCGTGTAGTAGTCTCCCATTCCATGTAATACATGGGAACCCGGCTGATTATTAGAGCAAGATTGGTTGCCTGTTGAGAGGGGAACGTACACTGCTGGAAATTGACTTTTTCTCTGTGTTGTCTTTGAACGTCTTCATGAACTGTCAGCACGTTGTCCAATGAGATATTCCGCGTTTGCCATCAACTTTAAGAGATAAACCATAGTTGTGTGTGTCTGTCAGTCTATTCCAATCAACTGAGGGTAAGTGTGGAAGTTTTGTAAGAAAGACGATCGACAGTTAAAATAGTAACCGAGCCACATGACTGTCAGAAAACGTGTTTCTCGTTCGCAAAAGTCCTCATCAAAATGTTTCATCGATCGGCTTATGAGTAGAACGAGCGAAATTTCCACACGCAAAGGTCAATCAACACAAGAATGGATAGCTAAAGCATAGAGACTGTAAGGATCGATCAACCGAGGCCAACTAGACATAAAAGCCCATGGCTTCCGCACACGGCTCACTACGTTTGAGCTGAGGTTACCCAAACTCAGAGTAAATCAAGCAGCGTGCTGTTTATGGTATCGCTTTTGTTGCTGTTTATTTCTTCCTGTTGATGTGGCCTTCGCGGAATACCGCTCATACGTCCTGGCAGCATTTCACTTAAGTCGAAATGATACCATCGATTAATTTGACCGTTGCAGATGGAACCGAATCAGTAATTCGTAAAAGGATATCCGGGGATGTTTTTAACCCAGCATACTGGGTTTGTTTGGACAACATGAAAACTAGGCGCTATCGCATGTGAATAGTTGACGTAGGATGTGCTGCAGAAGTAATCCTAAACGGTTTAATGCGTACTTGGACTGCAATCTGTCTAGTTGTTAGGGATAGAATGATCATTTTTGATTGCTGTTGAAGTTTTGAGCACATGTGTACTCTCTACGCTGTCCACTAGGGTGACTAGTATTCCAAAGATTGTAATGTCTTGGGTAAGCACTGTAAACTTTCGCAACATTCCGATATACATATATGCATTAGGCCGTTCTGTAGCACAACTGTGGTAAAAATCTACTCGATTCCTTGCTTACCCAAACCCCGACACAATAGAAGATCTAACATGGGGTCGATTCAAATGTCGCGTTGAAGATACCACATCAGCATTAGACGAACAGTCTCAGTGTTACGCCTTCCGTTGTTCGTTAGTTTCTACGTGCCGTATTGCGCCAATTAACATATGTTGTGATCCAAGAACGCGGATGGGACAAGGGTTGTTTATTCGACAAAGCAATACATGGGTTAAGCATTTAAACAAGACTAGAAACAAAACCACTCATTTGCACGCGGTACTCGGCCTCAAACCGTCTCGGCTGTCACAGACGACAATGCTCAGTTCCGTTAAGTAGCAGGGACCATTATGGACTTTGCTGCACTTTGATGATCCTTCCTGCACTCTTCCTGTGGCTTGTACAATGTCAAAATATATGCTCCGCACCCGCCACTGAATAGCCGCGGTATGAGTAGTATAATACGATCGCTCAACTCCACTGCACTTACAGTTCGTGACTTTGTATGTGTCATTACGATCGGCCAACGACAGATTGATACTTTTTAATAAGGTACGTCCTTAAATTCAATTTCTTGTCTCATGAGTGAGAACTGCTTACTGCAGTCAGTATGAGGTGTTCTGCTTATTACTTATGTGGGAGATTTTAATTCGAGTACGATTTCTAAGGCTATTCTAATTCCCTAATTCAGAGTATTACAACAATCCAAATCGATTACAACATATGTGGGATGAGCTTCATAGTAGACTTTCATGGATTATAGAATTGCGGATGCTAGGTAATCTAAAACTGGTGCTTTTGGCGATATTGCGACAAATGAAACAGGTACACATCACCAAGTTTATCGACAATATGTAACGAATGAAAAAGTATGTAACCACTCCACTTTTTCCAAACCAACTGATGTTGATCTCGCTACTCATCTGCGTACGGTACTCAGAACAATGACTCCACCCAAGTGAAGTGACGAGAAACTTAAAGGTTTCTAAAACAATCGACACTTTTGGGACGCCCTAGTGCTCTGCAAGGGTCTCTCAGGGGGTCAGCAACCGGAATGGGGTGCTCCTACTTGAAAACGTGGAAAGTCCAAGGCAAAAGCAGTGCACATTTCATGTTTTATTTGCACTATCTTAGCGTTACTAAGTAAAACTGTCCCATTTTTGAGGTGCGGTGTAAATCACCATTCTAACTTGTTTCATCTTAAAATGAAATTCAGGCAATCAATGCGTCCATAGTTTAAGATGCTATTTTGAATTCAGGTTTATCAGCAAAGCAACAGAATGTGATACCGATAGCTAGTACGGAAGTTTGTAAACACTGGTGGAAAATTATTCATGGCTAATTATAGCTTTCGCACTCATATGGACTTTCTAGCCAGTCACCTATGGAACAGAATCACTGTTCTCGAGTTTCACTCTTGCAACAATTCGTCACTAGTACCTAACCACACCGCGAATGGGATGTGACCTCTAGTCGCGTTCGACCGTCGAATTTAACGACTTCTGAAATTTAAATCAATTGAGAAGTGCCAGTTGTTTTGTCAGTAATAGGGGTAAATTAAGTGAAGCTGAACACAAGCAAAGTTCTTTTTTATACAAGTATACATTACTAAACTATCTTAAACTATTGTAATGAATTTATTTGCTTTCATATTTCTAGTGTGCATGCACAATCTGAACGCTACCTCCAAGATGTGCAGTAATGTATATTAATGTCATAAGCGCGTTTATAACTAGTACAAAATGAGTTTTGAAAACAAGGTCAACTTAACGTTGTACATAAAGACAATTTGTCCTATTTCCTGTAATCTGACGATTTTTATCGAAAGAGGAATAAAGTGTATACTCAAAATAAACTTTCAAAAAACAGCATGCCTTCAGTAGACACATTTTAGGTATATTAAAAAGATGGTCAATAATTCAATCAAATGAACACATGGATTTTGAACATGCTTTTCAATCTGTATGAAAGTCTAAATCCCCTACTATTCATTTGTAATCAGAACACCGTCAAACAGGCTAATAAGTTCTGTGATTTCAAATTGGAGAGAAGTCCTGGTCGAAGGATCATCACCTGGAGTTAGCAGGAAAGTTACTGTGTCTCTTATCGAGATGATCGGGCAACCTGGTCACTACTCACAAGCGGAAGTGGTTGAGCGTTCATATATGATAATTCGGTCGTGCCTAATGTGAGGTCAATGGCGCAGTGGTAAACACGGTTGCCTTATGAACAGCGTGTTCGTGGTTCAAGTCCTGGCAGTGGCGATGGTATGCACTACTGACGAGCTCTAATGAGAGCGAAACTTGAGTCTACTGCTTCTGCCGTTCGAGGTGGATCGACTGAAAAGTCTATGGGAATGCGACATCCCCGATCATTTGGGGGGTGATTTTCAATCAATATGAGAATTAAAATCCCCTACTACTCACTAGTGATAGATGTTTGTTTCAAGAATGTAAGACAGTACACCGTCAACCAGAACCTCTGTTGTGAGTATTTTAACAGCTTACAGCTTTGGTTCTGTCAGTCCATCACCTTTATGAGTGACTCCATGATCACTTGTCGATTATGTCAAATTTGCGGTCGTGAACTTACCGTCAGCTGTATTTGGATAATACAAACATTTATAACCACATATGGATGATTAACGGTAGGGGGTCCCTTAGCACTTTTTATCTGCACACAGTGTCTAACCAAATGTGCATCACTTACTGTAAAACTAAACCACCTGCTGTGCTGTCAGTCATATAGCGTTAGTGTCATCTTTGGGTGCAATGTTTCTTCCAGTGTACTTGTTTTGGTACACGGTGTACACGGTGTCTCATTTTCGTACGTTGTCCATAAAAATGCGTGAATCTACATTAGAAAATAACAAGGAATAGCAGGTACACTCTTCAGAACGTATCGTTCAATATTTGAATCGGGCTCTTGATACTTAGACCTAGTTATTCAACAATTGGTTATACTACAATCCATCTGTAGCTACACACACGGGACATGACTGGCTGTGATGAGTTACATGTGTCAGGAATTCAGTGGTCGTTTGCTGTGGTGCACAGGAAAAATTTCCACACGTTTTGAGCAAATAATATTTGACACTGTAAAGTGGAGGCTGAGAAGATTTCATGAGTCACAGTAATTCAAGTGATATGACGGAATCTTTATGCTGATGATCAAGAAAGCAAAAGCAGAACTGAACGAAAGGAAGTCACCACTAAATGTAAGGTCCTTGAGTTAAACAGACAGCATGATTACACAGAACAAACTGTAAACTGTCACAGGTCGTGAATGAAGAAGTTATGGCTTGTATAATTTATAAAACGACGCAGGTCATTCGGAAGAAGTTAAATTAACTTCCTGACATAACCGTTAATGTTACAAGGTTGTCATGGTAAGATCAAAACCAATGGGATTTGCCTGGGAAACAAAGCCGTAGTTGTATTTTCCTCATGCTTATCTGCGGCTGTTGAGCCCCTCACGGATTTGACAAATAAAGGAAGCGTACTCGTTACTAGTTTTTTCTTCACCCTGTTTTGTAGAATATGCGCCCATATATATATATATATATATATATATATATATGCTGAGAAAAGAGCTTACTGAGCTCATAGTAGCCGGCGTTGCATTGTGTATGCTCAGGAACACAAGTTATGGTCACGCGACATTAATTCACGTCAAAATGGTCGTGCTGGACTATTGATGAGTTTAACGCAGCCGCATGTCGTACATATTAGTAATATCTTCGTACAGCAATACATTGTAGTCGAAATGACGGTTTACAAAAGAGTGAGAGAGAGGAAAACCAGTAGGGTCTATCCAATCAAGACGAATAAAACAAGTAAGACAGAGTCTTTCCGCATTCGATGGGCAGTTTTTTTTCTTATGGAAGAAATGTTTGCGCTCACCATCATGTTAAACTAGTTAGATGTCTCGACCGGGTGGTTGATATATACAGATCGACTTTATTTTGGTCACTCAATATATTATACTACATATAAAGCGGCATAGTTCTTAGGAGGCAGCTAGTGATAATAGAATAATTGCTATCTACGAGTCGTTCCTGGCAAGCGACAGTTAGAGGGTTCCGCCTGTGCCTTTGTGTGCTGGACAAATAGGGTGACATCTTCCAATTCTTTGGTGGGCTTGTGACGGATTGGTGCGTAACAAGTTGCCATGACCTTAATTCATATTGAAGTCAGTTGTAACGGATTTACTTGTGAGTGCGGTTGGAGTTATCATGTCCGGGACCAGGTGCTACACTCGAGACAACTTAAAGACTGTTCGTTTTGGAGACTATGTTGTTCCGATCGCTGCGACGACCTCAGGTTTCTAGATGAAACGGAAGCCGCATCCAATCACCTTTGGCACTCGGTAGTTTGATCGTCTGGCTGACTGACGTAATGTTTACAGTGGTGACTGAATTATTTTGTTGAACTCTGTTAGCCTAACTAGTTTCAAGTTAGCTTTCGGACTTGTCATTCGCCCTTCATTATTTTGACGTAAAGGTGCTTTCTGTGGTCCCATGTAAAATCTGAAGATGGTGTTGACGATTGGTCGTGTACACAGAATAGCGAGTTTCACCTAAATTTGGCGTACTGTTTGAACCCACGAAGATGGAATATGGCATGTTTTCCAGTTCGAACGATAATGCAGTGTTATGCTAACCACGATTAAAGGGCCACTTAGTTATCGAAATTCTCGTAAACAACCAGTAAACCACAGGCAAGCGTAACTGAAAATTAGAAAATGCCAGTTGTTTTGCTAATTCGGTGAGGATGTGTTGAAGCAGAGAATCCTGTTGCTACCATTCTTAAACGAATACGTCCCAGCACCTGTGTCCAAAATAAGGTCGACGATATGGTGGTTACTACAAGGGCATGACATCCTGCTGATGATGAGACTACGTATACTATGACGCCCTATCATGAACAGAACAGTTGTGATGTGCTTATCATTTGCAGTTCACTACACCTTTCAGAGTCGGATAGGTGTATGTGGATAGCCTCAAGGAATAGACATTTCGGACTTCAGTTAGACTTTTGTTTGAGCTCATAAGTATTACGTTTATATTTTGGTAAGGTAGTGAACTGTTGTCTACGGTTTCTGTTGAGAACGGGCCAACCAAGAAGGTTTGTCTGAAGGAAACAACTACGATTGATTGGGGGTTCCGGAAACTAAATATTTTAACTTTCTGCCTGATTATCGTTAAGCACTCTGCTGTCTAACAGCAAGGACTTTCGTCATGTGTTTAGAAAGTGTACGATTTACCGTCCGACAGTTTGGACCGTATGGACTGGTTAGATGTTTAAAACTTAGTAAATACTCCATAGTTCATGTTTGAAAGGCAAGAATTTTTCTTGTTCTGAACGGCATTATTTTCTATTGAGAGAAACATATCGAAACATCCAGGTTTTCGATCTGTTCTTCATGTTTTGATTACTTCCTAGATTGATTACTATATTCGATAACGAGAACCGAACATACCTTGTTCATTGTATATGGTTTGAAGAATATTTTTGGCCAACAAGAAATGGCCTAGTGTATCGTAGCTACTGGCATGACAACCCTACAGTTAGTCAGTTATTATAATGATTACATCATGTCACTTCCACAAAATAGAAAACCAATCTCGTAATGATATTCAAGACAAAGAACTCCCAAAATGTTTCAAACTGTAGTGTTTGTATCCCCGGAAAAATTAACCCCAATTAATGTGAGTACTATTTTTGGGGTGAAGCACAACGGAAGTCATTTCGGCCAGTGAACTCTACCGACTACCTAGGTAACGGAAACGTGCACGTTAAAATCGTGTGATTAATTTGGTTTCTAATCAAAAGAGACCGCTTCGAAATATAGGTAACTTTTGAAAGATGTGAGAAAGCCGAAAGGAACTTCATTCACTTACTTACTAAAGTGTACATTTCTATGTAAATTCACTTCTCACAAACTGATTGATCATAAACATGGACGACTGTGTAAAACTACTTATAAATAAGGCTGGGAAAAGTTTACAGACGCAGAAATTTTATGCGACCACCGCCTACTCAGTTATTATATTCTCCCCATAAGTGCATTCCTGATGCTTACGAAGATCGCTTATGATTCCGTTACACTTTGTAACAGATGCAAGAGAAACGTATGGTCTTTATATTGTCCTAGATTAGAAAGAGCTATCTGAACGTTTTGTAATTAGGCGGTCTTGAAAAAGCAAACCATCATCGTACACCTGACTAGAGGGCTCTTTAGAGGCTTGGACAAGGAAGATGATTAGTCCGGGTTTTCGGTTTAGTTTAAATCTGTTTTGGCCAAACCAACAGTGCTTCAACAAAAATTTTACATGACAAACAACCTCATCAACTTAACTACGAATAACTTGGTTATTGTTCAGGTTCCAGGTACCACACTCATTTCAGTAGGGCAGATATGAACTAGTTTGTTCCAGGAAAACGTTACATATCTACCTTTTCAATGTTATTGCACAAAATACATATTGATACATGTGAGACCTACTCTTTCACTCCCCTGCGGAGACGCAGCTGTTAGATTTGTCCATATCATTTCTTGCAGGCACTTGTTTCAAAAACATTAACCTGTTTAACGATATACACAGTTATCTATCTGTGTATCAAAAGTGATGCTCCTCATGTCATACAGCGACACAAAAAGATTAACAATTTCCTCTTTTTTGGACTTGTGTCAAGGTACCATTCATATAAAAGATACTGTTCCTGCATACCGTAAAACTCAATCGTGCGGTGTTGTTTACTTCCTGACAGTGACATTATTTACCCAACACAACTTCATCCTACTATTTCACCCCCAATATCTTCTAATTTCCATGTCATTTTGAGCAATAGTTGTTTTCTGAGGCCAAGACAACTGGTAAACATTGGCGCCTTCAATGTCCGCACTCTTCGACAAGTCGGTCAGCAAGCTGCTCTGGCTAGTACTC